>OY744546.1:4610368-4625368 GCA_963556195.1 Sepiola atlantica
ATATATATGTATATATATATGTATATGTATGTATATATATATGTATATATATATATATATATATATATATATATATATATATATATATATATATATATATATATATATTATTATTATTATTATTATTAAAAATAACCGACAACTCTTGTCTGGATATTTTAGTATTGATCCCTTCAATTTTCCGGATTAAAGTCTTAATCTCGGATGAGAACTGGCTGATGAAACTTCCGTAATTTACATGTTGGTCCAGAGTACTTTCTGACCCATCAGGGTCCATCTTCAGTGGAATAATGTCAAACATGTAAAGACTTGGAGTGAGATTAATAATTAATTATGGCGGGAAAATTTAAATATGAAACTATATTTATTAGGTATTATAAGCATTTAAGTATATTAGTACTAGTGTTAAAATTAATCTTGTTAATAGCAGGGTTTTTTGTTTTAATGCGTAAGGCAGTTCTCATCCGAGATTAAGACTTTAATCCGGAAAATTGAAGGGATCAATACTAAAATATCCAGACAAGAGTTGTCGGTTATTTTTAATAATATGTGTCTTAAGGAAAAAATCCTGCCTCGATATATATATATATATATATATATATATATATATATATATATATATATATATATATATATATATATATATATATATATATATATGAAAAAGGAAAGCCAAAAACTATATTATGTATGTATTCATCAACGTTTCATCTCTATTGAAAAACTTCCTCAGGATGAAGAAGCAATGTACAAATATATATATATATATATATATATATATATATATATATATATATATATTCCTGTATAGCTGCTCTATTTTTAATATTGAGCACTGTCTCCTTGCAGAACCTGTTGTATACGAACGCGCATATATGGATACACATTCCTGTACATAGCTGCTCTATTGCTTATATTCAGCACTTTTTTTCGAACAGAACACGTTTCATATTAACGCACGTTTATAGATCCACATGTCCCTTACATAGCTGATCTATTTCTAGCAGAATTTTTCTTTCTTTTTTTTTTTTTTGAACGCGCGTATACGGATACACATCCCGGTACATAGCTGCTCTATCTATAATCTTGAGCACTGTCTCTTATCAGAACCCGTTTCATACGAACGCGCGTACATGGATGCCCACACCTGTAAACAACTGCTCTATATCGGGTATTTTCTCCTAACGGAACTCGTTCTACTCAATGTCCCTGTGTCTGTCCATCATTTCCATGTTTTTTCTTTTCGTCTACGCCCCCCCCCCTGTTTCCCCTTACTTTGCCAATGCAGACTTACCAATAAGCTACTCAATTTGGCCTTTTGGCTAAGATCAAAGTGTAGTATCTGTTCCGATGGATACTGCACCCCATACTGGTGTTGTCTTGGCCTTCGGGTCTTGATTTACGCCGGTCAATGGGTCTGTCCTGTGCAGTTCTGGGAGGTCCATCTTCCCAGGCTTTGCCTCTCCTCTTTGGGGAGGAGTAAGTTTATTGCTTACTGCCTGAGGCGCCCCTACCGGGGAATGCCGACGGGGCTGCCCAGGCAATTTTTAAACCCCACTTTCCCGACCCGACCTTGGGTCACATCTTATTTGTGAGAGTAAGATAAAAAAAAAAAAAAACTGGCCTTGTGCCTAACTCCTAGAGAGGAGTAAATCAATACTCAATCTATTATATAAAACCTGCATCTATAATACGCGCTTTGTGTCTGCAGTCACGTGCACAAACTGTTCCGCTTCGGGTTAGAGTTAGGGTTAGGGTTACTGTAATCAAATTCGTGGTAACCCGTTCTTTTACGCTCGAATGAATTTGAAAACATCTTCAAGATACTTTCACGTCAAATTAGTTTAAATAAAATATGTCAAAATGGACGCTTACGTCAGATGGCGATGCAATGATGCAGAAATTAGAAACGGATTTATTTCAGAAGAAACGTCCAGTCATTCTCGGCGTTTAGCGCTGGGTGAAAAGGCGATTTCAAACTTAAGCGTGACAGACTGACGCAAATGTTAGTTTAAACATAATCGTGACAGAGCGACGAAAATTATATTTCAAACTTAAGCGTGACAGACTGGCATAAAAGTTATTTCAAACTTAGGGTGACAGACAACGAAAATGTTTTTCCAAACTTAAGCGTGACAGACCAACGAAAATGTTTTCCAGACATAAGCGTGACAAACTAACGGAAATTTTAGATAAATAGAATCGTCAAATAGATTATTCTTTTTTTAATTTTAGGATGAGTAAGTCACATCGGACGAAACATTGAAAAATATAAATATATATATATATATATATATATATATATATATATATATATATATATATATATATATATATATATATATATATATATTACGTCAATGAGGACAATAGTAGGAAGAAAACATGAAAATAGTGATAAGTAATTCATCGCAAAATTTACAAACAAAGATACATCACCGTTGAGCCATATACATAAAGAAAGCAGGAGGACGCATCGGCCGAAATGTAGTAGAAATATAAAGTCAAATAGTTGCATTTTTTTATCAACATAATTTATTGACGCATGTCTCGATGGGTATCTCATAAAAAACACTATACCAACAAAGAATACTTCACGAACATTGTGGTGTGTTGGTGGTATAGTGGAAGGTGCTATGTAGGTTTGGTGGTATAGTTGACAGTGCTATGGTGGGTGGGTGGTATAGTGGAAAGTGCTATGTAGGTTTGGTGGTATAGTTGACAGTGCTTTGGTGGGTTGGTGGTATAGTGGAAGGTGCTATGTAGGTTTGGTGGTATAGTTGACAATGCTATGGTGGATTGGTGGTATAGTGGAAGGTGCTGTGTAGGTTTGGTGGTATAGTTGACAGTGCTATTGTGGGTATGTGGTACAGTGGAAGGTGCTATGTAGGTTTCGTGGTATAGTTGACAGTGCTATGGTGGGAGGGTGGTATAGTGAAAGGTGCTATGTAGGTTTGGTGGTATAGTTGACAGTGCTATGGTGGGTTGGTGGTATAGTGGAAGGTGCTGTGTAGGTTTGGTGGTATAGTTGACAGTGCTATGGTGGGTTGGTGGTATAGTGAAAGGTGCTATGTAGGTTTGGTGGTATAGTTGACAGTGCTATGGTGGGTTGGTGGTATAGTGGAAGGTGCTGTGTAGGTTTGGTGGTATAGTTGACAGTGCTATGGTGGGTGTGTGGTATAGTGGAAGGTGCTGTGTAGGCTTGGTATAATAGTTGACAGTGCTATGGTGGGTTGGTGGTATAGTGGAAGGTGCTGTGTAGGCTTGGTATAATAGTTGACAGTGCTATGGTGGGTTGGTGGTATAGTGGAAGGTGCTATGTAGGCTTGGTGGTATAGTTGACAGTGCTATAGTGGGTGGATGGTATAGTGGCGTGTTGTTGGGGGGGGGTAAGAGCGACTAAAAGGAAGGTGAAAGTTTTTAATCTAAAAAAATGATCAACATTCTTTTAACTCTGCCGAAAAGCTGAAAAGAAAGCAAAGATGTTTGTTGTGTTTTTTTCTGGCAAAGATCGACAAACGAAAAAGAAGTCAAGTGCATTGGGTGGAAGAAAAAGAAACAGTAAAGGCGGATTTATTTAACTAGTATTTTGATATTTTTTTTTTCTATTTTATGTTTCTGGATGACTCACGTGATATTTGTCGGGTAATGAGAAACGCAGGTTTTTAAGAAAAAACACGAAAAAATGTCGATTACTTGAGTCGTTTTCGCTCTTTCATGTCAAAACGAAAAATGTCGTCTAATGAATCACATCTCTCTTATGAGAAACGGCTGGAAAAATGAACTCTCAAAATTACAGAAATTCCACGGTGGGTGATTCGATAAAGAAAACAGTGTTTCCAACGATAATAACTTTCTACCTTCAAATCTACTCGACAAGATTAATGTGTTCGGCGAGCTCATTTCTTTGCTTGGAAATTTTTTTTTTTTCTATTGTAATAAGATGAGGCAGACGGCGGAGGGTTTAGGTTAGAAATACGGACGAAGTCTTCTCAACTCGAAGCCACATAATGAAAAAGTAATAATTTTTTAAAAAATTCGAAATAATTATTTGGAACGCAATTGAGAGAAATTGGAAATCACAACATTCCTTTGACCCAATAGCCGGATAATGGGCAATGATAAATACGACTTCGACTGACGTAGAATGACATACTCAATGTTAAATAAACTCTGCCAAAAGACAAAGAGGCAGGTGTGGTCTTTGGTCTCTATCTCTCTCTCTCTATATATATATATATATATATATATATATATATATATATATATATATATATTAATACATATCTCATTTCGTTATTTTTAAGCGGGAAGCGTTGTGATTGGTCAAATAATATTGTGTAATGAATTAATGTTTCTAAGATCACCCGGATGAGATGCGCAACGCTCGCATGAGAAAAAAGGAGAAAGAGAGAAAGAAAAAAAGAAAAGAAAGAACAAATGAAACGAAATGTGAATGAAAGAAAGATAACGATACTGAACGGAGGAGAGCGACAGAGTAAGAGAGAGAGAGAGGGAGAAAGAAAGAAAGAAAGAAAGAAAGAAAGAAAGATAACGATACTGAACGGAGGAGAGCGACAGAGTAAGAGAGAGAGGGGGGGGAGAAAGAAAGAAAGAAAGAAAGAAAGAAAGAAAGAAAGATAACGATACTGAACGGAGGAGAGCGACAGAGTAAGAAAGAGAGGGGGGAGAAAGAAAGAAAGAAAGAAAGAAAGAAAGATAACGATACTGAACGGAGGAGAGCGACAGAGTAAGAGAGAGAGAGGGGGGAGAAAGAAAGAAAGAAAGAAAGAAAGATAACGATACTGAACGGAGGAGAGCGACAGAGTAAGAGAGAGAGAGGGGGGAGAAAGAAAGAAAGAAAGAAAGATAAATATAATGATATTGAAAGCGATCGACAGAAGAAAGAGAACAAGAACGACAAAGAAAGTAAAGAAAGAAACAAACAGAAAAAAAATATGAGGGTTTTTTTTTTAAGTAAAACCCTGTTTATGAGATTTCGATACTTACCTATAACAACGTTAGCAAAATTCCCAAATTTGCATATCACCACGCCAAAATCAAATTATCTCCCTTGCTCCCTATATAAACGTCAACCTCTCCTCATAATTTCACTTTTATACGAGGCACTAATAGCACCTTAAACAACCTCAACTTAAAGAGGGAAGGAGGGAGGGAGTATACAGGTAAGTATCGAAATCACATAAACAGGGGTTTTACTTTGAAAAACCCTCAGTTTATAACGATTTCTTTACTTACCTGTAACAACGTTAGCAACAAAAAAAAGAAGAATTTGTAGCCGAATAAAAATGGCGGTGGAAAGAATAACAACAAAGAAAATACTCACTCAATCTAAGATCAAAGTGTAGTATCTGTTCCAATGGATACTGCACCCCATAGACTGGTATTGTCTTGGTCTTCGGGGCTTGATTTACGCCGGTCTATGGGTCTGTCCTGTGCAGTTTTAGGAGGTACACCCTTCCAGGCTTCGCCTCCCCTCTTTGGGGAGGAGTAAGTTTATTGCTTACTGCCTGAGGCGCCCCTACCGGGGAATGCCGACGGGGCTGCCCAGGCAATTTTTAAAACCCCACTTTCCCGACCCGACCTTGGGTCACATCTTACTTGTGGGAGTAAGATAAAAACTGGCCTTGTGCCTAACTCCTGGAGAGGAGTAAATCAATACTCACTCAATTTTCCGCACTTCCAGCTGTTTTTAAAATGGATGCTCTGGCAAAATTTCCTTCTCCCCAGGTCACATCTCTACAGTAGAAGGACGCAAATGTGTTCTCTGAAGACCAATGAGCTGCCTGAAGAATGTCTTTCAGTGAGACCCCATTAAACAAAGCCCAAGATGTGGCTAAGCGCCTAGTATCATCGGCTCTAATTGATCTGCAGACTTGTATGCCTGTCTAATGCTAGAAACTCTCCATCTAGATATTATACTTATCGACGCCGGTTTATGATGGTGTTCCATATAAGTAATGAAGAGAGTGTCCGCATCCTGTCGGAACTGACTTGATCTTTTAATGTAAGTATTTAAGCAACGACAACGATATAATAGAAGATCCTTAGAGTTATCTGTGAACTTATTAAAGTCTGGAATCAACCAAGGCGACCAAATTTTATTCAGACGCTGATTTTTAGCCAGAAATCTCAAATTTGGTAACAGTCTAATACCGGCATTCACTTGTTTCAAGTTTGACTCATTTGGTGGATAATGCGCTAAGCTCATTAACTCTCGCAGACGACACTAAAGCAACCAGAATTTTAAAAAAACTGTCTTCCATAATAAATTGCAGTAGCAATCAGAAGGTCAGACTAAACCAGTCGGGGGACGACTGGGGCGGTTCTTGGAAGAGTGGAAGAAGATTAATTCTGACCGTTTGGTCTTAGAGGTAGTCCGGGAAGTACTGAGACTTCTGTTTGCATCAGCTCCAAAACAGGAAGAGGTGAAAAGGACAGTGTTAGGTTCGTTTTACCAAAACAATATTATGCCAGAAGAAATTTTAAAAAAGCTTGTTAGGAAAACAAGCAATAGAGTTGGTTCGGAAAACTCAGGAAGGGCAAGGATGTTACTGCACGTTCTTTCTAGTGGCAAAGAAGGACGGAGGTTTCCGTCCCATTTTAAATCTGAGAGAGGTAAACCTTCACTTGGTGATTCCTCATTTCAAGATGGAGACGTTCGGGTCAATACGTCAAGCGTTAAAAGTAGGGGATCGGGCAGTGAAACTAGACCTAAAAGATGGCTAATTTCATTTGACATGATGTTGTTTTGGTAAAACGAACCTAACATTGTCCTTCAAAATGGTCTCTAGCCGCCATATATTTATTATCCTCCGCGGCCGTGAAACACTTGATTCTGCCCCTACTCTGTCACTCCGTATCCACCTCCTGTACGGCCCTAATTGCCGAGCCATCCAAAGGCATTTCCAGGAACACTTCCTTCTCGGGGGAAACAAATTCTTCGCATCATAGGACTTATATTCTGTCCCAACCTTCTTTCCAATATTACGGATATTCAATTCCGAAGCAACTTTAGAAATAAAAGTAGACCACTCTACAGTTTGCTTCTTGGATAATGGAGTCTCCAAAGATGCCTCCATTTCTGAAGCAGAGAACGGACAAAATTTCCTCAGTTTTAGACGTAATTCCGCCCTTATGGTCTCCGCTGAACATAAGCCTAATCCTTTCGTCAATAATTTCGTCCAATTTAACTCCTTCTACGTCCGGTAGAAAGACTAAAAAAGCGAACTTCTTTCTGAGGGCATATTTCTGTCTTCAATTCTGGACTTCAATTCCTTGTCATAGGAATGACTGAATTTCTCGTCCGTTCGCACTCCTTGGCTATAATCTTCCGAGGACAGAAAAGCCACATTAGGACTCTTTATTTCGTTAAAGGAATGACAACTTTTTCTCCCTTCGCTAATAGCTTCTTCCACTTCTTCAAAAAGTGACGGTAATGGCCTTGAATCTTCATTCCTATTCATGACTGCTCAAAGAATTAAAATTCAACAAGCAAGCGAACAAACGACAATTTACCAAACAAAACGTAAAGGCAGTATATTCCCTTATCCTACCCCTTTTTTTCTTTCTTTTTTTTTTCACGTGGTAATATTTCCGTAAGAAGGCCTGACAATTCACAAAATGACCGACCCACATATACGCCGAGAATAAAAGTGATTTTTAAAGGAGAGGTACACGTTTATATAGGGAGCAAGGGAGATAATTTGATTTTGTCATGGTAATATGAAAATTCATTAGGACTCTTTATTTCGTTATGGGAATATTGCTAACGTTGTTACAATTGATTAGAGACATCGTTATAAACTCTAACAATACTGAAAGAAATAGATAGATAGATAGATAGATAGATAGATAGATAGATAGATAGATAGATATGAGGAGATAGATAGATAGATAGATAGATAGATAGATAGATAGATATGAGGAGATAGATAGATAGATAGATAGATAGATAGATAGATAGATAGATAGATAGATAGATATGAGGAGATAGATAGATAGATAGATAGATAGATAGATAGATAGATAGATATGAGGAGATAGATAGATAGATAGATAGATAGATAGATAGATAGATAGATAGATAGATAGATAGATAGATAGATACGACCAGACATAGATAGATAGATAGATAGATAGATAGATAGATAGATAGATAGATAGATAGATAGATAGATAGATATGAAGGGATAGATAGATAGATAGATAGATAGATAGATAGATAGATAGATAGATAGATAGATAGATACGACCAAGCATATATATATATATATATATATATATATATATATATAGATAGATAGATAGATAGATAGATAGATAGATAGATAGATAGATAGATACGACCAGGCATAGATAGATAGATAGATAGATAGATAGATAGATAGATAGATAGATAGATAGATAGATAGATAGATAGATGAAGACATAGATAGATAGATAGATAGATAGATAGATAGATAGATAGATAGATAGATAGATAGATAGATAGATAGATAGATAGATAGAGGGTGGAGGCAAGAAACTAGACCGTGATAAAATTGTTTGTTTACGCCAATCTTTTTATAGAAAAATCAATCGAAAACAATCGAAGTCAACAAATCCCATTTGATCAGTTGTAAGAACAATTTTTTAAATAAATTGCTTAAGACAAAAACAAACATTCACAAAACTCACGCGTTTTGTTTCAAAAGTGAATCGACCGACAGATGGTGTTCTCGGCCGACAGGTGGCGCCCTCGTCTGAGATGCTTACAGTCTTAAACGTCTTAAACAGTTTTTGTATTTTATATATCACGTCATCCCATGAGTCCTGTCTGAATTTTTATTCTCTGAAATTTAATATTAAGTGAAAATGTCCAATGGAACAAAATAATATTATATATCATAATATATATATATATATATATATATATATATATATATATATATATATATATATATATATATATATATATATATGTGTGTGTGTGTGTGTGTGTGTGTATCGAGGCAGCATTTTTTATTTAAGACACGTATTATTAAAAATAACCGACAATTTTTGTCTGGCTATTTTAGTGTTGATCCCTTCAATTTTCCAGATTAAAATCTTTATCTCGGAAGGAAATTGGCTGATGAAACCTGTTTGTCATTATTCCACTGACGATGGACCCAGACGGGTCGGAAAGTACTCTGGACCAACATGTACACTATGGCAGTTTCATCAGCCAATTTCCTTCCGAGATAAAGATTTTAATCCGGAAAATTGAAGGGATCAACACTAAAATAGCCAGACAAAATTGTCGGTTATTTTTAATAATATATATATATATATATATATATATATATATATATATATATATATATATATATATGTGTGTGTGTGTGTGTGTGTGGGTGTGTCTGTCTGTGTGGCTTAATTTAAGGGTGTTCTATTAAATATTTTATGTAGTATGTTATTAGGAGGGAAGTGTAGGATAATTAAATCTAGGAATCTTTTACCAAGTTTAGTTTTAATTAATTGTGATTAAATGGGGGTGTAAACCAGATAATCTTTCTACTTCTATTTTTGTGTTTATTGCTGGGTGTTGTAGGTTTGGTATATTTAATTTAGGTGTTTTGTATCCTCTCTTTTTTAGTGCTTTATTGTAAAAGGCCGTGTGTGTATTAAAGATTGCTTCATTAGAGGAGTTATTGCTGATTCTCTTTTCAATCGATTTGGGGATATGTGTGATCATAGTGTTTGGCTAATAACTTTGACTAGGTGACGGCATCATTGCATTAGGCGTTATGTATGCGTCCTGTCCAAAATCGCTAGGCGTTTGGTATGCTAGAATAAAAATGGATTTATATCCAAGTAAAAGGACAACAATGTATTATTAACAATTAACAACTTTTATTATTGGAGTAAACATTTATTGGCACAATCTATAAGGTATTTATTTGGATATATATTGCTGGTCGTACATAATTTCGACGGTACTTCTACGCTTTACGCACCGTGCAACTTTTTAGATATATTTTTTTACGTTGAACTCAATTTTTACGGTATCTTCTGTTTATTAAATTGTTATGTGAAAGTACAGAAGAGTTAACAAAGCTCTACTCTCCCTATGTTAAGGATGGGTTTCTGAATAATATCGTTATTATTTCAGCACGGTCCGTAAACTGCAGAAGTACGATTTCGATTATAGTCATGTTTACAATTTCTGTCTTGAAAGAAAAGTTTAAAAAAATAAAATTTGCAATATAAGCTCAAGTAATAAATATTACTAACTTATGTTCAATTAATTTTAACCTACGTAGAAAATACCGTTTTTAAAATTATCTTCCCCCTCCCCACGAATCTAAATATTGGTAGACAATCCGATCACTTTAACCCCCAATTCCCTAGAGGCAAGAACTCTTTCACTTTTCTGTCACGTACTTTCTCCCATAACGTCATATCCTGCTACGTAGACCTGAACTAAACTTTTAACTTCGAAATGGAATTTTTTTGCTATCAGCTTAATCTTAACCTTATATGAAAAATACCGTTCTGGACGTTAATTTTATACGCGCTCGTCTAAATGTTTCTACCTATTGCTTTACGTGGCTGGGGCGAGGGGTGAATTAGGGGTCTGATATGTCCCCAAACACGACTTGAACTTTGCTTGTCAATTCCACAGTTCGTCTTCACCATTTATACGAGTTATGTACTCTGGTTCTTCCAGGAAAGGTTGAAGAGCGCCATATTGGAGAAAAGTATGAAACGTTTGGACATGGAGATGAAACGGACGGATTCATTATTATACCAGATGATCCCCAAAAGTGTGGCCGACCGACTTCGAAATGGAGAAGACTCCTTGGACACGTGCGAAGTAAGTATTCTTTTAAGTACAATACTAGCTTTATCTACTGAATTAAAAGATATAAGCTCTATTTGAAAGCAAGGGTCAACCATTGAGCTGAAGTATATCTGCAGTATTTAGTTATATCCTGGCGATACGTAATTTTTTATTTATTTTTATAAAATATTTCTGTTATGTAACCCTAACACTAACCCTAACCCTAATCTCCTAGAGATTTAGCAACACTTTTAGTTCTTCAACTAAACTTTTCTTTTCATAAAGATAAATAGTATATCCTTATATTATACTCTATCGTGATAAATCGCTGCTCGATATACTAGATAGAACAATAATATAAGAAAATGAATGATGAAAATTAAATATTGGATGAAATACAATATTTATTGATTCATCAAATATTATAACAAGGAATATAAAGAAAACTTTTTTCTTTTCCTTAATCCATGTATTTTCAAAAAAATAAGCTCTTGTCATCAGAGGAAACTCAGAAGAAACAGTCGGCAAAAATTGTATTACTGTTTAGCGAATATTTGAAAATATAAAAAGTACTGAGCAAAAAAAACATCTTCAATGAAAAAATATATATAAATATTATGTGTTCATGTCAGTAACCAGGGGATTGGATAGTGGAAAGACCAGGTTGTGAAATGTGCGTAAGACGGAAAGGAAAAAATATAGGCATTCGCCGAAGTAAATAAATAAATAAATAGTTATGATTGTGGACTGACTTTTTTGGTCATTGGAACGCACCCCAACCAGTCTCTCTCTCTCTCTCTCTCTCTCTCTCTCTCTCTCTCTCTCTCTCTCTCTCTCTCTCTCCCTCCCTAAATATATATATATATATTTATATATATATATATATATATATATATATATATATATATATATATATATATATATATATATTATTTATGGGTTCTTAAAAAAAATATTTATTTCAGTATATACTCTTTTTAATATCCAAAAAAAATGCAAGCTCAATGAATTTGTATTACAAGCTTCAGAGCATATATACATATATTATAGGTGCATTCTATACATATATTATAAGTGCATTCCAATGACCAAAAGACAAAAATTACTCCATACCAAAACCTTCCATCTCATCTTTCTGTTTCTTAATTCTCATGTAACGTCGGACCACATTTTTCTTCTGTTCTTTCAATATCGTTCCTTCCATGTATCAGCGAATACCTTTAATTCCTACACACAGACAAACAAAATATGTTTATATTGTATTCTTTAAAATATTTAATGTTTATTTTTTCCACATTTAATGCTTTTTTCACATCTTACGCGCGTTTCGCAGCAGAAATTAAGAGAAACTTACAGTCTTCATCCCAAATCTGTTACTCATATATATGTATATAAATAAATATTTATAATTAATTATGTATATATATATATATATATATATATATATATATATATATATATATATATATATATATAAATAAATATTTATAATTAATTATGTATATATATATATATATATATATATAATATTTATAAATAAATATTAAATTATTAATACCTACAGACGCTAGCGTATCAAGCTTATTCTCTCATCAGTGCAGGAAAGTAATAAGATGGTCGGGAGGCGCGAACCTGGTTCACAGAGTCAGGCTTGAATCTGCAAGCAGTCGCCATATCCAGAAACTGTCACGTAATTAGGGAAATTAAGATCTATATGTACCTAGAAGCGGGCACAGATAGAAGACTAGTCGAGAGTGTTCTACAAACTTATTCGCAACTTTGCATTAGAGCTTTTTGACAGTCTATTTTTAACATCCCGAGAGTGCTCAACTTTAATTTCTTAAAGGGGCTTAGTATATATAGTCATTTAATATATATATATATATATATATATATATATATATATATATATATATATATATATATATATATATATATATATATATATATATATATATGTATATATATAGTCATTTAATATAAGTATAAATTTTTATTTATACAAACATTATTGGTTACATATGTGCATACATGTTTCGGTTGCACTTTTCCAAGAAAGTCAACCTCATCAGACCAAGAATTTTTCAGGAATTCCTGAATTCCTGAAAAATTCTTGGTCTGATGAGGTTGACTTTCTTGGAAAAGTGCAACCGAAACATGTATGCACATATGTAACCAATAATGTTTGTATAAATAAAAATTTATACTTATAAACAGCTCTACTTGGTATTGAGCACTTTTTATAAACACTTGAGTTTCTACGGATTTACATTTACAGAAACTATACAATACATGTACGTCATTTAATATATATATATATATATATATATATATAGTCATTTAATATATATATATGTATGTATGTATGTATATAGTCATTTATATATATATATATATATATATATATATATATATATATATATATATATATATATATATATATATATATATATATTAGATAACTACGGCTTTCTCAACTTGACGGTACAAACCCGACTTCGCAATCTAGTGGAAGATAATCTCTTCACTAATTCAATGAAGGAACATATGTCATAAAAATCCAACAATACTTGATACAAATGAACTTAAGTATATGCCTGACTTGCCCACCAAGATTCAGTCATGAATGTCCAACAGTCTTTCTTTCTTATTATCGTTCATTGACATGGTTATTTCAGCAGTGGCATGTATTACACTGAGTGAGCTTCACATTCATCGCACTTTGATCTCCCTATCCATAATTTTATCTGAGGAGTTATCTCAAAAATAGTGTCTATCAAAACAAACCCCAGATTTTTCCTGAAGTGAAGAAAGACATCACAACCAGAAGCAGAGCAGTGCCAAGAGAAGAGTGTTCAGAGTTATTGTTTCCAGGTGTGCTTAAGACAAGGATAAATCTAATTATTTTTTGTGGCGTGTGTATTTAATACTCTCATGACTGTGTATATCCATTGAACTCCCCAGACTGTATGACGCCCTGACAGTTTGTTGTTAGTTTCTAGACGCTCGTGTAACGATAAGGTGAAAGAAAGAAAACAGATACGACTAGTTCCGGTGTTGACTGAGAGGAAAACTGGACATTTAGGATTTCCGGTCAAGAGTAAATATATTTTGGATACTGAGCAGACGAGGGGGTCAGTCAGAGTTCGGGTTCGGAAAAATCGCCAAAAGAATCTGAGTGTTGGATATTTATAACTGAAACTAGGTGGACAAGTCAAGCTTCGTTGCTTTATGATAAATGATTGTCTTTATGTGTACTAATATGATGTAAAGGAATTTTATCCACGATTCTATGGGTAGCATTTGGAGGAGGGGTGTTCAATCTGTATAATAGTTGAAATCAAACCTGAAATAACGAATCCTTTGCTGTGCAGATAAACATGCTGATATGAACTTGCTTCATTGCTTTATGATTAATGATTGTCTTTATGTGTACCAATATGATGCAAAGGAATTTTATGTGTACTAATATGATGTAAAGGAATTTTATTCACGAGTTCATCGGTAGCATTTGGGGGGTGTTCAATCTGTATAATAGTTGAAATCGAACCTGAAATGACGAAGCCTTGGCTGTGCAGATAAACATGCTGATATGAACTTGCTTCATGATTAATGATTGTCTTTCTGTCTTTCTTTTCGCAGATGTTTGACGGTGTGACGATTTTATTTAGTGACGTTGTCGGATTTACCAAGATCTGCAGTGTGATAACGCCAATGCAAGTGGTAGGACTGCTGAACTCAATGTACACCCTGTTTGACAACGTCAGCGAGAAACACAATGTCTACAAGGTGGGTGGGTTTTTAATGGCTCAGCTCTTCATTTACGCTGACAAAGACCATCCCTCGCCCTAAACGGTGAGATAAAGACAGACATCGATTGTTGACAAACATAAATGTGACTGACCAACAAAAATGCTATTCAAGACAAGTGTGACAAACCAACAAAAATGCTATTTCGATTTTAGTGTGACAGACAAAGAATGCTATTTCAAACTTAAGTGTGACAGACAAACAAAAATGCTATTTTTAATTTAAGCATGCCAGACAAAAAATGCTACTTATTACTGAAGTGTGACAGACCAACAAAACTGATATTACAAAAATATGACACACCAACGAAAATGCTATTTCGTGCTTAAATTTGACAGACCAACAATAATGCTATTTCAAAC
>OY744546.1:4627868-4635368 GCA_963556195.1 Sepiola atlantica
CCCTTTTTTTTTTTTTTTTACTATTATATATTTTTATTTATTCATGAATTTCCCAACGAATGTTAAGTCTGCACTATTTTGGATTTAGTTAGTTTCCCTGGGAATTTGAACTGCATTTTCCTTTTTTTTCCTTTTGTTTAAAATAACTCAAAGACTATATATATATATATATATATATATATATATATATATATATATATATATATATATATATATATATATATATATATTACTGCAAACATGAAATGAAGAGAAGACATTTCATCGTTCATGATTAAAAGGAAAATGTGTTAGTATATAAAGTGTTATTCTCCCCTGAAAAAGAATGTTTGTCGGTCTGTCACGCTTCCGTTTAAAACAAGTGGTTTTGTTAATTAGCATAGCTTTTTACTTGGGCCGTTCCATTTAAATTTCAAACAGTATTTCGTTGATCTCTCATGCTACATGAACATTTTCGTCGGTCTGTCACGCTTCCGTTTTAAATAGAATGTTCGTTGGTCTGTCACGCTTCCGTTTTAAATAGAATGTTCGTTGGTCTGTCACGCTTCCGTTTGAAATAGAATGTTCGTTGGTCTGTCACGCTTCCGTTTTAAATAGAATGTTCGTTGGTCTGTCACGCTTCCGTTTTAAATAGAATGTTCGTTGGTCTGTCACGCTTCCGTTTGAAATAGAATGTTCGTTGGTCTGTCACGCTTCCGTTTTAAATAGAATGTTCGTTGGTCTGTCAGGCTTCCGTTTTAAATAGAATGTTCGTTGGTCTGTCACGCTTCCGTTTTAAATAGAATGTTCGTTGGTCTGTCACGCTTCCGTTTTAAATAGAATGTTCGTTGGTCTGTCACGCTTCCGTTTTAAATAGAATGTTCGTTGGTCTGTCACGCTTCCGTTTGAAATAGAATGTTCGTTGGTCTGTCACGCTTCCGTTTTAAATAGAATGTTCGTTGGTCTGTCACGCTTCCGTTTTAAATAGAATGTTCGTTGGTCTGTCACGCTTCCGTTTGAAATAGAATGTTCGTTGGTCTGTCACGCTTCCGTTTTAAATAGAATGTTCGTTGGTCTGTCAGGCTTCCGTTTGAAATAGAATGTGCGTTTGTCTGTCACGCTTCCGTTTGAAATAGAAAGTGCGTTTGTCTGTCACGCTTCCGTTTTAAATAGAATGTTCGTTGGTCTGTCACGCTTCCGTTTGAAATAGAAAGTGCGTTTGTCTGTCACGCTTCCGTTTTAAATAGAATGTTCGTTGGTCTGTCACGCTTCCGTTTTAAATAGAATGTTCGTTGGTCTGTCACGCTTCCGTTTGAAATAGAATGTTCGTTGGTCTGTCACGCTTCCGTTTTAAATAGAATGTTCGTTGGTCTGTCACGCTTCCGTTTGAAATAGAATGTTCGTTGGTCCGTCACGCTTCCGTTTTAAATAGAATGTTCGTCGGTCTGTCACGCTTCCGTTTTAAATAGAATGTTCGTTGGTCTGTCACGCTTCCGTTTGAAATAGAATGTTCGTCGGTCTGTCACGCTTCCGTTTGAAATAGAATGTTCGTCGATCTGTCACGCTTCCGTTTTAAATAGAATGTTCGTCGGTCTGTCACGCTTCCGTTTGAAATAGAATGTTCGTTGGTCTGTCACGCTTCCGTTTTAAATAGAATGTTCGTCGGTCTGTCACGCTTCCGTTTTAAATAGAATGTTCGTTGGTCTGTCACGCTTCCGTTCGAAATAGAATGTTCGTTGGTCTGTCACGCTTCCGTTTTAAATAGAATGTTCGTCGGTCTGTCACGCTTCCGTTTTAAATAGAATGTTCGTTGGTCTGTCACGCTTCCGTTCGAAATAGAATGTTCGTTGGTCTTTCACGCTTCCGTTTTAAATAGAATGTTCGTTGGTCTGTCACGCTTCCGTTTTAAATAGAATGTTCGTTGGTCTGTCACGCTTCCGTTTTAAATAGAATGTTCGTTGGTCTGTCACGCTTCCGTTTTAAATAGAATGTTCGTTGGTCTGTCACGCTTCCGTTTGAAATAGAATGTTCGTTGGTCTGTCACGCTTCCGTTTGAAATAGAATGTTCGTTGGTCTGTCACGCTTCCGTTTGAAATAACATTTGTGTTTATCTGTATAGCTTCTTCTCTTTGGTCGTTCCATTTAAATTTGAAATAGTATTTCGTCGGTCTGTCACGCGTACGTTTGAAATAGAATTTTCATCACTAAACGCGTAGATCGAATTAACTTATCTTAAGAACATTTTCGCGTTGTTGTTTTTTTTTTTTACAATTTCTTAGAAATGGTTCTTAAAGTCTGTCACGCTTTTGTGTCTCTCAAGTGCCTTTTTTTTTCATCTGTCAGAGATCCCGCTTTCTACCCGCGCAACGAAATGCTCTTTTTTTCCATTTGCGTACTTACTAATTGATTGCGATCCGAACAAACTGACATGTTTTCCCACGTATCGGGCGCCATGTTTTTAGTGCGTGGCGGCCATTGTGCGCGGCAAACGAATGCGCATGCTCTGACACGCGCACACAGATTCAAAGGATTCGAAACGTTTTCTGTTCCTTCTGGCTCTTTCGCGTTTCTTCTCTCGGCTCGTTTTCCCGCTCTGGTGGCTTCCAAATGGTTCCGGGCTACCATGACGAGTCTTTGAGTTCTCGAGTACAAATACGTTATCACAAGCTTGTTAAACGAACATAAAACTCTCTTTTATCCAACAGCTGATAATATTCAACATTTTTTTTAATACCAATGAGTCATCACTCACCAAGGCCGAAAGCCACTCGAGGATAAAAAATCATGAAACTGCTAGTTGGTTGATGAACAATACTATGAGATGCTTGAAAACGATTGGTTAGAATGGACAAAATTTCGATTACTTAAGAGGGCAGGGCGCCTCAGGTAGTAAGCAATAAACTTACTCCACCCCGAAGAGGGGAGGCAATGCTTGGGAGGGTGCACCTCCTAGGACAACCCAGGACAGTATACCTCAGCCCGGCAGATAAAAGGCCACCGAAATAGCCCAGTTTCTGCCGGACTGATTGTCGAGGACGAATCCTCGACTGGTATTAACCCCATCCCGACGTCCTCAATCAACCGAAGTTAATGAGAGACTGATCGGGCTTGGGTTGAATCAGGTATTTAATTGCTTCCGACCGCAGCAATATGTGACACAAGGTCGGGAAGTGGGGGGAAGAGTCAAGCCAGCGCCCTTAAAGAAGGAGCACTCTGGCCTAACAGAAATAGCCTGGGCAGCCCCGTCGGCATTCCCCGGTGAGGGCGCCTCAGGCAGCAAGCAATAAACCTACTCCTCTCCAAAGAGGGGAGGCAAAGCCTGGGAGGGTGCACCTCCTAGGAAAACCCAGGACAATATACCGCAACCCGGCAGATAAAAGGCCACCGAAATGGCACAGTTCATGCCGGATTAATTGTCGAGAACAAATCCTCGACTGGTATTACCTTACCCCATCCCAAATTCAAAATACTTTCTACAATCCAAACATGTTTGTTACAAATAAACTTCAGTCTATAACTGACTTGTCCACCAAGTTTCAGTTATAATTACCCAACAGTCTTTCTTTTATCGCCATTCAATGATATGCGGGGACATTTTGATGATCATCTCATCAGTGGGAGGTATGATCCTGGATAGGCTTCACATTCACCGGACTATAACCCCTCATATTTTCGATCCGTGGAGTTATTTCTGAGATGTCTACCAAAACAATCCACAGATTATTCCCGAACTGAAGAAGACAATCACAATTGCATCCAGATGAGCTTGTCGCCGATAAAACAAAGACTGTTGGGCATTCATGACCGAAACTTGGTGGACAAGTCAGGCATAAAGTGAAGTTTATTTGTATGAAATATTGTTGTACTACAGAAATGGCATGACCTTTCTTTACTTATATTCACGCTGAACAAGGGGGTACATTGCCACTGAGGGGTCACTGTGAATTAGGGGAACTTAAAGTAGGGAGTTGTGCAGCGAGATGTTTGTTCACATTACATTTAAATCTCTGCGTGTTAGTACAGTCAGGGAACAGGGAGGAAATTCCAAACGTTAGCCGTTCGAGGGAAGAAACGATCAGAGTAGAAGCCTTTCCGACATCTGTGGACCTCTGCAGTGAAGGGGTGGAATTTTGCTGCTTGTCGGGGTATTTGCTTCAAGACAGCACCAATGTTACCAGTTCGTCGAAGCACATTTCATTAAAGTACTTGTAAAGCAAGCATAGGGATGCAACATTGCGGCAAGGGGTTGGAGCTTGGTTGACAGTGCAGGACCTATTAGATTGGAGACTCTTTTTGGGACCCTGACTAAGAGAGAAAGACTAGTGGTTGATGCACCGGCCCATATGTGGCAAGGATACTCCATGCATGGGCGAATTGTGGCTTTGTAGAGATACAGGATACTGTCATTACAAACGACGGAGGGGTGTCTGACTTGCTATTTGCTTTCTCCTTTTCCCTCACCACTTAAAAAAGTGTCGTCCTAGGGCTAGAAAAAAAAGCATGTTTTTTACTCGCTAACCTTTGTGTGGCTGGACGGACTTATATCTATATAATAATACATTAAACCACTTGTTCGCACGTACGTTATCACCTTTGACACCTTTTTTTTTAAGTAAGATCGTCCGATTAGCAAAATGGTAATAGGTGATTAATCTGATGTCGCTAAGGTAAAAAGGAATCCGACTTTACCGATTTTAAAATGAATTGTTCCGAAATCAAAATGGGTCGCCTAAAACAGTACATTTTTAAATAAATGCCTTAAAAAAATGAAATTCATTTTAGTGATATGAAAGAATATTTAGCTGGTAATTATTTTTACGGTCAGAAAACTGAGAACAAGTTTTTGTGTTTAAAAAAGACTTTGATTGCTACGATCTTAAACAAGTCGCGCGTGCGTGGTCCCCCTCTGTATGTGACTCGATGTGGCGAGTGTAAAATGCAATAAATTTGGGCAATTTGCGGCATTTTTGACCCCCCTTTGACCCCCCCCTTGACCCCCTGGGGGCGCGAACCAGAATTTTTCTGAGGTCAAAGATGCTCATTTTATATCCAGAACAATTGCCTCTACATTTTGGCCAAGTTTCAGAAAAATTGAATGGATGGATCAAACGTTATGGGAGAAAAGGGTCATTTTTTGCCATTTTGGGGGCTTTTGACCCCCTGGGGGCGCGATACTTATTTTCTATTAGGAACAATTACCTCCAAATTTTGGCCAAGTTTCAGAGAAATTGAAGGGATGGATGAAAAGTTATGGGGCAAAAAATGTCATTTGTTGCCATTTCGAGGCCTTTTGACCCCCTGGGGGGCTAACCAGAATGTCACTTTCTAACCTGACCAAAGTTACAACTTCATGCAAAATTTCAGAGAAATTCAATGGATGGTTGCGGAGAAAAATCCGGACGAACGGACGGACGGACGGACAGACGGACGGACGGACATGCCTCAAAACATAAGTCCACCGATTTTATAAATCGGGGAACCAATAAATATTAGAAGAAATATATTCGTTTTATTTATTTAAAAAATATTTGTCTGACAATGACAATTATTTTTACATAGTTTAAGAGTAAATCCTGAACATACAAATATATAAACATATACACATACATAACTTTATATAGTTTAGGAGTGAATCCTGTACATACTAATATATAAACATATACACATACCTAACTTTATATAGTTTAGGAGTGAATCCTACACATACAAATATATAAACATATACACATACCTAACTTTATATAGTTTAGGAGTGAATCCTGTGCATACAAATATATAAATATATACACATATTTAACTTTATATAGTTTTGGAGTGAATCCCACACATACTAATATATAAACATATACACATACCTAACTTTATAAAGTTTAGGAGTGAATCCTGTACATACAAATATATAGACATATACACATACCTAACTTTATATAGTTTTGGAGTGAATCCCACACATACTAATATATAAACATATACACATACCTAACTTCATATAGTTTAGGAGTGAATCCTGTACATACAAATATATAAACATATACACATACCTAACTTTATATAGTTTAGGAGTGAATCCTACACATACTAATATATAAACATATACACATACCTAACTTTATATAGTTTAAGAGTGAATCCTGAACATACAAATATATAAACATATACACATACCTAACTTTATATAGTTTAGGAGTGAATCCTACACATACTAATATATAAACATATACACATACCTAACTTTATATAGTTTAAGAGTGAATCCTGAACATACAAATATATAAACATATACACATACCTAACTTTATATAGTTTAGGAGTAAATCCTGTACATAGAAATATATAAACATATACACATACCTAACTTTATAAAGTTTAGGAGTGAATCCTGTACATACAAATATATAGACATATACACATACCTAACTTTATATAGTTTTGGAGTGAATCCCACACATACTAATATATAAACATATACACATACCTAACTTCATATAGTTTAGGAGTGAATCCTGTACATACAAATATATAAACATATACACATACCTAACTTTATATAGTTTAGGAGTGAATCCTACACATACTAATATATAAACATATACACATACCTAACTTTATATAGTTTAAGAGTGAATCCTGAACATACAAATATATAAACATATACACATACCTAACTTTATATAGTTTAGGAGTGAATCCTACACATACTAATATATAAACATATACACATACCTAACTTTATATAGTTTAAGAGTGAATCCTGAACATACAAATATATAAACATATACACATACCTAACTTTATATAGTTTAGGAGTAAATCCTGTACATAGAAATATATAAACATATACACATACCTAACTTTATAAAGTTTAGGAGTGAATCCTGTACATACAAATATATAAACATATACACATACCTAACTTTATATAGTTTAGGAGTGAATCCTACACATACTAATATATAAACATATACACATACCTAACTTTATATAGTTTAGGAGTGAATCCTGTACATACAAATATATAAATATATACACATACCTAACTTTATATAGTTTAGGAGTGAATCCTGTACATACGAATATATAAACATATACACATACCTAACTTTATATAGTTTAGGAGTGAATCCTGAACATACAAATATATAAACATATACACATACATAACTTTATATAGTTTAGGAGTGAATCCTGTACATACAAATATATAGACATATACACATACCTAACTTTATATAGTTTAGGAGTGAATCCTGTACATACAAATATATAAACATATACACATACATAACTTTATATAGTTTAGGAGTGAATTCTACACATACAAATATATAAACATATACACATACCTAACTTTATATAGTTTAGGAGTGAATCCTGTACATACAAATATATAAACATATACACATACCTAACTTTATATAGTTTAGGAGTGAATCCTGTACATACAAATATATAAACATATACACATATTTAACTTTATATAGTTTAAGAGTGAATCCTGTACATACAAATATATAAACATAT
>OY744546.1:4640368-4685368 GCA_963556195.1 Sepiola atlantica
ACTTAATGAAAGGAACGATGCATATATATATATATATATATATATATATATATATATATATATATATATATATATATATATATATATATATATATATATTTGTCGTACAAAACTTTAAAATGGCATTGAAGAGACAATATTTATTACTCATAATGAATTAAGAAATTAAAAAGATGAAAGGACAGCTGACCGGTTTCGTACCTCGCTCAACAGAGCCAAATATCGAGGTAATGTATAAAAAATATAAAAAAGATGCTATGAGAATTATAGCGAGGGAAAGGGGTAAAAAAAAAGTTCAATCAAATAGAAACAATATTAAGCCCGAGGAGATTTTCTCTTTGTTTGCAAAGAGAAAGTCTCAAGGACTTAATATAAATTGTTTCTAGGATCTTGAGATGATAAGGAGAGTGCGACTTACTAAGAATGGAGAATAAGTCGACACTGAATTTAGAGGCACAAGTGTGGTTATTTATGAGATGTTGACCTATCGACGAACCATAAGTATTATTCAAAACGTCAGTTGGTAAATAATTTGCATTGCGAATTTTTGTGGGCACGTGTTGTTTGACCCGGATGTCCAATCTTTGTGACGTCATCCCAACGTAGTGCATACTGCAACTACATTTAAATAAATAAGTAATGGAATTATTATGATGTGAGGGAAGGACATCTTTTCGAATAGAAGTCAAGATTGGTCGAGAGGAAAAAACAATATGTATATATATATATATATATATATATATATATATATATATATATATATATATATATATATATATATATATATATATATATATATATATATATTAGTACTTCATGTATCCACATAAAATATTATAAGGAGATATAATTTTTTATGTATCAGTTTTCAGTATTTACTTCAACAGTGCTCGATACGTAAGTAGAGCTAGGTAGTAAGCAATGAAAATATATATGGCAATCAAGCTACACAGAGGCTCCCGTGTTTCATCCCTGGGGGGAATCGTCATTTAGCCTGACGATTCCCCCCAGGGATGAAACACGGGAGCCTCTGTGTAGCTTGATTGCCATATATATTTTCATTGCTTACTATATATATATATATATATATATATATATATATATATATATATATATATATATATATATATATGTTTAATTTGTTTTTTTCTTTTTGTCTTTTTCACATCCTGTCTCCACGGCATTCATTTTATGATATATCGTGTATTTCATCCTCATATTTATATATATATATATATATATATATATATATATATATATATATATATATATATATATATATGTATATATATATATATATATATATATATATATATATGTATATATATATATATATATATATATATATATATATATATATATATATATATATATATATATTTCAATGACGGGAATAGGTTTAATCACAAAAGGTATGTGAAAAATTTGCTTCAGCTGCCAAATAGAGCAAACATCGGTCAGTGTTCTTAAAAAAGACAAATCTAATTTCCAATCGATCTCATCGAATTCCATATTTAATCCAATCCCAAGTTTTTAGTTTTCTTACTAATACAATTACTAATATCATTCACGTGTTACCCCTACGACAGAATAAACTATCATGCTGGTCCTCTTAAAATCCACACAGTTTCAAGTCCGGCTGTATAAATCCGACAACCATGGAAGCACAAGACCCTTCTTTCTCGGGATGACACATGGTCCATCTCGATGCATCTTTCTAGATATTGCCTCCTTTTTTGAAGGGGATGGATTATCGCAGATCGTCTGAGATATCCCTACTGTGGAAAATCGACGGGTCGATGTATGTTTATTTGTGTACCCAACCAGAGTACCTCCTCGGGGGAGCTGACTCTCCCCCATCTCCCGGCCTTGTGCCACATCTTGCTACGTTGAGAAAAAATTAGATAACAATCAACTGTGTACAAAAGGTTTCGGCATAAAATGAGCCAAAATTGTTGATATGCCGTAAAACCCAACACGCAACAACAAACCCAAGGGGAAATAAGTTATTTACCTCCTAGGCGGTTAGACATTTTCTTTCTTCTTTTTTTTTCTTTGTGTTTTTATACGTTTTTTTTTTTTCTTTTCTTTTTTTTTTTTTTTTTTCTTTTTTTTTCTTTTTTCTTTTTCTTTTCTTTTCTTTCTTTTTTTTTCTTGTTTTTTTTAACTTTTTAATTTGAGATGTTTTATTTCTTTTATTTTTATTTACTACCTAAGCGGTTAGACACAAGGTCAGGTGTGGTTTTGGGAAGCCAGTGCCCTAGAATTAGCGCACTCTGGCCTACAAAAAAAATGCCTGAGCAGCCCCGTCAGCATTGCGCTGTGGGGGCGGCTCAGGCGATTAGCAATAGACTAACCTCTTCTCAGAGAGAAGGCAAAGCCTGGGAGGGTGGACCTCCTAGGGCTGAATAGTCGATCCCATGCTCAAAAGGATTAGTATGGAACTTTTCATGTCTTCGCGTTCTTTTCGTTATTTTATTTTCGTTATTTTTTTTTCGTTATTTTTTTTTTCGTTATTTTTTTTTCGTTATTTTTTTTTTCGTTATTTTTTTTTCGTTATTTTTTTTTTCGTTATTTTATTTTCGTTATTTTTTTTCGTTATTTTATTTTCGTTATTTTCTTTTCGTTATTTTATTTTCGTTATTTTTTTTTCTTGTTGTTCTGATGGCAAACCGATAATCTTAGATTTGGGCATTTTAACAGAAACCAGGTTCTTGATAGTCCACTTCCGGTGTAGATTGTTGTCTCGCCCAGTGACAATTGTTATATTTAATGTCGCTACTTTTTTTCTGCATTTAATTATTGTTGTTTTTGTTTTTCTTTTTTTCTTTTTTAAGAAAAACTTTCTCGTAAGTTTTTCCACTGTAAACTGGGCCTGGGGATGGGGCTGGGGTGTGACGGTGGTTAAGTGGGTATCGGCACGGACTGACGAACTGCGTGTGCCAAGATCGAATCCAGTTGTTTCCATGGTACCATTTTCACTTACGGATGTTAACAACCTTCACGTGGTTCCTTCCAATGCCAACGCCAAAGATAACTGCCATGCTTAGGGTTACAACATGGTCCTCTCCAAATCAAATGTCAATGTACACTTGTTATCAAATTTTATTAATTTCATTCATGATTTTCAATCCTCTCATGATATTCATCGTCATTACACTGACAATCTATACATCTTATTAACCCTTGTCCTCGCGTGGCTTTTAGCTTTGATAAGTGGTGACTCGTTAGTGAATAATCGAAATTTCTAAAAATAAAATTAGTTAACTTCATTAAAATGCATCATGGCCCCCGTTCAGTCTTTAGAGGCTATGTAAGGGTGCCATCGCGTGTGATTGTGAAGCAAGGGTTGCGCAAGGGTTGTGAAACGTTTTCTCAATCTTTCTTTTTGTTTTAATTTCACGATTTAGACGTTATTTTATGTGACTATTAGTACGAACACTGGCGAAGCATATTGTTTTTGTCATTATTGACGGAGCAGTACACCAGTACACTTATATATATATATATATATATATATATATATATATATATATATATATATATATATATATATATATATATACAGCACGTATATTAGCATGACTAGAACCAGTATTTCACGTCGATTAACTTGCCACCTGACCTCCCCTCAAAGCTCCATTTACAAACACCTTACAGCACATAACATCTCCAAAGATAATTTTAGAAATATCTTAACCGGTAGTACATCCATCCTGGCTGTGTCATTTTGCGGTATTCGCCTCCCCATTCATTGTTCATTCAATTAAAAAAGCCCAACATCAACCATGCCCGTTATGAGGGGTGCGAAGGCGTGTTGAAATGCTGTTGAATGTTTTTAATGTTTTTAATCACATGGAAATGTCTTCTGCAAAATAAAATTGGTGAATTTGTTAATTCACTAATTTTATTTTGCATTGATCAATCATCCGCCTGAAGACGACCAATGATGGTCGAAAACGTTTGCGTCAAATATGGAGATTTCCTACACTCCATGGTTGATAGTATGAGATCTATCGTTCGACGAATAGAAAGATGCGATCACAAAAGGAATAAACAGAAGTTGGCACTCCTGTTCAACCAGATATGTATAAAAGAATGATTGTTGCCTAATTATACAATATATATATATATATATATATATATATATATATATATATATATAATTTAAAGAAGGAAAGATGAAGATAAAAAATTGCATAAAATTACATAAAATTGATACAAATGTTATTACATCGAAAGTTCAGATGCAAGGAGTTACACTAATCCTTAAACCATGGTTTTTCAAAGATATTTGTATCAATTTTATATAATTTTATGTAATTTTCTTTCCTTCTTTAAATTGATTGCTCTACTCAACGTATTTAGCTTTACTTTATCACGATAGATCACTTTAACGATACTTCACTCATCGTTAATTCTGTTATATATATATATATATATATATATATATATATATATATATATATATAGTTACATATTTTCTAAGAAAAACTATCATCCATCTTCTTTTTATTCTTTCCGATTATTTTTCGGAACTATGGGCCTTATTTACCAATTCTGCCAATGGTTTTAGATTCTCTTTTCATGGGATAAAATCATCTATTAACTTTTATCATTTTAATATTATGGTACTTTGTTACTTTGAGACCCGCGCTAAAAGTCCCTCGGCGTCGGTGCTTTCCGGCCGTTTACGGTAAACGCCGGAAAGCCCCGAAGCGAGACGCATAAGCAGACGACATCTAAGCAATCAAACTGAATGAAATGCTGAACTTGCAAACTGGTTAAAATTTGAATTGCAACATGAATTTTTTACATGGTATCACTGATCGTTGATACTTTTGAAGGAACGATAAAGTTATGTCAGGACGATAAATTGATTGCTAAAGAAAAAAAATGCAAAAAAAAAAGGTGGAGTTAAATGCAAGATCGCTAAGCGAACAAAACTCACGGATAAATATTCTTGGAGATGCCTTTACGCCAACCCCCTAATTCCTGTTTAATAAGAAAAAAATAAAAGGTAAAATAAAAAATAATAACTTTTTAATAATAAATGAGGCTAAAAAGCCTTATAAAGCATGTTCAGATGCAATATTTATTAATAAAATAAAATCAGAATAGATTTTTTTTTCAATTTTCACTTTGATCTTTTGACCAATAATTTCGCAAGATACCTCGCATCTTCAGTGTATAAATAGAAGTTGTAATATATACACCTATATCGTTTAACCTTTTACTTTTTTTTCAGGTAGAGACTATCGGCGATGCGTACATGTTGGTGTCGGGTGCCCCGGTTCGGATTGTGAACCACCCGAGCCAAATCTGCAACATGGCACTGGACATGATCGAAGCCATTGAGCAGATCGATTGTTCAGATATCGGTGAACGGATCAGGATACGAGTCGGTAAGTGGCATTCTTGCGGATCTGCTGCTAACAAGTGTTCAGGTGCCGCAAAAAATGACGTCATAGTTTTTAATTAATCATTTATTCATTACTATTTAGTCGACGATTATCAAGGCCAATAGCCACTCGAGGATAAGGGTTAACGAGACTAAAATGGTTGTCAGCTGAAAGATGAGGAAAACTATGGGAGTTACTAACATTGATCAGTGGTATGAACTTATTGCTTATGGGACGGTTTTTAACAAGTATCTGTTAACATTCGACTTGAAGCTGACCATGCCGTAATTAGCAGGGAAGTAGTTCCGACGCAATGTTTTTACATTTTTAAAGTTCCAATCGTGATAGAGGTTAACGTAGAATAGTGTTTTGAAAACATCAGATATAGATAAATAATCGGCACTATGAAACGGTATGTTTATTGTCTTCTGACATACAAACGTATTTGAATTACGGCTTTTCAAATCCCAATTTTCCGATCTTGTGTCACATCTTACCTTGTGGGAGGAAGATAAATAAAATTAAGCTTTGTTGATTGGTCAAAAATCGATTATAAACTGATTTAAAGCTAGTCGTTGCTCTTGAAATCGATTCCATCCTAGAATATGTTTTTGACTTGATGTTTTTGACCTTCACTTGTTTTGTCTGTCGTCATGATTGAAAAAAATGTTGTGGAAGAGAATGTAGAATGAGAAAGAAAGCGACAGGATGGCGAATATAAATTTATCTATTTTTTATGAAGCCACTTGATGTAAGGAGTTAAAAAATACTATCTCAAGGTTAAAAACTAGCCAACGATAAATGTTAGAAGGATTGATTCCGGCCCAGAAACAGTCATTTTCTCCATATATATATATATATATATATATATATATATATATATATATATATATATATATATATATATACAGGGTGGGCAAAAATAAGGGTCCTATTTTTAAAAATTCATAACTTTTTTATTTATTGATTTTTTTTTTTTTCTTTTAGAATAAGTAAAGGACCCCTTCCGAAGCAAGCATGAGCCGTATTAGCCCTAAGGAACGTACCCTCATTTAGAAAACATTATTTTTGCTTAAAAAACTCAAAACAGTGTAAAAAACAATACTTTAGTTTTTGTAAGTTTTAAGAAGTGTTTTTCGGCTAAAATTTGTTTTGTTTATTTCAAAAAATCTCGGAAGGGTCAGTCTACACACACATAAAGTTTGGTG
The DNA here is from genome assembly GCA_963556195.1 of Sepiola atlantica. NCBI lineage: Eukaryota > Metazoa > Mollusca > Cephalopoda > Sepiida > Sepiolidae > Sepiola > Sepiola atlantica. The sequence continues at coordinate 4,646,979 of OY744546.1, forward strand.
AGTTTAACTTTTATTTTGTGGAAGTTATTCAAATTCAAGTTATTCAAATTTAAAGATAGGACCCTTATTTTGGCCCACCCTGTATATATATATATATATATATATATATATATATATATATATATATATATATATATATATATATATATATATATATATATATATATATTGTGTGTGTGTTTGTGTGTGTATATATATATTTAAAGAAGTGGAGCCACCAACACTTATTATTTTTTTTTAATGTTGTTTATTATTTAATATTTTAATATTTCAGATTTTTTTGTTTAGTGTTTTTTATATTACTCTTGATTCGAGCATGGTTGGCTCTCTTCAGATATTTAAAGAATATATATTTAAGACAATATATATTGTAGTTTTCAAAGTAACATGTTGAAGAAAACTATATGTGAAGAAAATATGTGCGTGTTTACAAGACCATCAGCAGTAGTAGACAATCCGTAACGCGTCTAGATAAAAGTCTTAACTACACAAAACATCATGTATCCCCAACGCAATATGTTGCGCCAACACAACATATAACCCCACATCTCATGTATCCGAACACTTCATGTAGTCCCAAAACCTCATGAAACCCCAACATCACATGTAGCCCAACCACACATGTAGCCCCAAAATCTCCTCTAACCTGAACATCACATGTAACCCCAACAGCACATGTAACCCCAACACATCATCTAGCTCCAACACCTAATGTAGCCCCATTAAATCATGTAACCCCAACACATCATTTAACCCCAACACCGCCTGTATCCCCAACACCTCATGTAACATCAACACCTCATATAATCCCAACACATCATATAACACCGCGTGTAATCTCAACACTTCATATAGCCGCAACACATCATATAACCTAAACACTGCATGTAGCCCCAACACATCATATAACCCAAACACCGCATGTAGCCCCAACACATCATATAACCCAAACACCGCATGTAACCCAACACATCATATAACAAAAACACCGCATGTAGCCCCAACACATCATATAACCCAAACACCGCATGTAACCCAACACATCATATAACCCAAACACCGCATGTAGCACCAACACACCATATAACCCAAACACTGCATGTAACCCAACACATCATATAACCCAAACACCGCATGTAGCCCCAACACATCATATAACCCAAACACCTCATATAGCCCCAACACATCATATAACCCAAACACTGCATGTAGCCCAACACAGCATATAACCCAAAACACCGCATGTAGCCCCAACGCAGCATATAACCCAAACACCGCATGTAGCCCCATCACCTCATCTAACCCCAACACCTAACTAACGTAAAATCTGATATATATATATATATATATATATATATATATATATATATATATATATATATATATATATATATATATATATATATATATATATATATACGTAACGTTGCAAGTTTAATGTGTTTTTGTTTTGTTCGAACAGGTATCCATACGGGTCCTTGCGTAGCCGGTGTGGTCGGCGTGAAGATGCCACGCTACTGTCTATTCGGCGATTCAGTCAACACTGCATCCCGAATGGAGACGAACAGTCAGGTAAACACTTCCCTAATTATCCATTGCGAAAACTCTGAAAATAAAACAATGAATGCATATGCAATGGGGGGGGGCTACACCTACCTTATAATCCCCGGATGGAACCAATGACGTCTGTGAAGGAGAATCACTGAACGAAAGTGTTTCAACAGAGCTCCGAATGCCTTCTTAGTTTTAGTGTTTGTCTCCTCATTTCAAATCTCTACAACTATATAGAGTCGCTTTCAACAACAATAACATATTAACGAAAGCGGTACTGCGCATGTGTAGATCTGGCTAAAAGTTAAATTCCGTAAAACTTTCACTCGGTTGAAAATCGCTATGATTTAAAATTTGAAAACTTGTATTATTTATAAAATATATAACTTACTAAATAAAAACTTGTATTATTTGTAAAATATATAACTTACTAAATAAAAACTTGTATTATTTATAAAACATAAAGTTACTAAATATAAACTTGTATTATTTGTAAAATATATAACTTACTAAATAAAAACTTGTATTATTTGTAAAATATATAACTTACTAAATAAAAACTTGTATTATTTATAAAATATAACGTTACTAAATATAAACTTGTATTATTTATAAAATATACAGTTACTAAATAAAAACTTGTATTATTTGTAAAATATATAACTTACTAAATAAAAACTTGTATTATTTATAAAATATATAACTTACTAAATAAAAACTTGTATTATTTGTAAAATATATAAGTTACTGAATAAAAACTTGTATTATTTATAAAATATATAACTTACTAAATTTGCAAACTTGTATTATTTATAAAATATAAATTACTAAATAAAAACTTGTATTATTTATAAAATATATAACTTACTAAATTTGAAAACTTGTATTATTTATAAAATATAAATTACTAAATAAAAACTTGTATTATTTATAAAATATAAAAGTTACTAAATAAAAACTTGTATTATTTGTAAAATATATAAGGTACTAAATAAAAACTTGTATTATTTATAAAATATAAAAGTTACTACATAAAAACTTGTATTATTTATAAAATATATAACTTACTAAATAATAACTTGTATTATGTATAAAATATAAAAGTTACTAAATAATTCTCTGAAGTTCTGTTATATACTGCATAACATCGTGAGAGAGCGAAGAATTATATAATATATATATATATATATATATATATATATATATATATATATATATATATATATATATATATATATATATAATGTGTGTGTGTTTTAGATAACCGCGGTAAAGCGAGTTTCGGCCTGGTCAGTATTTTTTATATTTTTCATAATTTTTTTATTTGTCATATTTTATTTTATTGTTCTATATCTTATGTATTTTTGATCTATCTCGTAATATTTTTCATAGTTTTAATATTTTTATAATATTTTTATATATTTCATAATAATTTTCATAGTTTTAATGTTTTTATAATATTTTCATATATTTCATAATATTTTTCATAGTTTTAATGTTTTTATAATATTTTTATATATTTCAAATTATTTTTTATAGTTTTAATATTTTTATAATATTTTTATATATTTCATAATATTTCTCATTGTTTTAATATTTTTATAATATTTTGATATATTTCAAATTATGTTTTATAGTTTTAATATTTTTATAATATTTTGATATATTTCATAATATTTTTTATTGTTTTAATATTTTTATAATATGTTTATATATTTCATTATATTTTTCATAGTTTAAATATTTTTATAATATTTTTATATATTTCATAATATTTTTCATAGTTTTTATTTCTTATAGTTTTAATAATATTTATTATTATATTTATTATAATATTTTGCATAATATTTTTATAGTTTTAATATTTTTATATATTTCATGATATTTTCCATAGTTTTAATATTTTTATAACATTTTTTTTATATTTTTCATAATATTTTTAATATTTTTCATTATACTTTTCGTAGCTTTTATATTTTTTTATATTATTTTTATTTTTCATAATAGTTTCCATTGTTTTAATATTTTTGTAATATTTTATATTTTTCATAATATTTTTCATTGTTTTAATATATTTATAATATTTTTATATATTTCATAATATTTTTCATAGTTTTAATATTTTTGTAATATTTTATATTTTTCATAATTTTTGTCATTGTTTTTATTTTTCACGGTTCGAATAATATTTTTTAATAATATTTATTATAATATTTTTCGTAAATGAGCCTCGAAAAAGTCGTCCGTTTTCTTTGACGTCTCTCTGTAGTAGTGGAAGCAATTTCCCGTGGCATTGTATCGATTGCCTTCTTTCTGCTTTGTTATTTGCAGCTGTAATAATCGTCGTGGTAAAGAAAACAATACACACATAGTTTTGCTCTGAGTTTTTCAATTTGATATTTATTTTTATTTTTACAAATGCATTGACAGCAAGTTCATCCAGTGGATTTCATAGTATTAATATTTTCCCGGGCATCCCTTGAAAGGGTGAATGGAAGAGACCCGAAAAGACGTCCGTTCGCTTCGCCGTCGAACACGTAAGAGACAAGATCTATCACGCTTGTTTGTCATGTCGACATATCGCAACTTAACCTGTAACGGAATTTTCCACCTACGGTTAAGTACTTTAAGTGTAAAATTCACACGCCTAAGTACTGCTACATATAACGTACTATCGCTTGCCGGAGAGAGTGTGAACTTGGTGATCCGCGCCGTGGGGATGTCTTTGAAAGGGATGTTAACGTCCTGGCACGGCACCCAGCTCCCCGAGTGGCAACAATAGGTACATCCCTTTAATGAAACGGGTTTATTATACACAGTTGGGTATTTGGTCTCGATACATGACGGCGTTGAAAGGCGTCATTGGGATGGCTACATTAATTCTCTCCTGAGAATCAATCATCTGGCTGGGACCATCGGCTTCTGGAAATTGAACGTTTGTAATGATGGAACAAACACATTACATTTTATATCAAAAATAAGAAGAATTAAAACTCGAAACTTGAGTTGGTAAACTGACTCGAGACACGTGTCTATCTCGTACACAATGCAAACACCAGACTGTTTCCAGTTTTTAACATATCTCGGATGACAGTCGATCTGACCCCTTGAACCCGGCAGCCGATAGTGTTTGATTGTTGATATTTAAGTCGTCATTCAACTTGCACCGGCGACTCGACCGCTTTGATATAAAAAGAGCATGGCTGTCTGATGAGTGTTGACATATATTTTTCAAGTGTAGAGCTATCGGCTCTGCTCGTCTCCCTCAAAGGTCAACGGAAAGACTGGAGTAAGGCTTCCAAATTATGATCACTATCGTTGTGTTATACATATACACCTGTTTTGCGCTATGGGGGAGGACAAGACAGCAATCCTAACTTACTGGATTTAACTCGGTTTGCCGATTACTATAGTCTGTGTCGATAACCATTAGATACTTTCGCCTGTAAACTCGCATCTCGTTGAAGTTTGTGTCAGCGAGATCCACCCGTGCATTAGTTACGGCTTTCGCGCATTTGGCCTCTCATGAATATTGATTTGTTTTATGTTTTTGTTTTTTTTGTTTTCTTTCTTTTAGGCGATGAGAATTCATATCAGCGGAGCCACGAAGGCGCAGTTACCCGAAGGACTTTACGACTTGGAAGCAAGAGAAGCGATAAAAGTTAAGGTAGATATATCTTATCTTTCTTGTGGGCGGGATTGCGCTTATGCGCACCGCTGGGCCAACCAGCTAACAAAATGGCGTCAATATAACGTCACACACACGTCACACACACACGTCACACACACGTCACACACACGTCACATACACGTCACACACACACGTCACACACACGTCACACACACCTCACACACACATACGTGGCAAAACAATAAAACAGAAGAAAAAAACAAATCAATCGATGAATTATTTCCAACATGTGTTCTGATTCGACGTTAAATAACTAAAAAATAGGGTTGATATGCCATATTGGTGGTTCAGCATTAAATAACCGAAACATGCAAAATACATCTATGAATCGCTTAAAATAAGGAATGTACAGAGTGACCAAAAAATAACACAACCCATGAAATCTTTCCTAACCCTAACCATAACCCTAACCCTAACCCTAACCCTAACCCTAACTCCAACCCAAACCTCAATCCCAACCCTAACCTCAACCCTAACCCTAACCCTGTCCCTAACTCCAACCGTAACCCTAACCCCAACCCTAACCTCAACCCTAACCCTAACTCCAACCCAAACCCCAATCCCAACCCTAACCTCAACCCTAACCCTAACCCTAACCCCAACTCCAACCCTAACCCCCTAACCCTAACTCCAACCCAAACCCGAATCCCAACCCTAACCTCAACCCTAACCGCAACCCTAACCCCAACCTCCTAACCCCAACCCCAACCCCAACTCCAACCCCAACCCTAACCCTAACCCCAACCTCCTAACCCCAACCCCAACCCCAACCCCAACTCTAACCCTAACCCCAACCCCAACCCCAACCCTAACCCTAACCCTAACCCTAACCCCAACTCTGACTCTAATCCCAACCCTAACTCTAACCCTAACTCCAACCCCAACTCTAACCCAAACCCCAACTCCAACCCTAACCCCCTAACCCTAATCCATAAAATCTTTAATAAACTTTTACTAAAAGCCAAAGCACAAAACTCATTAATTTAAACGCATTAAAAATAAATTCAAGAGTTTTGCCGATCTTGAAATTCACCGCAGAACTACAGCCAAAGCAACTGTCAAAAACAATTGGTCAGAACTCTTGCGACACTCGTGGTCCCCGGACTCAGACCTGGACCATGTTTAGTGTCGAGTCACACAGAATACGACACTGAGTAACTCCCAGTGCCACGGTTGTGTTACAATTGTAGACATTCAAATGATTGATTTTATTTGTTCTTTTTATGGCATATCAACCCTTTCTCAGTTTTCTGGATTGATTTAGTTATTAAATTCAAATGATTGATTTTATTTGTTCTTTTTATGGCATATCAACCCTTTTTCAGTTTTGGGATTGATTTAGTTATTAAATTCAAATGATTGATTTTATTTGTTCTTTTTATGGCATATCAACCCTTTTTCAGTTTTTGGATTGATTTAGTTATTAAATTCAAATGATTGATTTTATTTGTTCTTTTTATGGCATATCAACCCTTTTTCAGTTTTCTGGATTGATTTAGTTATTAAATTCAAATGATTGATTTTATTTGTTCTTTTTATGGCATATCAACCCTTTTTCAGTTTTCTGGATTGATTTAGTTATTAAATTCAAATGATTGATTTTATTTGTTCTTTTTATGGCATATCAACCCTTTTTCAGTTTTGGGATTGATTTAGTTATTAAATTCATATGATTGATTTTATTTGTTCTTTTTATGGCATATCAACCCTTTTTCAGTTTTTGGATTGATTTAGTTATTAAATTCAAATGATTGATTTTATTTGTTCTTTTTATGGCATATCAACCCTTTTTCAGTTTTCTGGATTGATTTAGTTATTAAATTCAAATGATTGATTTTATTTGTTCTTTTTATGGCATATCAACCCTTTTTCAGTTTTCTGGATTGATTTAGTTATTAAATTCAAATGATTGATTTTATTCATTCTTTTTATGGCATATCAACCCTTTTTCAGTTTTCTGGATTGATTTAGTTATTAAATTCAAATGATTGATTTTATTTGTTCTTTTTATGTCATATCAACCCTTTTTCAGTTTTCTGGATTGATTTAGTTATTAAATTCAAATGATTGATTTTATTTGTTCTTTTTATGGCATATCAACCCTTTTTCAGTTTTCTGGATTGATTTAGTTATTAAATTCAAATGATTGATTTTATTCGTTCTTTTTATGGCATATCAACCCTTTTTCAGTTTTCTGGATTGATTTAGTTATTAAATTCAAATGATTGATTTTATTTGTTCTTTTTATGGCATATCAACCCTTTTTCAGTTTTCTGGATTGATTTAGTTATTAAATTCAAATGATTGATTTTATTTGTTCTTTTTATGGCATATCAACCCTTTTTCAGTTTTCTGGATTGATTTAGTTATTAAATTCAAATGATTGATTTTATTTGTTCTTTTTATGGCATATCAACCCTTTTTCAGTTTTCTGGATTGATTTAGTTATTAAATTCAAATGATTGATTTTATTTGTTCTTTTTATGGCATATCAACCCTTTTTCAGTTTTGGGATTGATTTAGTTATTAAATTCAAATGATTGATTTTATTTGTTCTTTTTATGGCATATCAACCCTTTTTCAGTTTTTGGATTGATTTAGTTATTAAATTCAAATGATTGATTTTATTTGTTCTTTTTATGGCATATCAACCCTTTTTCAGTTTTCTGGATTGATTTAGTTATTAAATTCAAATGATTGATTTTATTCGTTCTTTTTATGGCATATCAACCCTTTTTCAGTTTTCTGGATTGATTTAGTTATTAAATTCAAATGATTGATTTTATTTGTTCTTTTTATGGCATATCAACCCTTTTTCAGTTTTCTGGATTGATTTAGTTATTAAATTCAAATGATTGATTTTATTTGTTCTTTTTATGGCATATCAACCCTTTTTCAGTTTTCTGGATTGATTTAGTTATTAAATTCAAATGATTGATTTTATTTGTTCTTTTTATGGCATATCAACCCTTTTTCAGTTTTTGGATTGATTTAGTTATTAAATTCAAATGATTGATTTTATTTGTTCTTTTTATGGCATATCAACCCTTTTTCAGTTTTTGGATTGATTTAGTTATTAAATTCAAATGATTGATTTTATTTGTTCTTTTTATGGCATATCAACCCTTTTTCAGTTTTCTGGATTGATTTAGTTATTAAATTCAAATGATTGATTTTATTTGTTCTTTTTATGGCATATCAACCCTTTTTCAGTTTTGGGATTGATTTAGTTATTAAATTCAAATGATTGATTTTATTTGTTCTTTTTATGGCATATCAACCCTTTTTCAGTTTTCTGGATTGATTTAGTTATTAAATTCAAATGATTGATTTTATTTGTTCTTTTTATGGCATATCAACCCTTTTTCAGTTTTTGGATTGATTTAGTTATTAAATTCAAATGATTGATTTTATTTGTTCTTTTTATGGCATATCAACCCTTTTTCAGTTTTGGGATTGATTTAGTTATTAAATTCAAATGATTGATTTTATTTGTTCTTTTTATGGCATATCAACCCTTTTTCAGTTTTTGGATTGATTTAGTTATTAAATTCAAATGATTGATTTTATTTGTTCTTTTTATGGCATATCAACCCTTTTTCAGTTTTCTGGATTGATTTAGTTATTAAATTCAAATGATTGATTTTATTTGTTCTTTTTATGGCATATCAACCCTTTTTCAGTTTTGGGATTGATTTAGTTATTAAATTCAAATGATTGATTTTATTTGTTCTTTTTATGGCATATCAACCCTTTTTCAGTTTTGGGATTGATTTAGTTATTAAATTCATATGATTGATTTTATTTGTTCTTTTTATGGCATATCAACCCTTTTTCAGTTTTTGGATTGATTTAGTTATTAAATTCAAATGATTGATTTTATTTGTTCTTTTTATGGCATATCAACCCTTTTTCAGTTTTCTGGATTGATTTAGTTATTAAATTCAAATGATTGATTTTATTTGTTCTTTTTATGGCATATCAACCCTTTTTCAGTTTTCTGGATTGATTTAGTTATTAAATTTAAATGATTGATTTTATTCGTTCTTTTTATGGCATATCAACCCTTTTTCAGTTTTCTGGATTGATTTAGTTATTAAATTCAAATGATTGATTTTATTTGTTCTTTTTATGTCATATCAACCCTTTTTCAGTTTTCTGGATTGATTTAGTTATTAAATTCAAATGATTGATTTTATTTGTTCTTTTTATGGCATATCAACCCTTTTTCAGTTTTCTGGATTGATTTAGTTATTAAATTCAAATGATTGATTTTATTCGTTCTTTTTATGGCATATCAACCCTTTTTCAGTTTTCTGGATTGATTTAGTTATTAAATTCAAATGATTGATTTTATTTGTTCTTTTTATGGCATATCAACCCTTTTTCAGTTTTCTGGATTGATTTAGTTATTAAATTCAAATGATTGATTTTATTTGTTCTTTTTATGGCATATCAACCCTTTTTCAGTTTTCTGGATTGATTTAGTTATTAAATTCAAATGATTGATTGTATTCGTTCTTTTTATGGCATATCAACCCGTTTTCAGTTTCTGGATTGATTTAGCTATTAAATTCAAATGATTGATTTTATTCGTTCTTTTTATGGCATATCAACCCTTTTTCAGTTTTCTGGATTGATTTAGTTATTAAATTCAAATGATTGATTTTATTTGTTTTTTTATGGCATATCAACCCTTTTTCAGTTTTCTGGATTGATTTAGTTATTAAATTCAAATGATTGATTTTATTTGTTCTTTTTATGGCATATCAACCCTTTTTCAGTTTTCTGGATTGATTTAGTTATTAAATTCAAATGATTGATTTTATTCGTTCTTTTTATGGCATATCAACCCTTTTTCAGTTTTCTGGATTGATATAGTTATTAAATTCAAATGATTGATTTTATTTGTTCTTTTTATGGCATATCAACCCTTTTTCAGTTTTGGGATTGATTTAGTTATTAAATTCAAATGATTGATTTTATTTGTTCTTTTTATGGCATATCAACCCTTTTTCAGTTTTTGGATTGATTTAGTTATTAAATTCAAATGATTGATTTTATTTGTTCTTTTTATGGCATATCAACCCTTTTTCAGTTTTCTGGATTGATTTAGTTATTAAATTCAAATGATTGATTTTATTTGTTCTTTTTATGGCATATCAACCCTTTTTCAGTTTTCTGGATTGATTTAGTTATTAAATTCAAATGATTGATTTTATTTGTTCTTTTTATGGCATATCAACCCTTTTTCAGTTTTGGGATTGATTTAGTTATTAAATTCATATGATTGATTTTATTTGTTCTTTTTATGGCATATCAACCCTTTTTCAGTTTTTGGATTGATTTAGTTATTAAATTCAAATGATTGATTTTATTTGTTCTTTTTATTGCATATCAACCCTTTTTCAGTTTTCTGGATTGATTTAGTTATTAAATTCAAATGATTGATTTTATTTGTTCTTTTTATGGCATATCAACCCTTTTTCAGTTTTCTGGATTGATTTAGTTATTAAATTCAAATGATTGATTTTATTCATTCTTTTTATGGCATATCAACCCTTTTTCAGTTTTCTGGATTGATTTAGTTATTAAATTCAAATGATTGATTTTATTTGTTCTTTTTATGTCATATCAACCCTTTTTCAGTTTTCTGGATTGATTTAGTTATTAAATTCAAATGATTGATTTTATTTGTTCTTTTTATGGCATATCAACCCTTTTTCAGTTTTCTGGATTGATTTAGTTATTAAATTCAAATGATTGATTTTATTCGTTCTTTTTATGGCATATCAACCCTTTTTCAGTTTTCTGGATTGATTTAGTTATTAAATTCAAATGATTGATTTTATTTGTTCTTTTTATGGCATATCAACCCTTTTTCAGTTTTCTGGATTGATTTAGTTATTAAATTCAAATGATTGATTTTATTTGTTCTTTTTATGGCATATCAACCCTTTTTCAGTTTTGGGATTGATTTTGTTATTAAATTCAAATGATTGATTTTATTTGTTCTTTTTATGGCATATCAACCCTTTTTCAGTTGTTGGATTGATTTAGTTATTAAATTCAAATGATTGATTTTATTTGTTCTTTTTATGGCATATCAACCCTTTTTCAGTTTTCTGGATTGATTTAGTTATTAAATTCAAATGATTGATTTTATTTGTTCTTTTTATGGCATATCAACCCTTTTTCAGTTTTCTGGATTGATTTAGTTATTAAATTCAAATGATTGATTTTATTTGTTCTTTTTATGGCATATCAACCCTTTTTCAGTTTTGGGATTGATTTAGTTATTAAATTCATATGATTGATTTTATTTGTTCTTTTTATGGCATATCAACCCTTTTTCAGTTTTTGGATTGATTTAGTTATTAAATTCAAATGATTGATTTTATTTGTTCTTTTTATGGCATATCAACCCTTTTTCAGTTTTCTGGATTGATTTAGTTATTAAATTCAAATGATTGATTTTATTTGTTCTTTTTATGGCATATCAACCCTTTTTCAGTTTTCTGGATTGATTTAGTTATTAAATTTAAATGATTGATTTTATTCGTTCTTTTTATGGCATATCAACCCTTTTTCAGTTTTCTGGATTGATTTAGTTATTAAATTCAAATGATTGATTTTATTTGTTCTTTTTATGTCATATCAAATGATTGATTTTATTTGTTCTTTTTATGGCATATCAACCCTTTTTCAGTTTTCTGGATTGATTTAGTTATTAAATTCAAATGATTGATTTTATTCGTTCTTTTTATGGCATATCAACCCTTTTTCAGTTTTCTGGATTGATTTAGTTATTAAATTCAAATGATTGATTTTATTTGTTCTTTTTATGGCATATCAACCCTTTTTCAGTTTTCTGGATTGATTTAGTTATTAAATTCAAATGATTGATTTTATTTGTTCTTTTTATGGCATATCAACCCTTTTTCAGTTTTCTGGATTGATTTAGTTATTAAATTCAAATGATTGATTGTATTCGTTCTTTTTATGGCATATCAACCCGTTTTCAGTTTCTGGATTGATTTAGCTATTAAATTCAAATGATTGATTTTATTCGTTCTTTTTATGGCATATCAACCCTTTTTCAGTTTTCTGGATTGATTTAGTTATTAAATTCAAATGATTGATTTTATTTGTTTTTTTATGGCATATCAACCCTTTTTCAGTTTTCTGGATTGATTTAGTTATTAAATTCAAATGATTGATTTTATTTGTTCTTTTTATGGCATATCAACCCTTTTTCAGTTTTCTGGATTGATTTAGTTATTAAATTCAAATGATTGATTTTATTCGTTCGTTTTATGGCATATCAACCCTTTTTCAGTTTTCAGGATTGATTTAGTTATTAAATTCAAATGATTGATTTTATTCGTTCTTTTTATGGCATATCAACCCTTTTTCAGTTTTCTGGATTGATTTAGTTATTAAATTCAAATGATTGATTTTATTCGTTCTTTTTATGGCATATCAACCCTTTTTCAGTTTTCTGGATTGATTTAGTTATTAAATTCAAATGATTGATTTTATTCGTTCTTTTTATGACATATCAACCCTTTTTCAGTTTCTGGATTGATTTAGTTATTAAATTCAAATGATTGATTTTATTCGTTCTTTTTATGGCATATCAACCCTTTTTCAGTTTTCTGGATTGATTTAGTTATTAAATTCAAATGATTGATTTTATTCGTTCTTTTTATGGCATATCAACCCTTTCTCAGTTTTCTGGATTGATTTAGTTATTAAATTCAAATGATTGATTTTATTCGTTCTTTTTATGGCATATCAACCCTTTTTCAGTTTTCTGGATTGATTTAGTTATTAAATTCAAATGATTGATTTTATTCGTTCTTTTTATGGCATATCAACCCTTTTTCAGTTTTCTGGATTGATTTAGTTATTAAATTCAAATGATTGATTTTATTCGTTCTTTTTATGGCATATCAACCCTTTCTCAGTTTTCTGGATTGATTTAGTTATTAAATTCAAATGATTGATTTTATTCGTTCTTTTTATGGCATATCAACCCTTTTTCAGTTTTCTGGATTGATTTAGTTATTAAATTCAAATGATTGATTTTATTCGTTCTTTTTATGGCATATCAACCCTTTTTCAGTTTTCTGGATTGATTTAGTTATTAAATTCAAATGATTGATTTTATTCGTTCTTTTTATGGCATATCAACCCTTTTTCAGTTTTCTGGATTGATTTAGTTATTAAATTCAAATGATTGATTTTATTCGTTCTTTTTATGGCATATCAACCCTTTCTCAGTTTTCTGGATTGATTTAGTTATTAAATTCAAATGATTGATTTTATTCGTTCTTTTTATGGCATATCAACCCTTTTTCAGTTTTCTGGATTGATTTAGTTATTAAATTCAAATGATTGATTTTATTCGTTCTTTTTATGGCATATCAACCCTTTTTCAGTTTTCTGGATTGATTTAGTTATTAAATTAAATGATTGATTTTATTCGTTCTTTTTATGGCATATCAACCCTTTTTCAGTTTTCTGGATTGATTTAGTTATTAAATTCAAATGATTGATTTTATTCGCTCTTTTTATGGCATATCAACCCTTTTTCAGTTTTCTGGATTGATTTAGTTATTAAATTCAAATGATTGATTTTATTCGTTCTTTTTATGGCATATCAACCCTTTCTCAGTTTTCTGGATTGATTTAGTTATTAAATTCAAATGATTGATTTTATTCGTTCTTTTTATGGCATATCAACCCTTTTTCAGTTTTCTGGATTGATTTAGTTATTAAATTCAAATGATTGATTTTATTCGTTCTTTTTATGGCATATCAACCCTTTTTCAGTTTTCTGGATTGATTTAGTTATTAAATTCAAATGATTGATTTTATTCGTTCTTTTTATGGCATATCAACCCTTTTTCAGTTTTCTGGATTGATTTAGTTATTAAATTCAAATGATTGATTTTATTCGCTCTTTTTATGGCATATCAACCCTTTCTCAGTTTTCTGGATTGATTTAGTTATTAAATTCAAATGATTGATTTTATTCGTTCTTTTTATGGCATATCAACCCTTTTTCAGTTTTCTGGATTGATTTAGTTATTAAATTCAAATGATTGATTTTATTCGTTCTTTTTATGGCATATCAACCCTTTTTCAGTTTTCTGGATTGATTTAGTTATTAAATTCAAATGATTGATTTTATTCGTTCTTTTTATGGCATATCAACCCTTTTTCAGTTTTCTGGATTGATTTAGTTATTAAATTCAAATGATTGATTTTATTTGTTCTTTTTATGGCATATCAACCCTTTTTCAGTTTTCTGGATTGATTTAGTTATTAAATTTAAATGATTGATTTTATTCGTTCTTTTTATGGCATATCAACCCTTTTTCAGTTTTCTGGATTGATTTAGTTATTAAATTCAAATGATTGATTTTATTTGTTCTTTTTATGTCATATCAAATGATTGATTTTATTTGTTCTTTTTATGGCATATCAACCCTTTTTCAGTTTTCTGGATTGATTTAGTTATTAAATTCAAATGATTGATTTTATTCGTTCTTTTTATGGCATATCAACCCTTTTTCAGTTTTCTGGATTGATTTAGTTATTAAATTCAAATGATTGATTTTATTTGTTCTTTTTATGGCATATCAACCCTTTTTCAGTTTTCTGGATTGATTTAGTTATTAAATTCAAATGATTGATTTTATTTGTTCTTTTTATGGCATATCAACCCTTTTTCAGTTTTCTGGATTGATTTAGTTATTAAATTCAAATGATTGATTGTATTCGTTCTTTTTATGGCATATCAACCCGTTTTCAGTTTCTGGATTGATTTAGCTATTAAATTCAAATGATTGATTTTATTCGTTCTTTTTATGGCATATCAACCCTTTTTCAGTTTTCTGGATTGATTTAGTTATTAAATTCAAATGATTGATTTTATTTGTTTTTTTATGGCATATCAACCCTTTTTCAGTTTTCTGGATTGATTTAGTTATTAAATTCAAATGATTGATTTTATTTGTTCTTTTTATGGCATATCAACCCTTTTTCAGTTTTCTGGATTGATTTAGTTATTAAATTCAAATGATTGATTTTATTCGTTCGTTTTATGGCATATCAACCCTTTTTCAGTTTTCAGGATTGATTTAGTTATTAAATTCAAATGATTGATTTTATTCGTTCTTTTTATGGCATATCAACCCTTTTTCAGTTTTCTGGATTGATTTAGTTATTAAATTCAAATGATTGATTTTATTCGTTCTTTTTATGGCATATCAACCCTTTTTCAGTTTTCTGGATTGATTTAGTTATTAAATTCAAATGATTGATTTTATTCGTTCTTTTTATGACATATCAACCCTTTTTCAGTTTCTGGATTGATTTAGTTATTAAATTCAAATGATTGATTTTATTCGTTCTTTTTATGGCATATCAACCCTTTTTCAGTTTTCTGGATTGATTTAGTTATTAAATTCAAATGATTGATTTTATTCGTTCTTTTTATGGCATATCAACCCTTTCTCAGTTTTCTGGATTGATTTAGTTATTAAATTCAAATGATTGATTTTATTCGTTCTTTTTATGGCATATCAACCCTTTTTCAGTTTTCTGGATTGATTTAGTTATTAAATTCAAATGATTGATTTTATTCGTTCTTTTTATGGCATATCAACCCTTTTTCAGTTTTCTGGATTGATTTAGTTATTAAATTCAAATGATTGATTTTATTCGTTCTTTTTATGGCATATCAACCCTTTCTCAGTTTTCTGGATTGATTTAGTTATTAAATTCAAATGATTGATTTTATTCGTTCTTTTTATGGCATATCAACCCTTTTTCAGTTTTCTGGATTGATTTAGTTATTAAATTCAAATGATTGATTTTATTCGTTCTTTTTATGGCATATCAACCCTTTTTCAGTTTTCTGGATTGATTTAGTTATTAAATTCAAATGATTGATTTTATTCGTTCTTTTTATGGCATATCAACCCTTTTTCAGTTTTCTGGATTGATTTAGTTATTAAATTCAAATGATTGATTTTATTCGTTCTTTTTATGGCATATCAACCCTTTCTCAGTTTTCTGGATTGATTTAGTTATTAAATTCAAATGATTGATTTTATTCGTTCTTTTTATGGCATATCAACCCTTTTTCAGTTTTCTGGATTGATTTAGTTATTAAATTCAAATGATTGATTTTATTCGTTCTTTTTATGGCATATCAACCCTTTTTCAGTTTTCTGGATTGATTTAGTTATTAAATTCAAATGATTGATTTTATTCGTTCTTTTTATGGCATATCAACCCTTTTTCAGTTTTCTGGATTGATTTAGTTATTAAATTCAAATGATTGATTTTATTCGCTCTTTTTATGGCATATCAACCCTTTTTCAGTTTTCTGGATTGATTTAGTTATTAAATTCAAATGATTGATTTTATTCGTTCTTTTTATGGCATATCAACCCTTTCTCAGTTTTCTGGATTGATTTAGTTATTAAATTCAAATGATTGATTTTATTCGTTCTTTTTATGGCATATCAACCCTTTTTCAGTTTTCTGGATTGATTTAGTTATTAAATTCAAATGATTGATTTTATTCGTTCTTTTTATGGCATATCAACCCTTTTTCAGTTTTCTGGATTGATTTAGTTATTAAATTCAAATGATTGATTTTATTCGTTCTTTTTATGGCATATCAACCCTTTTTCAGTTTTCTGGATTGATTTAGTTATTAAATTCAAATGATTGATTTTATTCGCTCTTTTTATGGCATATCAACCCTTTCTCAGTTTTCTGGATTGATTTAGTTATTAAATTCAAATGATTGATTTTATTCGTTCTTTTTATGGCATATCAACCCTTTTTCAGTTTTCTGGATTGATTTAGTTATTAAATTCAAATGATTGATTTTATTCGTTCTTTTTATGGCATATCAACCCTTTTTCAGTTTTCTGGATTGATTTAGTTATTAAATTCAAATGATTGATTTTATTCGTTCTTTTTATGGCATATCAACCCTTTTTCAGTTTTCTGGATTGATTTAGTTATTAAATTCAAATGATTGATTTTATTTGTTCTTTTTATGGCATATCAACCCTTTTTCAGTTTTCTGGATTGATTTAGTTATTAAATTCAAATGATTGATTTTATTTGTTCTTTTTATGGTATATCAACCCTTTTTCAGTTTTCTGGATTGATTTAGTTATTAAATTCAAATGATTGATTTTATTCGTTCTTTTTATGGCATATCAACCCTTTCTCAGTTTTCTGGATTGATTTAGTTATTAAATTCAAATGATTGATTTTATTCGTTCTTTTTATGGCATATCAACCCTTTTTCAGTTTTCTGGATTGATTTAGTTATTAAATTCAAATGATTGATTTTATTCGTTCTTTTTATGGCATATCAACCCTTTTTCAGTTTTCTGGATTGATTTAGTTATTAAATTCAAATGATTGATTTTATTCGTTCTTTTTATGGCATATCAACCCTTTTTCAGTTTTCTGGATTGATTTAGTTATTAAATTCAAATGATTGATTTTATTTGTTCTTTTTATGGCATATCAACCCTTTTTCAGTTTTCTGGATTGATTTAGTTATTAAATTCAAATGATTGATTTTATTTGTTCTTTTTATGGCATATCAACCCTTTTCCAGTTTTCTGGATTGATTTAGTTATTAAATTCAAATGATTGATTTTATTCGTTCTTTTTATGGCATATCAACCCTTTTTCAGTTTTCTGGATTGATTTAGTTATTAAATTCAAATGATTGATTTTATTCGCTCTTTTTATGGCATATCAACCCTTTCTCAGTTTTCTGGATTGATTTAGTTATTAAATTCAAATGATTGATTTTATTCGTTCTTTTTATGGCATATCAACCCTTTTTCAGTTTTCTGGATTGATTTAGTTATTAAATTCAAATGATTGATTTTATTCGTTCTTTTTATGGCATATCAACCCTTTTTCAGTTTTCTGGATTGATTTAGTTATTAAATTCAAATGATTGATTTTATTCGTTCTTTTTATGGCATATCAACACTTTTTCAGTTTTCTGGATTGATTTAGTTATTAAATTCAAATGATTGATTTTATTTGTTCTTTTTATGGCATATCAACCCTTTTTCAGTTTTCTGGATTGATTTAGTTATTAAATTCAAATGATTGATTTTATTTGTTCTTTTTATGGCATATCAACCCTTTTCCAGTTTTCTGGATTGATTTAGTTATTAAATTCAAATGATTGATTTTATTCGTTCTTTTTATGGCATATCAACCCTTTTTCAGTTTTCTGGATTGGTTTAGTTATTAAATTCAAATGATTGATTTTATTCGTTCTTTTTATGGCATATCAACCCTTTTTCAGTTTTCTGGATTGATTTAGTTATTAAATTCAAATGATTGATTTTATTCGTTCTTTTTATGGCATATCAACCCTTTTCCAGTTTTCTGGATTGATTTAGTTATTAAATTCAAATGATTGATTTTATTCGTTCTTTTTATGGCATATCAACCCTTTTTCAGTTTTCTGGATTGGTTTAGTTATTAAATTCAAATGATTGATTTTATTTGTTCTTTTTATGGCATATCAACCCTTTTTCAGTTTTCTGGATTGATTTAGTTATTAAATTCAAATGATTGATTTTATTCGTTCTTTTTATGGCATATCAACCCTTTTCCAGTTTTCTGGATTGATTTAGTTATTAAATTCAAATGATTGATTTTATTCGTTCTTTTTATGGCATATCAACCCTTTTTCAGTTTTCTGGATTGATTTAGTTATTAAATTCAAATGATTGATTTTATTCGTTCTTTTTATGGCATATCAACCCTTTTTCAGTTTTCTGGATTGATTTAGTTATTAAATTCAAATGATTGATTTTATTCGTTCTTTTTATGGCATATCAACCCTTTTTCAGTTTTCTGAATTGATTTAGTTATTAAATTCAAATGATTGATTTTATTCGTTCTTTTTATGGCATATCAACCCTTTTTCAGTTTTCTGGATTGATTTAGTTATTAAATTCAAATGATTGATTTTATTCGTTCTTTTTATGGCATATTAACCCTGTTTCAGTTTTCTGGATTGATTTAGTTATTAAATTCAAATGATTGATTTTATTCGTTCTTTTTATGGCATATCAACCCTTTTTCAGTTTTCTGGATTGATTTAGTTATTTAATTCAAATGATTGATTTTATTCGTTCTTTTTATGGCATATCAACCCTTTTTCAGTTTTCTGGATTGATTTAGTTATTAAATTCAAATGATTGATTTTATTTGTTCTTTTTATGGCATATCAACCCTTTTTCAGTTTTCTGGATTGATTTAGTTATTAAATTCAAATGATTGATTTTATTCGTTCTTTTTATGGCATATCAACCCTTTTTCAGTTTTCTGGATTGATTTAGTTATTAAATTCAAATGATTGATTTTATTCGTTCTTTTTATGGCATATCAACCCTTTTTCAGTTTTCTGGATTGATTTAGTTATTAAATTCAAATGATTGATTTTATTTGTTCTTTTTATGGCATATCAACCCTTTTTCAGTTTTCTGGATTGATTTAGTTATTAAATTCAAATGATTGATTTTATTCGTTCTATTTATGGCATATTAACCCTGTTTCAGTTTTCTGGATTGATTTAGTTATTAAATTCAAATGATTGATTTTATTTGTTCTTTTTATGGCATATCAACCCTTTTTCAGTTTTCTGAATTGATTTAGTTATTAAATTCAAATGATTGATTTTATTCGTTCTTTTTATGGCATATCAACCCTTTTTCAGTTTTCTGGATTGATTTAGTTATTAAATTCAAATGATTGATTTTATTCGTTCTTTTTATGGCATATCAACCCTTTTTCAGTTTTCTGGATTGATTTAGTTATTAAATTCAAATGATTGATTTTATTCGTTCTTTTTATGGCATATCAACCCTTTTTCAGTTTTCTGGATTGATTTAGTTATTAAATTCAAATGATTGATTTTATTCGTTCTTTTTATGGCATATCAACCCTTTTTCAGTTTTCTGGATTGATTTAGTTATTAAATTCAAATGATTGATTTTATTCGTTCTTTTTATGGCATATCAACCCTTTTTCAGTTTTCTGAATTGATTTAGTTATTAAATTCAAATGATTGATTTTATTCGTTCTTTTTATGGCATATCAACCCTTTTTCAGTTTTCTGGATTGATTTAGTTATTAAATTCAAATGATTGATTTTATTCGTTCTTTTTATGGCATATTAACCCTGTTTCAGTTTTCTGGATTGATTTAGTTATTAAATTCAAATGATTGATTTTATTCGTTCTTTTTATGGCATATCAACCCTTTTTCAGTTTTCTGAATTGATTTAGTTATTAAATTCAAATGATTGATTTTATTCGTTCTTTTTATGGCATATCAACCCTTTTTCAGTTTTCTGGATTGATTTAGTTATAAAATTCAAATGATTGATTTTATTTGTTCTTTTTATGGCATATCAACCCTTTTTCAGTTTTCTGGATTGATTTAGTTATTAAATTCAAATGATTGATTTTATTCGTTCTTTTTATGGCATATCAACCCTTTTTCAGTTTTCTGGATTGATTTAGTTATTAAATTCAAATGATTGATTTTATTCGTTCTTTTTATGGCATATCAACCCTTTTTCAGTTTTCTGGATTGATTTAGTTATTAAATTCAAATGATTGATTTTATTTGTTCTTTTTATGGCATATCAACCCTTTTTCAGTTTTCTGGATTGGTTTGGTTATTAAATTCAAATGATTGATTTTATTCGTTCTTTTTATGGCATATCAACCCTTTTTCAGTTTTCTGGATTGATTTAGTTATTAAATTCAAATGATTGATTTTATTCGTTCTTTTTATGGCATATCAACCCTTTTCCAGTTTTCTGGATTGATTTAGTTATTAAATTCAAATGATTGATTTTATTCGTTCTTTTTATGGCATATCAACCCTTTTTCAGTTTTCTGGATTGATTTAGTTATTAAATTCAAATGATTGATTTTATTTGTTCTTTTTATGGCATATCAACCCTTTTTCAGTTTTCTGGATTGATTTAGTTATTAAATTCAAATGATTGATTTTATTCGTTCTTTTTATGGCATATCAACCCTTTTTCAGTTTTCTGGATTGATTTAGTTATTAAATTCAAATGATTGATTTTATTCGTTCTTTTTATGGCATATCAACCCTTTTTCAGTTTTCTGGATTGGTTTAGTTATTAAATTCAAATGATTGATTTTATTCGTTCTTTTTATGGCATATCAACCCTTTTTCAGTTTCTGGATTGATTTAGTTATTAAATTCAAATGATTGATTTTATTCGTTCTTTTTATGGCATATTAACCCTTTTTCAGTTTTCTCGATTGATTTAGTTATTAAATTCAAATGATTGATTTTATTTGTTCTTTTTATGGCATATCAACCCTTTTTCAGTTTTCTGGATTGATTTAGTTATTAAATTCAAATGATTGATTTTATTCGTTCTTTTTATGGCATATCAACCCTTTTTCAGTTTTCTGGATTGGTTTAGTTATTAAATTCAAATGATTGATTTTATTCGTTCTTTTTATGGCATATCAACCCTTTTTCAGTTTTCTGGATTGGTTTAGTTATTAAATTCAAATGATTGATTTTATTCGTTCTTTTTATGGCATATCAACCCTTTTTCAGTTTTCTGGATTGGTTTAGTTATTAAATTCAAATGATTGATTTTATTCGTTCTTTTTATGGCATATCAACCCTTTTTCAGTTTTCTGGATTGATTTAGTTATTAAATTCAAATGATTGATTTTATTCGTTCTTTTTATGGCATATCAACCCTTTTTCAGTTTTCTGGATTGGTTTAGTTATTAAATTCAAATGATTGATTTTATTCGTTCTTTTTATGGCATATCAACCCTTTTTCAGTTTTCTGGATTGATTTAGTTATTAAATTCAAATGATTGATTTTATTCGTTCTTTTTATGGCATATCAACCCTTTTTCAGTTTTCTGGATTGGTTTAGTTATTAAATTCAAATGATTGATTTTATTCGTTCTTTTTATGGCATATTAACCCTTTTTCAGTTTTCTGGATTGATTTAGTTATTAAATTCAAATGATTGATTTTATTCGTTCTTTTTATGGCATATCAACCCTTTTCCAGTTTTCTGGATTGATTTAGTTATTAAATTCAAATGATTGATTTTATTCGTTCTTTTTATGGCATATCAACCCTTTTTCAGTTTTCTGGATTGATTTAGTTATTAAATTCAAATGATTGATTTTATTCGTTCTTTTTATGGCATATCAACCCTTTTTCAGTTTTCTGGATTGATTTAGTTATTAAATTCAAATGATTGATTTTATTCGTTCTTTTTATGGCATATCAACCCTTTTTCAGTTTTCTGGATTGATTTAGTTATTAAATTCAAATGATTGATTTTATTCGTTCTTTTTATGGCATATCAACCCTTTTTCAGTTTTCTGGATTGATTTAGTTATTAAATTCAAATGATTGATTTTATTCGTTCTTTTTATGGCATATCAACCCTTTTTCAGTTTTCTGGATTGATTTAGTTATTAAATTCAAATGATTGATTTTATTTGTTCTTTTTATGGCATATCAACCCTTTTTCAGTTTTCTGGATTGATTTAGTTATTAAATTCAAATGATTGATTTTATTTGTTCTTTTTATGGCATATCAACCCTTTTTCAGTTTTCTGGATTGATTTAGTTATTAAATTCAAATGATTGATTTTATTCGTTCTTTTTATGGCATATCAACCCTTTTTCAGTTTTCTGGATTGATTTAGTTATTAAATTTAAATGATTGATTTTATTTGTTCTTTTTATGGCATATCAACCCTTTTCCAGTTTTCTGGATTGATTTAGTTATTAAATTCAAATGATTGATTTTATTCGTTCTTTTTATGGCATATTAACCCTTTTCCAGTTTTCTGGATTGATTTAGTTATTAAATTCAAATGATTGATTTTATTCGTTCTTTTTATGGCATATCAACCCTTTTTCAGTTTTCTGGATTGATTTAGTTATTAAATTCAAATGATTGATTTTATTCGTTCTATTTATGGCATATTAACCCTGTTTCAGTTTTCTGGATTGATTTAGTTATTAAATTCAAATGATTGATTTTATTTGTTCTTTTTATGGCATATCAACCCTTTTTCAGTTTTCTGAATTGATTTAGTTATTAAATTCAAATGATTGATTTTATTCGTTCTTTTTATGGCATATCAACCCTTTTTCAGTTTTCTGGATTGATTTAGTTATTAAATTCAAATGATTGATTTTATTCGTTCTTTTTATGGCATATCAACCCTTTTTCAGTTTTCTGGATTGATTTAGTTATTAAATTCAAATGATTGATTTTATTCGTTCTTTTTATGGCATATCAACCCTTTTTCAGTTTTCTGGATTGATTTAGTTATTAAATTCAAATGATTGATTTTATTCGTTCTTTTTATGGCATATCAACCCTTTTTCAGTTTTCTGGATTGATTTAGTTATTAAATTCAAATGATTGATTTTATTCGTTCTTTTTATGGCATATCAACCCTTTTTCAGTTTTCTGAATTGATTTAGTTATTAAATTCAAATGATTGATTTTATTCGTTCTTTTTATGGCATATCAACCCTTTTTCAGTTTTCTGGATTGATTTAGTTATTAAATTCAAATGATTGATTTTATTCGTTCTTTTTATGGCATATTAACCCTGTTTCAGTTTTCTGGATTGATTTAGTTATTAAATTCAAATGATTGATTTTATTCGTTCTTTTTATGGCATATCAACCCTTTTTCAGTTTTCTGAATTGATTTAGTTATTAAATTCAAATGATTGATTTTATTCGTTCTTTTTATGGCATATCAACCCTTTTTCAGTTTTCTGGATTGATTTAGTTATTAAATTCAAATGATTGATTTTATTTGTTCTTTTTATGGCATATCAACCCTTTTTCAGTTTTCTGGATTGATTTAGTTATTAAATTCAAATGATTGATTTTATTCGTTCTTTTTATGGCATATCAACCCTTTTTCAGTTTTCTGGATTGATTTAGTTATTAAATTCAAATGATTGATTTTATTCGTTCTTTTTATGGCATATCAACCCTTTTTCAGTTTTCTGGATTGATTTAGTTATTAAATTCAAATGATTGATTTTATTTGTTCTTTTTATGGCATATCAACCCTTTTTCAGTTTTCTGGATTGATTTAGTTATTAAATTCAAATGATTGATTTTATTCGTTCTTTTTATGGCATATCAACCCTTTTTCAGTTTCTGGATTGATTTAGTTATTAAATTCAAATGATTGATTTTATTTGTTCTTTTTATGGCATATCAACCCTTTTTCAGTTTTCTGGATTGATTTAGTTATTAAATTCAAATGATTGATTTTATTTGTTCTTTTTATGGCATATCAACCCTTTTTCAGTTTTCTGGATTGATTTAGTTATTAAATTCAAATGATTGATTTTATTCGTTCTTTTTATGGCATATCAACCCTTTTTCAGTTTTCTGGATTGATTTAGTTATTAAATTCAAATGATTGATTTTATTCGTTCTTTTTATGGCATATCAACCCTTTTTCAGTTTTCTGGATTGATTTAGTTATTAAATTCAAATGATTGATTTTATTTGTTCTTTTTATGGCATATCAACCCTTTTTCAGTTTTCTGGATTGATTTAGTTATTAAATTCAAATGATTGATTTTATTTGTTCTTTTTATGGCATATCAACCCTTTTTCAGTTTTCTGGATTGATTTAGTTATTAAATTCAAATGATTGATTTTATTCGTTCTTTTTATGGCATATCAACCCTTTTTCAGTTTTCTGGATTGATTTAGTTATTAAATTCAAATGATTGATTTTATTCGTTCTTTTTATGGCATATCAACCCTTTTTCAGTTTTCTGGATTGATTTAGTTATTAAATTCAAATGATTGATTTTATTCGTTCTTTTTATGGCATATCAACCCTTTTTCAGTTTTCTGGATTGATTTAGTTATTAAATTCAAATGATTGATTTTATTCGTTCTTTTTATGGTATATCAACACTTTTTCAGTTTTCTAGATTGATTTAGTTATTAAATTCAAATGATTGATTTTATTTGTTCTTTTTATGGCATATCAACCCTTTTTCAGTTTTCTGGATTGATTTAGTTATTAAATTCAAATGATTGATTTTATTTGTTCTTTTTATGGCATATCAACCCTTTTTCAGTTTTCTGGATTGATTTAGTTATTAAATTCAAATGATTGATTTTATTCGTTCTTTTTATGGCATATCAACCCTTTTTCAGTTTTCTGGATTGATTTAGTTATTAAATTCAAATGATTGATTTTATTTGTTCTTTTTATGGCATATCAACCCTTTTTCAGTTTTCTGGATTGATTTAGTTATTAAATTCAAATGATTGATTTTATTTGTTCTTTTTATGGCATATCAACCCTTTTTCAGTTTTCTGGATTGATTTAGTTATTAAATTCAAATGATTGATTTTATTTGTTCTTTTTATGGCATATCAACCCTTTTTCAGTTTTCTGGATTGATTTAGTTATTAAATTCAAATGATTGATTTTATTCGTTCTTTTTATGGCATATCAACCCTTTTTCAGTTTTCTGGATTGATTTAGTTATTAAATTCAAATGATTGATTTTATTCGTTCTTTTTATGGCATATCAACCCTTTTTCAGTTTTCTGGATTGATTTAGTTATTAAATTCAAATGATTGATTTTATTTGTTCTTTTTATGGCATATCAACCCTTTTTCAGTTTTCTGGATTGATTTAGTTATTAAATTCAAATGATTGATTTTATTTGTTCTTTTTATGGCATATCAACCCTTTTTCAGTTTTCTGGATTGATTTAGTTATTAAATTCAAATGATTGATTTTATTCGTTCTTTTTATGGCATATCAACCCTTTTTCAGTTTTCTGGATTGATTTAGTTATTAAATTCAAATGATTGATTTTATTCGTTCTTTTTATGGCATATCAACCCTTTTTCAGTTTTCTGGATTGATTTAGTTATTAAATTCAAATGATTGATTTTATTCGTTCTTTTTATGGCATATCAACCCTTTTTCAGTTTTCTGGATTGATTTAGTTATTAAATTCAAATGATTGATTTTATTCGTTCTTTTTATGGTATATCAACACTTTTTCAGTTTTCTGGATTGATTTAGTTATTAAATTCAAATGATTGATTTTATTTGTTCTTTTTATGGCATATCAACCCTTTTTCAGTTTTCTGGATTGATTTAGTTATTAAATTCAAATGATTGATTTTATTTGTTCTTTTTATGGCATATCAACCCTTTTTCAGTTTTCTGGATTGATTTAGTTATTAAATTCAAATGATTGATTTTATTCGTTCTTTTTATGGCATATCAACCCTTTTTCAGTTTTCTGGATTGATTTAGTTATTAAATTCAAATGATTGATTTTATTCGTTCTTTTTATGGCATATCAACCCTTTTTCAGTTTTCTGGATTGATTTAGTTATTAAATTCAAATGATTGATTTTATTTGTTCTTTTTATGGCATATCAACCCTTTTTCAGTTTTCTGGATTGATTTAGTTATTAAATTCAAATGATTGATTTTATTTGTTCTTTTTATGGCATATCAACCCTTTTTCAGTTTCTGGATTGATTTAGTTATTAAATTCAAATGATTGATTTTATTTGTTCTTTTTATGGCATATCAACCCTTTTTCAGTTTTCTGGATTGATTTAGTTATTAAATTCAAATGATTGATTTTATTTGTTCTTTTTATGGCATATCAACCCTTTTTCAGTTTTCTGGATTGATTTAGTTATTAAATTCAAATGATTGATTTTATTCGTTCTTTTTATGGCATATCAACCCTTTTTCAGTTTTCTGGATTGATTTAGTTATTAAATTCAAATGATTGATTTTATTCGTTCTTTTTATGGCATATCAACCCTTTTTCAGTTTTCTGGATTGATTTAGTTATTAAATTCAAATGATTGATTTTATTTGTTCTTTTTATGGCATATCAACCCTTTTTCAGTTTTCTGGATTGATTTAGTTATTAAATTCAAATGATTGATTTTATTTGTTCTTTTTATGGCATATCAACCCTTTTTCAGTTTTCTGGATTGATTTAGTTATTAAATTCAAATGATTGATTTTATTCGTTCTTTTTATGGCATATCAACCCTTTTTCAGTTTTCTGGATTGATTTAGTTATTAAATTCAAATGATTGATTTTATTCGTTCTTTTTATGGCATATCAACCCTTTTTCAGTTTTCTGGATTGATTTAGTTATTAAATTCAAATGATTTATTTTATTCGTTCTTTTTATGGCATATCAACCCTTTTTCAGTTTTCTGGATTGATTTAGTTATTAAATTCAAATGATTGATTTTATTTGTTCTTTTTATGGCATATCAACCCTTTTTCAGTTTTCTGGATTGATTTAGTTATTAAATTCAAATGATTGATTTTATTTGTTCTTTTTATGGCATATCAACCCTTTTTCAGTTTTCTGGATTGATTTAGTTATTAAATTCAAATGATTGATTTTATTTGTTCTTTTTATGGCATATCAACCCTTTTTCAGTTTTCTGGATTGATTTAGTTATTAAATTCAAATGATTGATTTTATTCGTTCTTTTTATGGCATATCAACCCTTTTTCAGTTTTCTGGATTGATTTAGTTATTAAATTCAAATGATTGATTTTATTCGTTCTTTTTATGGTATATCAACACTTTTTCAGTTTTCTGAATTGATTTAGTTATTAAATTCAAATGATTGATTTTATTTGTTCTTTTTATGGCATATCAACCCTTTTTCAGTTTTCTGGATTGATTTAGTTATTAAATTCAAATGATTGATTTTATTCGTTCTTTTTATGGCATATCAACCCTTTTTCAGTTTTCTGGATTGATTTAGTTATTAAATTCAAATGATTGATTTTATTCGATCTTTTTATGGCATATCAACCCTTTTTCAGTTTTCTGGATTGATTTAGTTATTAAATTCAAATGATTGATTTTATTTGTTCTTTTTATGGCATATCAACCCTTTTTCAGTTTTCTGGATTGATTTAGTTATTAAATTCAAATGATTGATTTTATTCGTTCTTTTTATGGCATATCAACCCTTTTTCAGTTTTCTGGATTGATTTAGTTATTAAATTCAAATGATTGATTTTATTCGATCTTTTTATGGCATATCAACCCTTTTTCAGTTTTCTGGATTGATTTAGTTATTAAATTCAAATGATTGATTTTATTCGATCTTTTTATGGCATATCAACCCTTTTTCAGTTTTCTGGATTGATTTAGTTATTAAATTCAAATGATTGATTTTATTTGTTCTTTTTATGGCATATCAACCCTTTTTCAGTTTTCTGGATTGATTTAGTTATTAAATTCAAATGATTGATTTTATTCGTTCTTTTTATGGCATATCAACCCTTTTTCAGTTTTCTGGATTGATTTAGTTATTAAATTCAAATGATTGATTTTATTCGATCTTTTTATGGCATATCAACCCTTTTTCAGTTTTCTGGATTGATTTAGTTATTAAATTCAAATGATTGATTTTATTTGTTCTTTTTATGGCATATCAACCCTTTCTCAGTGTTCTGGATTGATTTAGTTATTAAATTCAAATGATTGATTTTATTCGTTCTTTTTATGGCATATCAACCCTTTTTCAGTTTTCTGGATTGATTTAGTTATTAAATTCAAATGATTGATTTTATTCGTTCTTTTTATGGCATATCAACCCTTTTTCAGTTTTCTGGATTGATTTAGTTATTAAATTTTACGACATGTCAACCCCTTTTGGTTGCATAATGTCAGAACACAAAAAAAACAATTGTAAAATGATTCATTTATTAATTCTGTTGTTCAATTTCATGAAAATGTCAACACGTTTTGAATTACTGAAGCACAACAGTCATCTTTTTAAGGCATAAACATAAATAAATGCTCCGACCGCAGTAGAGGGCGGTCAGAAGGTTAACTTTTCATTGGCTACTACACCGAGATGCTCCACTTACCCTTGATCCCCACTCTATAATGCTGAGTGTTTAGCAAGGGGTGTCAAGTATCATTTTTGAGTTCTCATTTATTTGCCTCTCCACGAGGGCAGAGTTAGACACAAGGTCTGTGTTAATGTAGGGAAATTCAGCCACCCCAAAACGGACACTCTGGATTGGGACCAAAAAAAATGTTTGAATTCCCTCAGTCTAGAAAGATTTCTCCTTTACTGACCAAGGCCAGAACAGATGAAGTTTTATATGAGAACAGATACTATACTTTGAATTATTTATTTTCAGAAAATATTCTAAAAATTACATTTAAAACAAATTAGGCATAAGGCCATCAAAAGTATGGGGAAAAGGGTGTATTTGGTCTACAGTCAAAGGGCCAAGATTGAATCCCGGTCTTTAGGCCTATTAGCAGATATTTTAACCATTATACCAAATGGACCTGAGTTTTTTTTATCACATATAACCCCTAGTTATTATTACTTGATGCCGGAATACAATACCTATTACGTTTCGCATGAGTTCTGGCTAATTGTTTTTACCAGTTGTTTCGTCAATAGTTCTGCGCCGATTTTGTGAATTTAAAGGTCCGCAAAACTTATGTATTGGCGTCGTTGGTCAGGAACTTTTGGGTACGCGTCTTATCGACATGCCTTCTCTGTATTTGTCAGAGAAAGTGTTCTCTTCGATTAAAGGAGTGAAAATAAAGGGGCAAGAGAGTTTTCTCTTAGAAAAATATACTTTGATGATATGGTTATCATCTCACAGGCCAAATGTTGCAGGGCCCCATCATACTCGGCTTCCATGAAGTCCGTAGCTTTTACACACGCGTCTGTCTGCATTGTAGTCGGTCTGAAACTTAAAATAACCTCCACTCGCACGCGCAAACGAGTGAAGCTGTTTAACTTTTGAAAGTTTGACAGTCGTCGCTGAGGAAGCTGTCAATTGCATCAATTGCATCAATTGCATCGATTGCATCAATTGCATCAATTGCATCGATTGCATCAATTGCATCAATTGCAGGTAGTTCAAAACTTAACTCCCTGCACTCGCCCATCCCGGAGCATGTCAAAACAAGAATCAGAGATCAAACGATCCCTCACTATATTTAAAGAGAGAAAGAGAGACGGCTTGAGCCGCCAGTTATGCTTGCTCAGATCGATCGCTCGCCTCACCCCCATTGGGGTTTTGGGGACGAGCAGTTTGTGTGTGTGTTTGTTTGTTTGTTTGTTTTTGTGACCGCTTCACTTGATAAGGTGGAAGAAAAAAGACAGGATCCCCTTTTATCTGAAATGACGAAGAACTCTTAACTTCCGTTTACACGCTGGAGTAGTCTCTTGACCCCTGATCTGTCAATCATTTCAACCGCTCTATCGTTCATTCCCGATCCCAAATGAGGGCCTTCATTATGTAACACATTGAAAAGACCCACAGAACTTTAGAGTTAGCGCAACTTGGTTGGAGATTTGAGTAATTTTTCGATCCAGATTACGAAGAAAAAAAAGAAAAACTCGCCATGAATCATAACCAATATGTAACAACGTTGCTCTTGTTGGGATAAAAGAGAGAAGTTGAGGAATCTGACTGCTGCTAATTCTAGGGAACTGTAGTTTGAAAATTGAAAAGAAATAAGACGTCGCTTACCTCGTGGTGGAGGGGGAGAAGAGGTGTCGGCGATAATTGATGTAATTATAAGAAATTGATGTCAGTATAGGAAATAAGTTCAAGATATTTGCCAACTTAAGTATCGTTTGATATGTAAATTTTTTTATTCCTTCCTGGCTATCATGACAAATGGGAGGTCTTAGAAATAAAGGGCTGCGGGTGTTTTTATTATATGTATTTTTATGTAGAGTTGACATAATGATTACGTTGCTGCTTATTATACCCCTTGACTAAGAACTTTCAAGTCTAAAATATTATTCCTTGACTTCGAATTATCCACCCTGAGTATATGCATAGAAAAGTAAATATCCCATCTATAGCTATTTTACCGTAACCGTAAACCTAACCTAAACCCTAACTCTAACCCTAACTCCAACCGTAACTCTAACCCTAACCCTAACCCTAACCCCTAACCCTAACCTAAACCCTAACTCTAACCCTAACTCCAACCTTAACCGTAACCCTAAACCTAACCTAAACCCTAACTCTAACCCTAACTCCAACCTTAACCTTAACCCTAAACCTAACCTAAACCCTAACTCTAACCCTAACTCCAACCTTAACCGTAACCTCAAACCCTAATCTCAAACTCTAACCTCAAACCCTCATCTCAAACCCTCATCTCAAACCCTAACCTCAAACCCTAATCTCAAACCCTTATCTCAAACCCTCATCTCAAACCCTAACCTTATTATGCTGAGTGTTTTCAGCAATTGAATATTAGGTACCATTTTCAGACTTTGACATGACTCAACCGAAGATTAAACTCCGATGCCTCAGCCCCTTAGTAAATACTATAACCATTATACAAAATGTACAGTCAGTTGACATAATGATTAATTTGCTGCTTATTACCTCCCTTGACTAAGAACTTTCAAGTCTAAAATAATATTCCTTGACTTCCAATTATCAAGCCTTAATATATGTATTGAAAAGTAAATCTCTCATAGACGATTATAAATAGTTATTTAGGCTTGTGTTAAACTATTATCAACCGAATAAAAGTATACAAGCTACATTTTTATTGTTGCAGTAGGTTGAACATTACTATTGTTGCAGTAGGTTGAACATTAAAGAAAATAAGATGCGCTTACATCATGGCGAGACGGAGGAAGGATTGTCGCCAATAAATGATGCCAGTAGAGAAAATAAATTCAAGATACTTGATCGTTAGATATGTAAATTTTTTATCTCCCCGCTGGCAATCATGAAATAGAAGGCTCTGTTTTTTTATTGTTGTTTTATTAAAAGTCAGTGCGATTTTTGTTTTGGAGGGTGAGAGTACGTTTGTGGAAAGTTGGATAAGCGATCCTGATTTTGGAAGATTATTTGCTTTTTGGATTTACGAAGTTTGACCTGTTACCTGCCGTTGTGAATTGTTGGTGGCATATTTTTAACCAACTGGTTAATACAATCACTGGAACATTAATGTGTTCTTTGTGATTTTCTTCCTTAGACTTTCTATTTAGTATTTTTTGTGTCTTCGCCGATTTTTTCTATGATTTAATTAATTTCTATGAGTTAATTCTTTTATAGACAGAGGTATCTCACCCCTGACGAAACCCAGATACGTCCTAAGATGGGGAGATACTGTTGTCACATCTGGAGAGGTGCTGCTCAGAGCATCATTTTCCTGTCAAGAGTACAAAACCGACTTCGAAATCTAGTGGCCGATGTCCTCTTCTCCTCCCTACTTCCTCTTTCTCCAAGAAAAGACGCTGTTAGTCTTTCTCTACTCTATTGTTATTTTTATGGCAGGTGCTCGACTGAGCTTCAATCTATGATCCCTCCCCCCCCCTGTAAAACATTCACAACAAACACTCGTCTAGCTACAACCACTGTCAAAAATTCCCCTCTCTCTCTCTCTCTCTCTCTCTCTCTCTCTCTCTCTGCCTTAAACTAAACGAAACTTGAGCAGAGTTTATTTCCAAGAACTACCCGTCTGTGGAACCCCATACCGCGGGGTTGCTTCCCAGCTGACCACAACATGGTCGTTTTCAAGTCCAGTGTAAACAAATTCTTGTTCAGCCGTTTTCTTAAATAATCAAATTCTGCCCAATTTCCATCATCATAATCAAGTATGTGGAACACCATACCGCGGGACTGCTTCCCAACTGACTACAACATAGTCGTTTTCAAGTCCAATGTAAACAAATTCTTATTGAGCCACCCTCTTAACTAATCAAATTCTGCCAAACTTCCAGCATCATTACCAATCATCACAGTGTTGTCTCGTCTCACCATCCACCTGACACTCATTAACCTTTATCCTCGAATGGCCTTTGGGCCTTGATAAGTGGTGACTCTTTAGTTAAAAAAAAGAAAAAGAAAATCGGCGACCTATCGAAGACAAGGGGTTAAAAAGACTACGGCGAAAATTGCTCCAAATTATACTTCTTTAATTAACAAATTATATTTCTTTAATTAACAAAGGCATAAAGAAAACTTCAAAGTTCCTCAAGGAATAAAACAAAGAAAAGAATAAAAAGGAAAGAAGGTCTTTGTTGATGGAAACGACGTGATCGCCACTGGAACTTTGTTACGTGGTATACTTTTCTCAGGTGACACCGTAATGAATGCAACAACGTTTTTGCCACTAGGTATTTATCGTGTAGTAGACTTTTTTTCAACAACACCGTTTTCAATGGCACAAAGTATTTGCCACTGAACGTTAATTCCGTAGTGAACTATTTTCTAACAGCACCGTTTTCAATACGTATCTGTATCGCTTTAGGATCTTTGCTCTTCGAGTGATAAAACGTCTTCTGTTGACTTCCACTAAGCCCATCTTTATGGATGACAAATAACTCTGGTCACACGTAGTGGATACGTAGAAATACTCTCGTCCCAACGTGTACTTGTTCTTTCTCATATCAAGGTTCTACACGCTATGCAAAGGCGAGCTCTTTTATGCTGGCAATAACGTAAGTCAAGACTATTTCTACAACACGATCCACGTTCTAGCTCATGTGGATACATGCAAAATATCCGGTAAAAATAATACATATAACATGTTTATATTTTTAACCAAACAAGAGCAACATGACTTACCTTACAAAACTGTGTTCCAATTAATATTTTTGTTTTTGTTGACGGCGAGTTTTTTTTTTTGTTTTTTTTTCGGTGGCCGATTGAACCGACCACCACTCAAATCTCCGACCAGATTGTACCAACTCGAAAGCTATGTTTTTCTTTCTAGTTTAAACACAACGTAGGCACAAAACCATTGACAGAATAATCAGACGGGGTCGTTTACAATAGGTATTAAATAATTGTAAAATGGGTCGATGTACCAAATAAATTTCTCTGGGGTTTGTTTTACTTTGCAGTTTGCATGTGCTGTGAAGAAATAAATGGATGAAAACGATTCTATAGAGATCAACAATAATAAATGATTTATTTAACAATTAAATAAAACGGTAGAAGCTAGATGTTGTGAAGTGGTTTGTGAGTTGTAAGACACAAATATGAAGAAATAAATGGATGAAAACGATTCTATGATCAACAATAATAAATGATTTATTTTACAATTAAATAAAGCGATAGAAGCTAGATGTTGTGAAGTGGTTTTTGAGTGGTGAGACACTAATATGAAGAAATAAATGGATGAAAACGATTCTATGGAGATCAACAATATAAAAAGATTTATTTAACAATTAAATAAAGTGGTAGAAGCTAGATGTTGTGAAGTGGTGACACACAAATATGAAGAAATAAAATGGATGAAAACGATTCTATGGAGATCAACAATTTAAATAGATTTATTTAACAATTAAATAAAGCGGTAGAAGTTAGATGTTGTGAAGTGGTGACACACAAATATGAAGAAATAAAATGGATGAAAACGATTCTATAGAGATCAACAATAATAAATGATTTATTTAACAATTAAATAAAGCGGTAAAAGTTAGATGTTGTGAAGTGTTGAGACACTAATATGAAGAAATAAATGGATGAAAACGATTCTATGGAGATCAACAATAATAAATTATTTATTTAACAATTAAATAAAGCGGTAAAAGCTAGATGTTGTGAAGTGGTGACACACAAATATGAAGAAATAAATGGATGAAAACGATTCTATGGAGATCAACAATAATAAATGATTTATTTAACAATTAAATAAAGCGGTAAAAGCTAGATGTTGTGAAGTGGTGACACACAAATATGAAGAAATAACATGGATGAAAACGATTCTATGGAGATCAACAATATATATGATTTATTTAACAATTAAATAAAGCGGTAGAAGCTAGATGTTGTGAAGTGGTGACACAAATATGAAGAAATAAAATGGATGAAAACGATTCTATGGAGATCAACAATTTAAAAAGATTTATTTAACAATTAAATAAAGCGGTACAAGCTAGATGTTGTGAAGTGGTTTGTGAGTTGTAAGACACAAATATGAAGAAATAAATGGATGAAAACGATTCTATGATCAACAATAATAAATGATTTATTTTACAATTAAATAAAGCGATAGAAGCTAGATGTTGTGAAGTGGTTTTTGAGTGGTGAGACACAAATATGAAGAAATAAATGGATGAAAACGATTCTATGGAGATCAACAATATAAAAAGATTTATTTAACAATTAAATAAAGTGGTAGAAGCTAGATGTTGTGAAGTGTTGAGACACAAATATGAAGAAATAAAATGGATGAAAACGATTCTATGGAGATCAACAATTTAAATAGATTTATTTAACAATTAAATAAAGCGGTACAAGCTAGATGTTGTGAAGTGGTGACACACAAATATGAAGAAATAACATGGATGAAAACGATTCTATAGAGATCAACAATAATAAATGATTTATTTAACAATTAAATAAAGCGGTAGAAGTTAGATGTTGTGAAGTGGTGACACACAAATATGAAGAAATAAAATGGATGAAAACGATTCTATAGAGATCAACAATAATAAATGATTTATTTAACAATTAAATAAAGCGGTAAAAGTTAGATGTTGTGAAGTGTTGAGACACTAATATGAAGAAATAAAATGGATGAAAATGATTCTATGGAGATCAACAATATAAAAAGATTTATTTAACAATTAAATAAAGCGGTACAAGCTAGATGTTGTGAAGTGGTTTGTGAGTGGTGAGACACTAATATGAAGAAATAAATGGATGAAAACGATTCTATGGAGATCAACAATATAAAAAGATTTATTTAACAATTAAATAAAGCGGTAGAAGCTAGATGTTGTGAAGTGGTGACACAAATATGAAGAAATAAAATGGATGAAAACGATTCTATGGCGATCAACAATATATATGATTTATTTAACATTTTTAACAATTTATAACTTACTATGAAAATGGGGAGGTTTGCTAAACCGTTGTCGGTAAGCGTCTCCGTTGTAATCTTCCTGTTTTGTTGTCGTCTGGTCAAATTAGGGGCAGATAACTCATTCTTAAAATGTCTTTTGGCAAGGGAGATAACTTTAGAGTAAAAGAGTTATTGCCCTTTAAACATTAAAACATTATTATTCTAGGTGGAATTTGTTTTTCATGAAGAAGTGAAATGAAAAATTTGGCTTAAAACTCGAAGTCTGAAAACATCATCTCTGATGTTGAGATACACACAACGAGTGTGGGGATACTCGTAGGATTAGTTTTGCTGATCGAAAACCAGACGAGTTTTCTATCTGATGATTTGCTTTTCTTTGATTTTAGGGCGAACACCTGCAGACATTTTACCTTGTAGGTTTCATCAACCCGGAGAGAGATTGCTCCCTTGAAAGGTGCTACAGACAGATTTGTTACTGATAAAGGACCAAGCATAGGTTCGGCATCCCCAAATAATGTTGGCAGCTGAAAAAGGGGGACAGTTTTAACATCACACCGTCATTAAAACAACGTCAGTCAACAACCATCCAAGGTCACTCAACAGCCATGCCTTCCTCCGAAAATAATAGTCATAGTTTATTCTACTAGCTGTTGCAACCCGGCGTTGCCCGGGATGCAGTGACTAGATTATTTGAGTTCATATTAGAGCGTAGGCCATTTGAGTTTGTATACGGACGTAATCGCTGACATGTCACATAACCTTCTTATTTAATTAGAGTTCGAAATTTTTATTGACTTTAATTTTGTAATCAAATTATTTGGCAAAATAGGATGTTTTTTTAGTTCGTTTTAGTACTTTACGCGAATCGATTAATATTTTTAAAAAAAATGAAATAAAATTTTTAAACTCCCGAAAAACACTGGATAGGT
Organism: Sepiola atlantica; assembly: GCA_963556195.1. Taxonomy (NCBI): domain Eukaryota; kingdom Metazoa; phylum Mollusca; class Cephalopoda; order Sepiida; family Sepiolidae; genus Sepiola; species Sepiola atlantica. The sequence continues at coordinate 4,684,171 of OY744546.1, forward strand.
AAAGCTAGTTTATTTTTATAATTTTGTGTAGAAAGTTATTCAACTTTTGATTAATTTTGTCAACTTGAGATGGCTATTTATTATTAGAACGAAATAAATATATATATATATATATATATATATATATATATATATATATATATATATATACAGGGTGGGCCAAAATAAGGGTCCTATCTTTAAATTTGAATAACTTGAATTTGAATAACTTCCACAAAATAAAAGTTAAACTCACCAAACTTTATGTGTGTGTAGACTGACCCTTCCGAGATTTTTTGAAATAAACAAAACAAATTTTAGACACTTCTTAAAACTTACAAAAACTAAAGTATTGTTTTTTACACTGTTTTGAGTTTTTTAAGCAAAAATAATGTTTTCTAAATGAGGGTGCGTTCCTTAGGGCTAATACGGCTCATGCTTGCTTCGGAAGGGGTCCTTTACTTATTCTAAAAAAAAAAAAAAAAAAAATCAATAAATAAAAAAGTTATGATTTTTTAAAAATAGGACCCTTATTTTTGCCCACCCTGTATATATATATATATTCTCTGTAAAAAGTAAATATATTAAATCAAATCAAATAATTAAATAAAATTTAACAATTAAACAAATAATAAGAAATATTTCTTATATAAAAAGAGTGTTTGTCCGTCTGTCCGTCGGTCAAAATTATTTTAAATGTAAAAAATGCATTGCGGAATTTGTTTCATTTCGAAATATCAGAGATCTTAACTCCTTTTAGAAATGGAGAATAATACGTTAATAGTAAATAATACATTCCTAATAAATAAAGCAGATGCGATGACCTGAAATCGAAACCGAAACCTTGAGATCTTCAGCCTGAGGTTCTACCAACTGACCTACTTGGACTTAAAAAATTACCATAACAAAATAATTATAGTTCTGGCGTGACGTCATAGATTTATGATTTACGTCATGTTTCAAAACGTGAATTTTTACATAAGGGATAATAAAAATAAATAAATGGGTGGGTAAACATTATCAATAGCGTTAGAAATTATTTTGATAGTCCCAAACAATTAATTTTGCTTTAACTACGTTCTGTATGTAGCTCTTTCAAAATGACATAATCCTCCCAGCCTAGGCAAAAATATGCGACCGGAGGGAGCTTATATTTTCTAGCATATTAAAAATAGAAAACGAATTACAAATCTATATTCACACTAATCAGTTAATTACT
>OY744546.1:4695368-4702868 GCA_963556195.1 Sepiola atlantica
AAACGATTTAAAAAATAAAGCAAAAAAAAAAGAAAACTCCGCCGTCTTTAATCAGACATGCATTGATAACGATTTGCCGCAAATATATATATATATATATATATATATATATATATATATATATATATATATATATATATAGCTTTAATGTAGATCCGGTTTAAATATTTTATTCATTATAATGTTTTTGAAATACATTTTTGTTGATCTAAGAATACTGTACGGCAGGTCCTGATGGCGAAACAGAAATGTTAACCGATGATTCATTACCGCCTCTACTAACTGTCTGCGAACTATCTACAGATCCACATTTCCGTTGGCTTTATTGTGTATATATATATATATATATATATATATATATATATATATATATATATATATATATATTTAAAGAAGGAAAGATGAAGATAAAAGATTGCATAAAATTACATAAAATTGATACAAATTTTATTACATCGAAAGTTCAGATGTAAGGAGTTACACTAATCCTTAAATGTTATTCTCTGACGAGAAGAGTTTTAACTTTTGGAAAACCATGGTTTAAGGATTAGTGTAACTCCTTACATCTGAACTTTGGATGTAATAAAATTTGTTTCAATTTTATGTAATTTTATGCAATTTTTTTATCTTCATCTTTCCTTCTTTAAATTGATTGCTCTACTTAACGTATTGAGCTTTACTTTATCACGATAGATCACTTTAACGATACTTCACTTATCGTTAATCTTATTATATATATATATATATATATATATATATATATATATATATATATATACATATATATATATATATATATATATATATATATATATATATATATATATATATATAAATTGAATGACATAATAAAATGAGAAATTAATCACATTTTATTAAAGTTCAAAAACAAGGAGTGATATTGCGTCCTTAACTCATGAGTTTTCAAAGAAAAATCTTCCCCTCAGAGGACCATTACCGCAATGACATTAATGCAGGTAATAAAATTAAGCTTTGAAAATATATAAAAAATAAAAATATATATAAAAGAAATACATAAAAGTATAATAAGGAGAGGTAATTTGCTTGAAGCATTGTGTGTAATGTGTATATAGAGGAGTATTAGAAGGCTATCACAATGCAAGAAATGGAAATATGTCGGCGTTGAGAAGTAAGACAAAAACAAGTGATTTTAATTAATATTTATTTTTCAAAATTTATTTTAATATTTTTACCTATATAGCAAATCTTACTTGATTAGGCAAGACTTCAACACTGTGATGTAATGTGTGTGATTGTGTTCCATAATATATTTCGATGAAGACCTCTTTGTCAAATGGTAGGTGTTTCAAATTTCAAGAAACGTGCGGATGGCAATATTGCTTATAACGCAGTAAATATTAATATCAGCAGCAAATGTAATAAAATTAAAACCATAACTGATTGTTTTTTTGTTTTTATTTTAATTACTTATTTATTTTATTTTTATTAATTTTAATTACTTGCCAAAAACACATTTTTTTGTTAAACGTATGCAGTTTATCCAAGTCATATCGTTTTATTAATTTGCATACACCCTGAATACACTTTTCACTGTCATCTACTACTAGCAAGCAAATTTCCCGCCTAGATAACTTTTTCGTTTTTGGACTACCATTCATTACTTGGATTGTTTTTTAATCGACTTCTTTGACATCTTTCTTGAAATTGTTTTAAACTTTATGACTTGGATGAACTGTATAAGTTTCAGAAAAAAGTGTGTTTTTGGCCAATATATTTAATGTCTTATATACTTTTATGTATTTTTTATATATTTTTATATATTTTCAAAGCTTAATTTTATTACCTGCAGTAATGTCATTGCGGTAATGGTCCTCTGAGGAGAAGATTTTCTTTGAAAACTCATGAGTTAAGGACGCGATATCACTCCTTGTTTTTGAACTTTAATAAAATCTGATTAATTTCTCATTTTATTATGTCGTTCAATTAATATTATTGCTCTATACACTATATTGAGCTTTGTTTTTATCCTGATAGTCTACTGATTAAAGATATTATTTATATCTTTAAAGTATTATCTTACTCTCTCTCTCTCTCTCTCTCTCTTTCTCTCTCTCTCTCTCTCTCTCTCTCTCTCTCTATATATATATATATATATATATATATATATATACATATATATATATATATATATATATATATATATATATATATATATATTATAACTAGCTGCCTTTATCCGGCGTTGCCCGGGAATGTTTTTTATTCTCATTTTGTTTCCTGTATTTGTTTTTATTGTTGTTGTTGTTGTTATTATTATTATTGTTGTTGTTGTTGTTGTATTTAAACTAAACCTCATTTTAAATATATTAAACCTGGTTAAAATTAATTTTTGATTCAACAGTTTAAATGTTTCCAAATTGCCATATATTTTTTGAAGGGCAACAAATGCAATTTATATTATTTTTCTTTTTCAACTAATTACAAAATATAAAGGTTTCCATATTCACAAAGAAATTCAGTCTTTTTAAAAAAAAACTAATAAAAAATAGTAAAATGGCTGACTTATTTAAGAATAAATGAAAATGCATTGGTTTTAGTATTTTACGCTATTGCATTTTGTTTTGAGCGAATAATGTATCAAATAATAAGTAAGAAGACGATAAAAAGGAAAAAGCAGATACCGCGACCTGAGATCGAACACGAAGCCTCAAGATTTTCAGGCCTATTCTTTACCACATGAGTAACATATGGTAGGCCTGATATATTTTTTAAGTTAAGCCTTAATAATTGCAATGACTGCGGCCATTGCTGTTGTTTCTATAACTATGTCGGGCATTATTAAAAAATGCGACCAATTTAACAGTATTCCACGGAGGTACAATTTTATTTAAGAAACTGAATAGAAATACATTTTTGTTGTTAAGAACATAGGCCAAGTTTACACGAAAGAAACTGAAGAATCGGAATAAAATATTGAGTTTGTAATAAGAAATCTATGGATGACAATAGTTGAGAATTTGACTGGCTATACTTTATTATATAGAAGAGGAAGAAGAAGGGAAGGAAAATATAGGGTATGTTGTATTATTTGTATTATTCGGACTACTGCTTTCATCTTGGATGTTATTATCACAACGTTTCGGCCGATGTAATCTCCGACCTTCTTCAGGTGCATCTTGTCGAACTCGGGAATATTTATGTCGAACTCGAGAATTTGTACAGAATTTTGAACTGAATTCTTTATTTAATCCACAGAAGTAGATTGTTCTCGCTCCGTCAGCCATGTCCGGGTAGAAGTTTTAAGTTATTTAAGATTATATTCTTAGAACTGATTATACTTAGCACTTTATCCGTTGCGCCAGAGTTCAATGTGAACAATTTTAACATAAATTTGTGAGCCTTAAATCTGTTATTGTAGTGTTACTATTTATTATTATTTATTATTATTTATTATTATATTATTATTCTCACAATTATTCTTACTTGCCATAAGTATATTTTAATACTGATAGATAGATAGATAGATAGATAGATAGATAGATAGATAGATAGATAGATAGATAGATAGATAGATAGATAGATAAATCAGTCGGATTTTTACATCAGGCTTAAATAGCAATATATATTTGATTCTGACTAACCAGTCATTTATGTACTTTGTCAGTATGTGATATTTTCATAAGAAATTTTTAAAAATTCCAATAAATTCATCGATTACTTATTCTATCCGACCAGATATTTCTTTCAGTAGCATGCACTGCGCGAGATTCACCGTTTATTTTCATTGGATAAGCAACAGCTACGATTAACCAATGATATCGCTCCGTTCGTTACAAATTCGCATTCTGTAAATAGCTGCTAAATTCTAATCGCTAGTTACGTAGTTATTCACGTATTTCGCTTAATTTAAATTGATATTTTGTTCTACGGTATGAATTGCTACTTCATTTTCGTCAAGTATTACAAATAATTTCCCCATTAGCATTGTACTATTAAGATAACAAAATAAAAATATTTCTTACACCATGCCTGTGTTTTTTGTGTGCGTATTTACGTTGCCAGTAAAACAACAACAAAAAATCGCAAGGGAGATTTTTTATTTTTTTGACGCATTTCATTTTAAGTTGCTTTCGTTTTTTATCAAGTTAATCGTCCCATCTCTGGGATTTTTTAAAACAAATTACAACATCATTAACATACATACACTGGACTCATGAAGAAGAACTTGAAAAAGTATTTGGCAAGTATACCTGGTGAACCAAGTGCAAGAGAAATCCAAGCAACTGCACTCAAGGGAACCACCAGAATCCTGAAAAGAGCTCTCGGTTGAAGTCTGTAAATAGCGGGTGATCGTATGGCATTTTGGAAGAATGCTCCGTCCCCAGCAAATGAAAGTAAATTTTTTTTTAAAGAGAGAAACATACATACACACATACATACATTCATACATACATACATACACACATACATACATACATACACACATACATACATTCATACATACATACATTCATACATACAAACATACATACACACATACATACACACATACATACATACATACATACATACATACATACATACATACATACATACATACATACATACATACATACATGCAAAACGACAACTGTGTTTATGTTTATGTGTGTGCGAACGCCCTCGATTCTATGCGGGTGTGCGTGCGTACTACATTAACGCATTCTCCCTACTTTGATTTTGACGATGCAGAGAGAGATATAGAGAGAGGTGTGAGAGGTGTGAGCGAGAGAGAGAGGTGAGAGAGAGAGGAGAATAGAGAGAGAGGTGAGAGAGAAGTGAGAGAGGTGAGAGTGAGAGAGGTTAGAGAGGTGAGAAGGTGTGAGAGATAGAGAGAGAGGTGAGAGAGGTGAGAGAGAGAGGGATGGGAGAGAGAGAGGTGAGAGAGGTGTTAGAGATAGAGAGAGATGTGTGAGAGAGGGAGAGAGAGAGAGAGACGTTCTTACACCGAGTCTGCGACTGTGTGTTCATATTTCATGTTACTCGTTCAATAACGGCTTAATATTCCTACATAGATTGATTTAGTTTTAAACCCCTTCATTTATTTCGTTTAAACCCCTTTCATTTATTTCGTTTGAAACCCCTTCATTAATTTCGTTTAAACCCCTACATTTATTTCGTTTGAAACCCCTTCATTTATTTCGTTTTAGACCCCTTCATTTATTTCGTTTGAAACCCCTACATTTATTTCGTTTGAAACCCCTTCATTCATTTCGTTTTAACCCCCTACATTTATTTCGTTTAAACCCCCTTCATTTATTTCGTTTTAACCCTTTCATTCATTTCGTTTTAAACCCCTTCATTTATTTCGTTTTAACCCCCTACATTTATTTCGTTTAAACCCCTTCATTCATTTCGTTTAAACCCCCTTCATTTATTTCGTTTGAAACCCCTTCATTTATTTCGTTTGAAACACCTTCATTAATTTCGTTTTAACCCCCTACATTTATTTCGTTTGAAACCCCTTCATTTATTTCGTTTGAAACCCCTTCATTAATTTCGTTTTAACCCCCTTCATTTATTTCGTTTGAAACCCCTTCATTAATTTCGTTTTAACCCCCTACATTTATTTCGTTTGAAACCCCTTCATTTATTTCGTTTGAAACCCCTTCATTAATTTCGTTTTAACCGCCTACATTTATTTCGTTTGAAACCCCTTCATTAATTTCGTTTAAACCCCCTTCATTTATTTCGTCTGAAACCCTTTCATTTATTTCGTTTGAAACCCCTTCATTAATTTCGTTTTAACCCCTTCATTTATTTCGTTTTAACCCCTTCATTAATTTCGTTTTAACCCCCTTCATTTATTTCGTTTAAACCCCCTTCATTTATTTCGTTTGAAACCCCTTCATTAATTTCGTTTTAACCCCCTACATTTATTTCGTTTGAAACCCCTTCATTTATTTCGTTTGAAACCCCTTCATTAATTTCGTTTTAACCCCTTCATTTATTTCGTTTAAACCCCCTTCATTTATTTCGTTTAAACCCCTTCATTTATTTCGTTTGAAACCCCTTCATTAATTTCGTTTTAACCCCTTCATTTATTTCGTTTTAACCGCCTACATTAATTTCGTTTGAAACCCCTTCATTAATTTCGTTTAAACCCCTTCATTTATTTCGTTTAAACCCCCTTCATTTATTTCGTTTAAACCCCCTTCATTTATTTCGTTTGAAACCCCTTCATTTATTTCGTTTGAAACCCCTTCATTTATTTCGTTTGAAACCCTTTCATTTATTTCGTTTTAACCCCTTCATTAATTTCGTTTTAACCCCCTACATTAATTTCGTTTCAAACCCCTTCATTAATTTCGTTTAAACCCCTTCATTTATTTCGTTTTAACCCCCTTCATTTATTTCGTTTAAACCCCCTTCATTTATTTCGTTTAAACCCCCTTCATTTACTTCGTTTAAACCCACTTCATTTATTTCGTTTGAAACCCCTTCATTTATTTCGTTTGAAACCCCTTCATTTATTTCGTTTGAAACCCTTTCATTTATTTCGTTTTAACCCCTTCATTAATTTCGTTTTAACCCCCTACATTAATTTCGTTTGAAACCCCTTCATTTATTTCGTTTAAACCCCCTTCATTTATTTCGTTTAAACCCCCTTCATTTATTTCGTTTGAAACCCCTTCATTTATTTCGTTTGAAACCCTTTCATTTATTTCGTTTTTACCCCTTCATTAATTTCGTTTTAACCCCCTACATTAATTTCGTTTGAAACCCCTTCATTAATTTCGTTTAAACCCCCTTCATTTATTTCGTTTAAACCCCCTTCATTTATTTCGTTTAAACCCCCTTCATTTATTTCGTTTGAAACCCCTTCATTTATTTCGTTTGAAACCCCTTCATTTATTTCGTTTGAAACCCTTTCATTTATTTCGTTTTAACCCCTTCATTAATTTCGTTTTAAGCCCGTACATTAATTTCGTTTGAAACCCCTTCATTAATTTCGTTTAAACCCCTTCATTTATTTCGTTTGAAACCCCTTCATTAATTTCGTTTAAACCCCTACATTTATTTCGTTTGAAACCCCTTCATTTATTTCGTTTTAACCCCCTACATTTATTTCGTTTTAAACCCCTTCATTAATTTCGTTTTAACCCCTTCATTAATTTCGTTTTAAACCCCTTCATTTATTTCGTTTTAAACCCCTTCATTTATTTCGTTTGAAACCCTTTCATTTGTTTCGTTTGAAACCCCTTCATTTATTTCGTTTAAACCCCTTCATTTGTTTCGTTTAAACCCCTTCATTTATTTCGTTTAAACCCCTTCCTTCATTTCGTTTGAAACCCTTTCATTTATTTCGTTTGAAACCCCTTCATTAATTTCGTTTTAACCCCTTCATTTATTTCGTTTGAAACCCCTTCATTTATTTCGTTTTAAACCCCTTCATTTATTTCGTTTGAAACCCCTTCATTTATTTCGTTTTAACCCCCTACATTTATTTCGTTTGAAACCCCTTCATTAATTTCGTTT
>OY744546.1:4707868-4815368 GCA_963556195.1 Sepiola atlantica
ATTTATCCAAGGATAGTCTGAAATTCCGAGTGGTGCAAATAGGATTTATCCAAAGATAGTCTGAAATTCCGAGTGGTGCAAATAAGATTTATCCAAAGATAGTCTGAAATTCCGAGTGGTGAAAATAGGATTTATCCAAGGATAGTCTGAAATTCCGAGTGGTGAAAATAGGAGTTATCTAAAGATAGTCTGAAATTCCGAGTGGTGAAAATAGGAGTTATCTAAAGATAGTTAGGAATTGCGAGTGGTGATTGGACAAAATGATCCACATTTATTTAATTTGTTATTTTCTTTGTATTTGTTTTATGAAATGTGTGGATATAATTGTATTCATTCAGAGGGTGGTTTAAAATCGGGTGGTTTAAAATCGGGTGGCCTCTCATGAAAAGAACGAAGATAACTGGTTTTCTGGTATAAATATTGTAATTAATTTCGTAAATTTAATATTTGTGGAAGACTTGTAATTCATAATTTTATTTCCTAGTTCAGTAAGAACGTAAACATAGTCTGTTATGTTCTCGGTCAGGGAAGATGAAATCCTTCTCAAGTGAGGAAATCAGCAAAGAAGAAATTTGTAAGAAAAGTTATTAGATAATTACGCTCACTACTAAAAAAACATTTCAGAATCGCTTGTTCAATGTAAATAATTTACGTGTACCATAGAATACATTAGTAAGAAAAGTTTTAAATTAATTTAATTAAATACGGTTCGGAATGTTTGACATGCAATCCGATATTCCTGTATTCCTCAGTAAGGTATAGAGTGGGACGATGTTGTGCGTTGAGAAGTAGTCATGTTATTTTTAAAATGAGTGAATATCAGATTATAAATCCAGAGAAATAAAGAAAAAGTATGTGTTAAGAGGAAGTAATCGGAAAGGTTTACCGATGCAGAAATCTGAAGTGTTTTTGAACAGTTCTTGTTTTTCAGAGATGCTATTGGTTGCTATCATGAAGCGTTGTTAATTATTCTGGATTAACCGGTGTTTGTTTAGTTTTTATTCGATTGAAAGGTAGCACACGATAGTTCTGATGGCGGTGGTAGAGATAAATAGTAGCGGGTGAATGTCGATGCTACTTTCTCTTTGAAAGGTGTGTTTGGGAGAGTCCAGGAAGACGGGTAAAATATAATAAATATAGAATGAGAATGAACTTAATAGAGAATTTCTGGAAACACGCATAAATGCTTAAGGTAATTGGCGTTCGGAACAGATTAGCATATGAAGCGGTCAGTTATTTTGCCATTATGTCTGAAAGCGTAGGGGAAACACGACTTACTATATATATATATATATATATATATATATATATATATATATATAGTAAGTTATGAAAATATATTTAGCCTTCCGCGTTTCATCCCCATAGGAATTCGTCAGGCTAAAATTCATAGTTTGTGTTTCTGGGTGTTTTTATATATACGTGGTGTTTAGTCGAGCAAGTTAGCCAATCAGATTCATTGTTATTCCCTCCCATGGGTTAATGTTCCCATTAGCGAATCGTTGGGCTTCTCACAAGCAAAGGTTCGGTTTATTTTACTTCCTATTCTATTGTTCTGTTTTCTATAGGGTGACCCATCCCTGTTTCTTTGTTATGTCGAAATAATATTCCCTTATTTTAACACGAGCTTGCTTATATTTCTATTTTATGTTTTAGTTTAGATTTTTATTCATTTATTTACTATGTATTGTTAACCTAAAGTAAATGTTATTCTGTGTAAGCAGTTGTTTGCTATTTCACTTCTACAGTTTAATAGGTTTTGGGGGGTCTTTAAAGTTTCGGCTTTCAAATTTCTCATTCAGACATAATCTACACGGGTCGTTTAAATTTCTACATGTACTGACCTGTCGTATTATTTTCCATTTGATTATTGGTTAGCGTCTGCTTTCTTTGAGCTCCAAGTAATGGTTCGTTAGTGCTGTGTTTATTCTGCGTTTTTTTGTTTTTAAATGTGCTGTTGTGGTCGTAATATCTAGTTTTGACCCACGTAGTACTTCTTGTTATTCGGTTTTTCTTTGGCAAATATTGTGGCTTGGTAAACAATGCTTTTGGTTAGGCATTTATTTTGTAGTTGACAAAGTGTACGATTTATGCAGTTACATCTTTTCTCTTCATTACTAAGTTTTTCATTTCTATTTAGGTGATTACTATTAGGGTTTGGGTTATTACTGTTTGTAGTGCTTATATTATTTTTCTTCTTAGTGTTATTTTTGCTATATTGGTCACTTTTTTACACAATTTGTTATTATTTTTTATCTACTGTTCTCTTTTAGTATTTTGTTATTGTGTGCCTTAATTATCATTTCTAGGTTTTCGCAGCAGCTGTAGGACAGTTTAAGGTTATTTTTATTGAATATTTTATGCAGGAGATTGGTTACGGGGAAGTGTTTTCCAATGAGATTTAGGAATTTTTTGCCCAGTTTAGGTTTTAGCATCTAATTATAGGGCGGTGTATACCAGATTATATTTCTTTTTCTTTTATTTCTAATTTTATTATAATTATTTGGTCTTGTTTCTTATATTTAATTTTGATATTATGGTACCCAATATTTTTTAGAGCTGTATTGTAAATGTTGCTGGATTTTTTTAAAATACATTTTCGTTGCTAGAGTTATTGATAAGCCTACGTTCGATAGAATCAGGAATCTGTTTTATGATTGATAAGGGGTGATTGGACTTCGGTTTTACATATATTGGATTAGCGTTATTTTTTAAATATGGCTCGTAAGTATCTTTATTTAAGTTTAAGGTGACATCTAAAAGGTGAGTTATTTTTTATGTTAGCCAGTACTTCTACTCTTAGGCCTAATTTTTTCATTTCCATATGCATATACTTTTCTTGGAGTTTTCTCCCTTGACCTTGTTGAAATCCCTTATTATAGCTAATCCATCATCTTTTTTTTTTTATATTTTTGTTTTTGCTGGGGATAGGGCATCACACCGGATGCCAGATATTCACCCACTATTTCAGACACTCCAGCCGAGAGATCTTTTTAAGATTCTAACCGTCCCTTTAGGTGCAATTGTTTGTATCTCTCTTGCGCTTGGTTCACCGGGTATATTCGCCAGATAGCTTTTGAAATTCTTTTTCATTAGTCCTGTTGTTCCTATAATTACTGATATGATGGAGATCTTCCTAAGATTCCAGTTTCTTTTCATGTTGTACATAAGACCTTGGTATTTCGTAATCTTTTCCTTTTCAGCTGTTTATGCCAGCATCATTAAGGATACTAACTTCGACTAAGGTTGCTACTTTCTTCCATTTTGTCCCATATCACTATGTCAGGTTTAACAGCTCCGTTTTGTGCTTTTCGAAACTGGGAAAGTGTGTGAAGAGCTTCTTTGCGTAGGGGGTGACGTCTCGCAGCCATATAGCAGTATTGTGCATATCCTCAATTTTGTCGAGTTTGATCTCTTGTCGCGACCACAGACAACAACAACTCTAGAAGTTATGATCGATACGGGTTGCAATCTCACCTTACCTTGATCATGGTTGTAAAGGTTAAGCCGACATATTAGAAATGTTCAACTTTTTCGACAATGGCAACGTTAAAAATTATAGGGACATGTTAGGACGTATCGGAGTCTTAAATAGGTAGAGGATTGCATTAATCTATTCTGACAATCGGAGTTTATCAAGTCCGCAACATTTTTTTAGGTGCATAGTTGCAAGCAATGCATGCGGACGACAGGCCTGCAATGGGATAAATATTTAGCTAAGAGAAGAAAGACTACCCAAGAAATGAGCTGACGTCTTTGAAATAGTAATATGGGGGACAGCTTTAAGAAATTGACTTCGAAATCAAGCTATCTCTATCATGCCTACTGGTACGGTCGGGGAAACAGGGAGCAAGGAGGGACTCCGAAAGTCAAGCGGTGCAATGAAAGACGTTATCAGAGTAGAAAATCTTCCGGCATATAGTTACCTCTCCAGTGAAGGGGTGGAATGTTGCTGCTAGTCGGATGGGTCAGACGTATTTTCGCTGAGGTGGTACAAGTGCAGCAACTTCATCTTAGCACATTCCGTGGAAATACTTTGCTCATTTGGATGGGAGTCTGTCTTTCAAAATATTTCAATTCAACACTTTTTTTATTGCATGTGTAAACATGTGCAATGCTGCATGTTTAGTGGAGTGCATAGTTGCAATTCACGCAGACGATAGACTTGCAATGGGAGAAATATTTAGCTAGGAGAAGAAAGACCACCTGAGAAGTGGACTGACGTCTTTGAAATAGTAATGTCTTCTTGAATACAAGATTTCATGCTGTGATTATGACCCACTTGAGATTTTCCAAAAGTAATGTTCATACCACATGGTGGTTCTCATGGTCAGTCAATGTTTTTATTGGTTTCACCGTTGTTAGCGGGCATAGGGATTGTTGAGAGCAGTGTAAAGGACGCTGGGGGTTGCTGGAAGCGGTCTAACAAAACGTCACAAAACGAATCTGGCGGAAACGTCGCTGGACGGAGGAATGGCAGGCAGCAGATAAATCAAGGTTGCACAGATTTGTGGAGGACCCGGATAACTTACCAGGCATGGATCTCCCTCGCCGGCAGTGGACAATGTTCAACCGCCTCAGGACAGCTGTCGGCCGTTTCGCCGCAACCATGAAAGGATGGGGACTCAGGGACTCGGCTGTCTGCGACTGCGGTCACTCTGAACAGACAGTAGACCACATCATGGAGTCATGCCTCAAACATCGACCGGCATAGCTGTGCTAGACAACAAAACATTAGCATGGCTTTTCTCAACCGAGCTGGTGATCTAAAAGTGAGATGCTGTGAAGCAAACGAAAGAAGTGTTTTTATGCCCATAGATTAGCAGCTGATAATCTTGCAAAGTGGTCCACGTGATATCCATATATATTCCAGCAGATTGGGGTCAGTTGGGGTTCTGCAGGTCTCACAGACAGATGGGCCTTAAGCTGAAGGACTGTGTTCGGTTCGACTTGTGTCAATTCAATCAGACTGAGAGTTCTGATTGCAGGTTTGTTGTTCGGTAGAAAAATCAAGTGTCAGTTTAAGCGTTTGTTAAATCTGGATTTTTACACGTTGTTATCGGTTTAATTTCAACTCAAAATTGAAGGAAGGACGAAGTAGAACCTTTAACAAATTTATTTAACAAACACACAGATTAGATGAAATGTAGAAAACCGCTGGACGCGAGATGCTTGTTTGATCGTGAGAGCCGTTCTGTTTACTTTTTGACCGTCATGGCAAACGACTTCTTTTATCCAAGGGCGATAACTCTTTCTTTTCATTCAAGGGAAATAACTCGATTCTGTTTTGTTAGGTTGCCGTAACAGCTTTCAAAATAAAACAGCGTTACTCGTTTAAAACTTGAATTGTAATTTTGTTTGCAAGGAAAATACTTTTGTTACAGCAGCGACTGAGACCACACGATTGACAGACCGCACGATTGACACTGCAGCAAGTGTTGAAATAAAGCTCGGCCAAAACGTGAGAATAACATCCAAGATGAAAACAGTAGTCCAAATAATACAAATACTAATCATCTAAATTTATTTATATTTTCGTGACTAAATAAAAAAATAAAAAAATTTTTTAAATGAAAGTCGTCGTAAAAATCTCCAAACAAAATAAAAATCTCACGTAAAGAAATGGTAAAGAGTTTTATTGATTCTAACAGAAATCAAAAGATGAAGCGAAATGGTGTCGAGCCAAAAGAAAACGTAGACATCGGCAAAAGTTTACAAAGGTTTGTAATCCAATTTGGATTCCAAAACTTTGTTTTCGGCCACCTTTCGAACAGCTTTCATGAAATCTTCTTCGATGACGGCATCTCGTTCAGCTCGGATCGTAAACATGCCTGCAAAGGTAAGAAATCAATGGGCAAAAATCAAATCTTCAGCAATTAAGAAACTTCGACAGAAAATGTTTAATTTTTAAAACATAAATTACGATGACAATTGGAACGTGAATGGAGAGGAGAATGGACAAGAAATCAAAATTAAATAATTCTTATTAAATTCAATTCAGAAGAAAAAAAATAGGATATAAGTTATAAGAGATCAATGTAGTTTGCTTGAAGCATTGTTTAGTGTGTATATAAAGGTAATTTATAGAAGGCAATGTAATGCAGAGGTGTAACGGATAAACACGAACTGAAGTAGATTAAAATATAATGGCGGAATGAGTTTTGCTGCTTCCACCTTTTTATTAATACAATAATATATATATATATATATATATATATATATTAAGCAACGTCGAGCCTGGCCAGTACTAAATGGGTGACCATTTGGGACTACCAGGTGCTGTATGTGCTCTCTGCTTATCTCGGCATTGTTTCCAGTCGCCTTGAATTGCTTGCCATTGGAATCAAGCAGTGCCGACTCAGGAGAGGTGTTGTTAGGAATTGCGCAACCCTTGCTTCACAATTACACGCGCAGCCAGCCCCTTACAGGGGTGTCCATAGTCTCTCTAGACTGAACGGAGGGCTTTGAACCCCAAGATCAAAAGTAGGTTAATATAGAGTGCCCACCTTCCACACTCCTCAAAATGCAGATCATGGAATCGTTTATAAAATTCAAAATCCTTTCTCCAATCCAACCATATTTGATACAAATAAACTTCAGTCTATGCCTTACTTGTCCACCAAGTTTCAGTCATGAATCTCCAGCAGTCTTTCTTAATATAATAATTATTATATATATATATATATATATATAAAATTTTAGTTGTAAGGGAGACAACTCTTTTATATTCTTCAATAAAAAAAATATGAGTTATTCCCCTTGTTGATTTTGTATATTTCGGTCAAAATTGAAAAAATATTTGAATATTACCAGTTGTCCAGGTGGGACGACATTAAAAAAAAACTGTAGCACAGTAAACTATTATATTGCCAATAACATGGTAT
The DNA here is from genome assembly GCA_963556195.1 of Sepiola atlantica. Lineage (NCBI taxonomy): Eukaryota > Metazoa > Mollusca > Cephalopoda > Sepiida > Sepiolidae > Sepiola > Sepiola atlantica. Next base: position 4,714,753 of record OY744546.1, read on the forward strand.
AACAATAACAAATGAAAATTCGCAAGTCACAATCAAAGTTTGATATGTCAGCTTAAATGCTATTTAGGTCCAACTTCTAAAATCTCAAGATGCTTAGTCGTCTTAGCAGTGCCGACTCAGGAGAAGTGTTGTTAGGAATTGTGCAACCCTTGCTTCACAATTACACGCGCAGCCAGCCCTTTACAGGGATGTCCATAGTCTCTTATGACTGAACGGAGGGCTTTAACTATTTTTTACTTGAGATATATATATATATATATTACTTGACATATAATATATATATATTACAATCTAACTTGCGTCCATGTGGTTTGATGACAGTTCCATATATGATATGCTATTTGGGGAAGAAAATGTCCCTTCTGTAACCTTAATTCAAACGTGCATAGGAAGACTGTTGCTGGTGAAGACTATTTGGGAGAAAACAAGATGGATTTGAAATGAAAATTTAAAAAAAAAAAATTTTTTTAATTTGCTTCAAATCCATTGTTCGGCTTTAATTTTATGACTATCAATGTCAATATTAATATTTTCAAGTTTTTTTTTTATTACGCATTTTTATAAAAAAAAAAAATCTTTATTTTAAATTTAATTTTATTCATTCTTCGCCCGTTTCTGCATTCAGTTTCAGTTTAATTAATGTAAATTTTTTCTAGACAAGGGAAACAACTCCGAATTTCATCTTTTTATTTATTTTATTTATTTTTTTTCTAATTCTGTATTAAATGTTGAAGTAAATATTTTTCTTATATCGCGAATAGCATTCAGTTCTACGCCTAACTATTATTGTTATAAAGCGAGCCTCAATATTTATGAATTCATTTTATTTCTTGTATTCGGTATTCAATGCTGAGCAAGTATTGATCCGATATTGCGAATCCTGTTCAGCCTAATTTTAATTTTTTTTTATGGAAATCGCTCCAGACAAGGCATGAAGCCACTTGATGTAAGGGGCTAACAAAAATACTACTTCAATATCAAAACCTAGCAAACGATAAGTGTTAGACGGATAGATTCCGACCCAGAAAACAGCAATTCTTCCCCCTTTGTCAGACTAAAGGACGAAATAAGAGCAGCGAGAATTACGAGGCTGCCGAAAGTAAACCCAAGTTAGTCACTTTCTACTCTCCTTAATTATTATTACAAAACCTAAGCTTATTGGGTTTTAAGTATTTATTAAAGAGTTAAAACTATTCTATTTTTTGTTTATCTTATCTATTTGTTCGTTCGTTGGTAGAATTGATGTTCTGTTTTTAAAGCATTGTATTTAATTATTTGGTACTTTGTTAGATTGGGACTCGCACTAAAAGTCCCTCGGCGTTAGTGCTTTCATGCGTTTTACGTAAAACGCCGGAAAGCCCCGAAGCGGTTAGTCAATTAAACTGCGAGAAAATGAATAACTGATTGGAATGAATAGGCAGACGACATCTAAACTTGATAATTGAATTTTTAACATCTGTAAACGAGCCTGCCTAAACCCTAATTCCTAACCCTGTCAAAACCCTAACCCTGCACTAACCCTAATTCTTAACCCTAACCCTGCCCAAACCCTAATTCTTAACCCTAACCCTGCCCAAACCCTAACCCCAACGAAAGCAACAATAATAATCAGTAAAAAAAAAAAAGCAAATAATTTTCGTAAAACTTAAAAAAAAAAAAAAAAAAAAAAAAAAAAAAAAAAAAAGACTTGATTAACTTTTTAATTTAAACGCTTATTTGAATTGCTTATTTCTTTATTAAAAAAATAAATATTTACCTCATACAAAATCTTTTGCTTGTCCCAATAAAAAAAGGGGGGGGGGGCACTTTTGATTGGGACAAAGATTTAAATTGCCTCAGTCTAGAAAGATCTCTCTTTCATGGACCGAGGACAGAAGTGATACTATACTTTTTATCGTCACCCGAGTCAAGTGAAAATCTTCTCCATTTTTAGATAAACACTACCAACATTGCTGAAATTATTTTCAACTTAACATCTTACGGGATCTGCGACCATTTTGGCTGTTTCTACGGCTAATAATTGGCACAAAACAAAAACATCAACGCTAAGGTGGCAGAGACGTTACTTTGAAATTGAAATGACTTTTTGAAACGAATGAGCTTTTGTAGAGACATTTACTTTGGGATTTGTCACGAAAAAGACATCGACACTTATATACATACCAGCTTCGGTACACACATTCCGTAAATCTGCTCCGTTGAAATCATCAGAAAGTTTTACGATAGCTTCCCAATCTAAAAAACAACATAGAATTTTTAATCAAATTGAAAAACAAATATTTTCAGGTTCACATATATTGAATAGTATGATTAGAAGAAAAAACATTTTTAATTGTAGATTTAATTTAAAACATTTGATATTTTCACTTCTACAACATTCTAATTTAATAGATAAAGTAAAGTTAGTTGCTTTATCGTTTCTTTCTTATCGATAGCTTTCTTCCTACAAAATCGATATTTGATTCTGGTACGTCAGCTTTTCTTGTGGATTGTTATAGTATGTTGTTAAGAATAATAAAATCTAATTCGATTTAATTCTTTACAGAAAATACTATATCTAGAGCTAAAACCTTTCAGGATACAATCTGCAGAAATCTAAGAATTAAAACAAAAAATTGAATTCATAAGAAAACAAACAAAAAATTTCTCACCAATTTCGCCTTGCTTTGCGATTGGTTGTGCATGGATTTTTAGGATTTCAAGACGAGCCTGTTCGTTCGGTAACGGAATTTCTGAAAACAAAATGAAATTAGTTTAAAACTAATACAGATTGACCGAAAATCATTACCAGCATGTTTTTTTTTTTGTTTTCTTTATCACTTCTGGCGGAGAAACCCTTTCCTGGTTTCCTTCCACCTTATTGGTGACTGTGATTCAGGGGTTTTTACGATAGTCGCCACGCGAGGCACTGTGAGTTGGCGACGCTATTTGACCATAGCTAGGTGCCCACATACAGCGCCTGCTATTCCCAAATGGTCACCCATCTAGTATTGACCAGGCGCAACATCGCTTAACTTTGGTGATCTAACGGGAACTGCTGTTTCAACGTGATTATGCCGTATATGAGGATCGAAATATTCATCACAAATCGATATTAATAGAATCAGACATCACGGCAGGGAATTTGGTAAATTTGCTATTTTGACCTTTTATTATCTGGTTGGTGTCCTCTGTGATTCACGGATCAGTGATCAACTCAAATCCAACATCCAACAGACTGTAATAAAACTTGTTGCTTTGTATGGCTCCGGGTGCTGGCCATCGATGAAGAAAGCTGACAGAAGACTATCAGACACGGAGACGACGATATTGCGTTGGAATTCCGGTCTGACCGAACCTGACCATGTCCGAAATATTAATATTCTTTACCGGGATTGGAAGAATTAAGAGTTGATGGAGTAAATTCAAGAAAACCTCTGCCATTACTAACCAGCAGAGCATTACCATTGTCAAGCAAGGGAAGAGTCTATCAGGCATGTGTACGCAGTGTGATGATGTATGAAAGTGAAATCTGGCTAATGAGGGTTGAGGACATACGTTGCATGAAGGAAAATGATATGAGAATAATACGATGAATGTGTAATGCGAGTCTTAAAGACCGACTTAGTTCTGATGACCTCAGAGGAAGATTAAATCTGGACAGTATGGGGACATATGTGCAGCACAGGAGACTTAGATGGTATGGTCACGTTAAAAAAAAATAGATTAAAGTTCTATAGTTAATAGATGTAGAACAGTTGAGGTAGCAGAGTCAGTTCACAGGGGAAGGCCAAGGAAAACATGGTAGGATGGACTTGAGAGAAAGAGGGATAATTAAAGACCTGGCCAGAGATAGGTTAGTTTGGAAGTTAATTTCTAAAAAGCCGTCCACCACACGCCAGCATGTAAAACAGCCATTAAGCCAATGATGATGATGATGATGATATATTACGCCAATCTGAAGGAAAATTGTCTGCACTCGTTCGGAAACGTGTTAAATATTTTGTGTACATCAACTAGTAATAATTTTAAAGATTATGTTCACCGAGAGATTGGTGTTAAGTTAGGCAGGATGTAAGGGTCGATAATGGCTCAAGCGGTTGACCTTTGGGGGCCATCGTTCTTCTGTGAGAACAGGACAGAAACGAGAGCAAAAAGCTGGTGAGTCTGACTTGGGAACCTGATGCGAGCAGACTTGAGAAGAAATGACTTACGGATCGATGATAAACAACGCAGGGGGTGAGACCTCAAATCTGCAGCCCTAAAAAATTTTTTGCCCCAACGCTAGCAAGATGTGAGCCATATCAACAACATAAATAAAAAAACAATCTTCCTCCAAATCGGCTGCCTCATTTATCGTTTCCTTGGGGTCGATTTTGATTTCAGAGTGACAAGATCTCAGTCCAGGGGGACCGTTGTGAGTGACCGTTGAAAGATATAAGACATGGTTTTATTTTATATAAAATTAATGTACAGTTGTAACAAAAGTCGTTGGATACCCTACACCAAGATCTCAAGAGAGCCGAACTTCACCCTGACCTAGCCTTTAACCGTTGTACGGTGGAGAAAGAGATCCAACGCAGACCCCGCTGCGTGGGACAACCTTTACCTTATCCATTCATTTTTATTAACGTGCAGAGGAAAGAATCCCTTCAGACGTGCTCTAATAGAATCTAGGTATTGGTGGGTTTTTGGATGCCTTACACGCTCTGCGTTTCAAGTGTGTTTAGCCATGTACAGCGTGCCACCTCCTGCATCAACTCAATAACACATGTGGATACCCCAGGCACGAGGGTGTGTGGAAGAGCAAAGAATCCCTTCAGCCATGAATCTTGGTATTGGTGGGATGCCTTACGCGTTCGGCGTCTCAGGTGGTTTGGCCATGTACAGCGTGCCACCTCCAGGCACGAGGGTGTGTGGAAGACTAAGGAAAACCTGGCTTGAGTGCGTACGAAGTGACTTGACCGTTTTCAACATGGTATTAACCCCTTTGGATCAGACCGCATGGAAAGCAGGCGTGAGACGTTGCCTGGTGTTGTCCACCTCGGAGTCTGAGAGACTCAAAGCATCTTAAATATGAAAACCGGATGATGATGAGGTTGACGGCGGGCTGTCATCCAGGGAGCTGGCTAGCTGCATGCATGGCAGATCTCACTCGACACCTCCAAGAAACTATCAACTTCCACGCTATGCGATCTCTCCGCAGCAGTTACCTTCAGGGCAACTTAAGTCAGCCTCTTCCCTGGTTATCGGGGACTTCACAATCTCAAGCTATCTTTATGGTATCACTTAAGCGTTACAGGATAAACGCACAAGAAAATGATAACATTCTGTAAGTTTTTTAAAGTAAAAAAAAAAAAAAAGAGAAAAGGAAAAGAAAAAAGGAAAAAAAGATAAAAGAGAAAAGAAAAAAAGAAAGAAAAAAAGAATAAAAAGAAAAAAGAAAGAAAAAAAGAATAAAAAGAAAAAAGCAAGAAAAAAAGAATAAAAAGAAAAAGAATAAAAAGAAAAAGAATAAAAAAGAAAAGAAAAAAGAAAAGAAAAAAGGAAAAAAAAGAAAATAAAAAGAAAAAAGAAAAGTAAAAAAAAGAGAAAAAAAGAAAAGAAAGAAAGAAAAAGAAAGAAAAAATTAAAAAAAAAAAAAAAAAGAGAGCAATAATCGTGGGTTTGAAGTGATAAATTAAATTACCAATTTTCCTATCAAGACGACCGGGACGTAATAAAGCTGGGTCAAGCGTATCAGGTCTGTTGGTTGCCATGATTATTTTCACTTGGCCAAGTGCATCGAATCCGTCCATTTGATTCAATAACTGAAAAGAAAAAAAAATCCATTGGTTTTCCAGAGAAAAATAATTCTGCTTTTAAAAAAAATAATTCTGCTTTTAAAAAAAATAATTCTGCTTTTAAAACACGTTAAAAATCAAACAACAAAAGAGAGAATAATAAAAAAAAAAAAATTTAAAAAATCACTGGAGTAGAAAAAAATGTTTTTAAAAAAGAAAAAAAAAAAATTGATGGAATGCATACAATATTTCTTCTGAAAAGTTATTTTCCTAACAAAGCTTTCTTTTGATAAAGAAGTGAATTAGTTTTTTACGGCATATCAACCCTTTTCAGGTCATTTAATGCAGAATCTGATCAGTTTGTTAAAATATTTTAGCTTCAAATTCTTGTACAAGGCCACCATTCGCCCATGCATGAAGTATTGTTGCCCCATCTGGGCTGGTGCACCAACCACTAGTCTCCCTCTTAAGACAGGGTTCAAAAAAGAACTTCTAATAAGTCCCACACTGTCTAGCAAGCTCAAGCCCTGTCTCATCGCTGCAATGTCGCATTCTTGGGCTTGTTTTACAAGTACTTCAATGGAATGTGCTCCGACGAACTTGGTGCACTTGTGCCCCCTCCCTCCCGACCAACCCGACAATCAGCAAAATCACACCCCTTCACTGTAGAAGTCCCCAGATGCCTGAAGGCTTTCTATTCTAATAGCTTATTTCCTCAAACTGTTTACTTTTAGAAGTAATGTGAACAAACATCTCGCTGCACTTAGTCTGCCCCCTAACCCTAACCCCTTATGTCTCAGTGGCAATGTGGCCCCTTGTTTCGGGTGAATATAAGTAAAAAAACAAAAAATATATTTATTCATGCTATAAATGTAGATGTGCTATACAAATGGTTTCCAAACGATATATTCTATTCAATTTAGAAAACGGAAGCCGTATCGGACGACTATTCTCATCTCGGTTATTTTCATGATGTTTAGGCTGATGTAACCTCCGACCATTTTGTTTTTATATACTAATGTATCACCGCTTATCAACATTTTTATATACAAAGTATAATTTATCAAAATTTTTATATACTAATGTATCACCACTTATCAACATTTTTATATACAAAGTATAATTTATCAAAGTTTTTATATACTAATGTATCATCGCTTATCAAAGCCAAAAGCCACTCGAGGATAAGGGTTAATGAGATTGTTAGTTGGACGATGAATACGGAGAGTAGAAAGTTGACGTTGGGTTTATTTTCGGCAGCGTCGTAACTCTCGCTTACTTTATTTTGTCCGTTAATCCTCACATTTCATGAGCAACGTTTCTGACAAAGGGGTAACAATTGCTATTTTCTGGGTTGAAATCTATCTAACATTTATCGTTGGCTAGTTTTCGACCTTTAAGTAATTTTTTTGTTTAGCTTCTTACATCAAGTGGCTACATGCCTTGTCTGGAGCGATTTCCATTAAAAAAAAAACATTTGAAATGATATATAAATGATCAAATTCTGCCCATTTTAAGAGGATTGCGCGACAAGAATTTGTTTACATTGGACTTGAAAACGACCATGTTGTAGTCAGCTGGGAAGCAGCCCTGTGATATTGTGTTCCACAGGATGTTCTTGGAAGGAAACTTTGTTCATGTACATTCCGTTTAGTTTTAGGGACACATAGGAAGAAAGGAAAATTAGCTACAGTGGTTGTAGATAGACGCGTTTTTGCTGTGAATATTTTACGGGAGGAAAGGGACGTCCGTCAGGTGTATCTTTTCGTCTTGGAAATCTCAAGAAACTGAATTTCTTTTGATTATTTCCATCCTTCGTCTCCTCCCACTGCCTATCATTCGCTTTTTATTTACGCTATTCGCCCTTCTTTTCACGATCTAAAAAGTTCACGTACCGACGAAAAGTGTGCACAGTGACGAGCAAGACAACAACGTCGGAGTTTTCGAAGTATAGAGAAGCGATAAAATAAAACGGTACCTCCATTAAAGTTCTCTGAATTTCTCTGTCAGCTGAAGTTCCCTCGGAGAAACGCCGACCACCGATTGCATCGATCTCATCCATAAACAAAATGCACGGCTCGTGATCACGGGCATAGGCGAACATTTCACGGATAAGACGAGCACTTTCGCCGATATATTTGTCAACAATTGCACTGGATACAACCTGAAAAACAAGAAGGTTGCATGGAAATTTTTTTTTTAAACAATTTGAAGTAAAAAAAAAAATTTAAAAAAAAAAAAAAATTACAAGAAAAATAAGTACATGAAGAGTGAAGATCGCATAAACTGCGACAAAGAAGGTGGACTCCCTTTACCATGCTAGAAAACTACTAACACCTTCCAGTAGCCTATATCTCTACATGCATGGAGTATTGTTGCCACATCTGGGCTGAAGCATCAACCACTAGTCTCTCCCTATTAGACAGGGTCCCAAAAAAGGGTCTCCAATCTAATAGGTCCCACACTGTCAACCAAGTTGCCCCATCGACGCAATGTTGCATTTCTGTGCTTGTTTTACAAGTACTTTGATGAAATGTGCTCCGATGAACTAGCGGTACTGGTGTCCCACTGACCTAAATACTTCTGACCAACCCTACAAGCAGCAAAGTCCCACCCCTTCACTGTAGTGATCCCTCAGATGCCGGAAAACTTTCTACTCTAGTAGTTTTTTTTCTTGAACTGTTAGCCTTTGGAATCCCCTCTCCGTTTCCTGCTTCCTTGACTGTACTTTAAATGTAACACGAACAGACATCTCGCTGCTCAACTCCCTACTTAGGGGTTGCATATTTTTGATAGTATATCCACCAAAAAAGAGACGGTAATCCCTGGGATGATAGTAGTATGACAACCGAACCGATACTACACTGTCTTCTCCCCAAATGCCTGGGAGGATAGTTTCATGACAACAGAACAGATACTAAACTACCTCCCAGAATTGAGCATTGAAAGTACGATAGCAAAATTAATAGAAGTGATAGCCTAGTTTCAGCTTCAGAGAAACAGACACAAAACCTGTATGAATAATAGATGAATATGGCGGACCAAAAGAACTGGTATGTCGCTAATTATCTTTGTTGACAGTTTCTTCGGTCAATACTAGTGACTTATCTGAATTTAACGATTAATTATCGGACGACATACAAAATTTGCCTATTAAATAGAGTAATTTTGTTTTATTAAATTTGCCTATTAAATAGAGTAATTTGTTTTAGATAGACAACTGGAAATTTTTACTAGTTTTGTTGGTCCCAAAATACATTTACGACTCGATGCGAAGCTCGTTAATTAGTTTTACTTGAATATATTGCAGTTTAAACAAATTTATATACAGAGCAGAAAGGCGTGGTTAATTTTGTCCGCTCATGTTTCGAAAAAGCGAGAGGGAGGAAGAGAGCGATAAAATCCAGCCAAATAGCGATGAAAAAAATATGGATGTAAGTGAAGTAATGTGGTCTTTGTGGGTAGTAAAACACGAATATGAAGAATAAATTGAATGAAAACGCTTCTGAATAGATCAACAAATATAATTACAACTGAAAAAGAATTACTTCGTACTTGTAGTCGTTGAGCGACACATTAAATTGATTGTTTATTAATCTTAATGTCGGCTGGCTGAATGCAAGGGACATAACTCTGGTCAAATTCTCCTTAAGGCAAGGGAGACAACTTTTGTTTACAAAGTCTTTTCATTATAAACATATGGTGGTATGTATTGATTTACTCCTCTCCAGGAGTTAGGCACAAGGCCAGTTTTTATCCTACTCCCACAAGTAATATGTGACCCAAGGTCGGGAAAGTGGGGTTTGAAAAGCCAGCGCCCGAGAGGTGAGCACTCTGGCCATTAAAAATTGCCTGGGCAGCCCCATCGGCATTCCCCGGTAGGGGCGCCTCAGACAGTAAGCAATAAACTTACTCCTCCCCAAAGAGGGGAGGCAAAGCCTGGGAGGGTGCACCTCCTGGAACTGCACAGGACAGACCCATTGACCGGCGTAAGTCAAGCCCCGAAGGACAAGACAATACCAGTATGGGGTGCAGTATCCATCGGAACAGATACTACACTTTGATCTTAGCCAAAAGGTGGTATGCAGCCATCTAACAGTAGGGCTATAACGATTTGGCAGAAATCAGCTCTTTCTTATTTTAAAAAAAAAAAAGAAGCAAGATTCCACTGAAAAGTGGAGAACTCACATCCCTCGGAAAAGAAAGACAGAAATTTCTGCTATTATATCTCCATTATGATCACTCTTACAACGAGACGTAACTATCAATAGAGCTGACTACTTACAATGTGTCAACGAGAAAAGACTGACTATCTGTTTATAATGGAATCAAAGAATGGTTCACTGTCGTGATACACTTTTCAAATAATTTATCAGGGATGCGAGTGATCAAGGGCAAAAAGTCTGAAATCGAGATGAATTTCTCAACCATATGGGGGGGGGGGGGGCACAGCCCGCTACTAATTTCCCAACCTAGGGAGCCAGGGTGTTCACGCATAATCATTTAAAGAAAGTAGAATATCATTGGGGTTTTTGTTTTTTTTAGGGGTAGCAAAGGATGTTCATCTATAATACCATTTTTTCATACTGAAAGTATTGACTGATATGGTTTAAAGCAGGCAGGAAGACATTCATTGATGAAACAAAAGTCTTCTACATCTCCTACACATGAACCGTTTGAAGTATGGACAAAATTAACATGTTCAGTGAGAGAGGAAATGGAGGCGAAGCAAGGCAAGACTTAAAAGGTGATGGAGAGAGAAGAGATATGAAAAGAGAAAGAAAGAGAAAGTGAGAGAGAGAAGGGAAGAAATAGAAATAAAATCGAGCCAAATGGGGGAAAAAATAAGGACGTAAAGCTCTAGCTATTTGACCTGTTCTCATTAAAAACAAAAATTGGAATTCCGCCTTTTCTGAATTGCAAAAGAGCGAAATTCTGCTAAAAATACTGACAACTCCAATCCTTGTGTTTTGAATGCGATTCAAACTTTTCGCCGATAAAGAAAGTTCCTTTAAAATTTAACTCACTTTTAAGAAGTTAGCATCAAGCTGGCTAGCCACAGCTCGGGCCAAAAGAGTTTTGCCTGTTCCTGGAGGTCCGTAAAGCAAGCAGCCTTTTGGTGGCGTGATTCCAACACGTTGAAACAATTCAGGGTTCATAAGTGGTAATTCAATCACCTTAAAGACAAAAAAAAGTTAAAAATAATGATAAAAAAAGAATTAAGAAAAAAAAATGTTCAATGATATTTAAAAATAAGAAAAAGAATAAAAATTTTAAAAATGTTTAATAATATTTAAAAATAATGATAAAAATAAAAATTTTTAAATGTTCAATGACATTTAAAAATAATAATAAAAAAGGATAAAAAAATTTTAAAAAATGTTCAATATTTAAAAATAAGAAAAAGAATAAAAATTAAAAAATGGTCAATGATATTTAAAAACAATAGAAAGAATAAAAATAAAAAAATGGTCAATATTTAAAAATAGTAAAAAAAAGAATAAAACTTTAAAAATGGTCTAAACTGAAATTGATTTAAATAAAATTCAACTTTAAAAAAACATTGAAGTTAATCTTGAGTAAAAATTGTAAATTGATATTTTTTTTTTAACCGAGTTCATCGCAAACAAGTCAAATTGTCACTTTAAAAAGAATTAAATTGCTACAATTTTAAATAAATAAACATTTGTTTCATTTATTTAAGTAATATTTAGCCGATAACTAGTGATTGGTCCGATTGCGTTCTAAATTTTCGATTCTTTTTAAATCCTTTTATATATATATATATATATATATATAACATAAAATATAATAACACGAAATCACATAATTGTCGATGCAATAATTTATTTCAACCGTGCGGTTTTTTCAAGCATCACTCAGACAATTACATTTTTGAGACTGATAGAAAATTGAATTTCCCTACGACAATTCAAACACAACCAGAGAGAGTGGTGGTATATATAGGTGTTGTTGTTTTTTTATTTTACAGATTACCATAAAAACCCATGTAATATGTGCATATATTTCCGCAAATGTAAAAATTCACTTGCGGGTTGATCTATAGATTTTAGTTTTACTGGTAGTTTAAATTCAATAAATATTTATCATTGTATCATTAATACCAGCAATGGAAAAAAATTTGTAAACAAAAAAAAAATTTTAAGAATCATTTTTTAGCATCGGCAATTAGGCTAAACTTTTTCCGATTTCGATACAGAATTCCGATACCCCCAAAAGTTCCAATTTTTCTGATTAATCGTCCCAACACTAATAATAACAATTATTTTTATGGAAAAAGTCATTTTTCTTTTCTTAAAATTACTGTTTCCAAAAATATCATTATTAACAGTAAATTATACAGATTGATGTAGAAAGCACCATGGAATTTCCATCAGTTTTCAATAATCTCGCGATGGTGAAACAATTTTTTATGAAAAGTGTATTAAGAAATTTGACATCCTATTTTTATATTTGATTGGAATTTTTTTTTTAAAGTGCCATGAATTGTGGAGAATTTGTGTAGAGAAATAAAAAAGAAACTTACCTCTCGAAGTTCTCGAATTTGTTCTCCAAGTCCACCAATTTGATTATAACTGACTTCTCCCGGATCCTCAACGGACATGTTGTACACCAAGGGATCGACTTCTCTCGGAAGGTAGCTACAAATTTCAATAAGAAAACAGTTCATCTATCACGTGTCTACAAGTCAAACGTTTGACGTCATCAAAATACAAAGCTGCAGACAGGAAATTATTTATTTAGACACATTTTCTAATAAATAAAGTAAAGGCAGTCTCTTCATAGTTTCTTTGTCATCGATAGCGTTCTTCCTACAAAATCAATATTTGATTCTAGTAAGTCAATTTTTCTTATGGTTCGTTGCGGCATGTTAAGAAAAATAGAATCTAATTCAATTTAATTCTTTTGAGGAAATACTTTGTCCGGATAGGAATAATTTTCAAATGGCCGCGATTCATACAGACTTACTTCACTTTGATGATAACAAAAAATATTTTGGAGAAAAAAAAAAAATTGCAAAGATTTTTACTTTTGAAAAATATAAAAGAAAAACAAAATATATTCTATTTGGAGGAGGGGGGGGGGGGTATAACAATGGTGTATCATTATTACCCGGCATTACCATGAAGGGATGAATAACAAAATATAAGAGTTAAAAAGTGTGTAAAGTGTTTCTTTCAAAACGTTTTTTTTTTGCTCTCCCTCAGACTACATCTCTCTCTCAGGCAACTGGTTCAATATAATAGAAAGAAGAAAGAAAAAGTTGATTGATAACCTAGTTTAAGAGTTTTTGAAACAACTACCAGTTAGAAAAAAAAGCCCCCCCCCGACCACCACACACACCTCGGTGACCCTAAGAGAATGAATATTACAGTATTTCTTGTCACCATAACCAAATAAGGGTCACACTGAATGTTAGCCAGATACACTCACACAATTTTCCATTACATAATAAACAAGGTGCACCGACCCGACGTAGTCCCGTTATTGTGTTTACTTGAAATTTGTTTTGCTTTTCTATCCCCGCACCCCAAATAATTTTTTTTTGTTTCAAACAAAGGGAAGTAACTTCATATGGATGAATACAGAGTTATGATTTTTTTTGTTTCTGTTTTAAAATCCTGACCATTTGAAAAAAAATTCCTACTCTGACAAAGAGAAAGAATTAAATCGAATTACATTTTATTCTTCTTAAGAACATGCAGCAACGATCCACAAGAAGAATTGGCAAACCAGAATCAAATATCGATTTTGTAGGAAGAAAGCTATCGATGAAAAAGAAACGATAAAGACTGACTTTACTTTATATATCAAAGATAATTCATTTTTTTTTTTTTGTTTAATGTAAAACAGACTATTACAAGACTATCACTCCAAGTTAGACAACAATATAGATTTTGGGAATAGAAACCGCAGCTTGAATGAAAGACGTTATTTTAATCAGTTTTTTTTTTGTCCAGAAGAGATTGTATAAAACTTTCGACTTTACCGCATAATGGTGAGTGTTGTCATATCGAGGGCCACTCGAGTACCAGGTCTCAACTTGGTTTTATCAAGCTGCCTTCTGCATCCAACCACATATCTTGGGCCATTGGTGGCTTTCACAATAACTAAACAAAATCAAAAAACAAACAAACATAGAATTTTCAGAAAACATTAAAAGATGACCGTGCACAAATAGAAACAATATAAAGAACGGGTTAGGGTTAGGGTTAGGGATATGATAGATTTACTAATTTGTTTTATTTCTTTCGAACATGGAATCTCATATCGAAATCAAAACAAACATTTAAAAATCATTTCAAACTAATCGTGAAATTTCAACAAAAAAAAGGAAACTTCTGTCATTACTAACCAGCAGAGCGTTACCACTGTCGACCATGGAAAGAGTTTCTCAGGTATGTGTACGAAATGTGATGATGTATGGAAGTGAAACCTGACCAGCGAGGGTTGAGGACATGCGTTGCATGGACAGAATGATATGATGGATGTGTAATGTGAGTCTTAAAGACAGGCTTAGATCTGATGAACTCAGACGAAGATTAAATGTTGACAGTATCGGGAGATGTGTGGTATGGCCAAGAATGGATGAGAGTTCTTGGGTTAGTAGTTGTAGAACAGTTAAGGTAGCAGGTCCGGTTCACAGGGGAAGAGGAAAGAAAACATGGGAGGAAGTGATAAAAAATGGCCCTGAGGGAAAGAGGGATAAATAAAGACATGGCCAGAGATAGATTAGTTTGAAAGTCAATTTCTTAAAGCTGTTCAACACATGCCAGTATGTAAATGGGCATGATGATGATGATGATGACAGCGAACAACAATAACAACAACATGGAATTGCATATTGAGAAAATTGAGATTAAAACAAACATTTTTTTTTAAATCACTCCAAACTAATGAGATTTCAAACGATAAAACAGCAAAATTATTCCCAGTTTTCTTTTGTAATTTCATCCAATTAAATTTATTTTTTTCTCCATAAAATTATTTGAGAATGAATATCAATTGAAATAGTGAAGATAGCAGAATTGATATAGGGTGACACCCACCCACACACACCAAAAAAATACCATCTATCAAATTATTCATAAAATCCATAATCCTTTTTAAAATCCAACCATATTTGGCACAAATAAACTTCACTCTATGCCTGACTTGTCCACCAAGTTTCAGTCATGAATGTCCAACAGTCTCTGTTTTATCACTGCTCGATAATATGCAGGGAACACTTTGGTGATTGTCTAAACAGTAAGAGGTGTGATCCTGAATGGGCATCACATTGACCGGACCTTAAACCCCCCCCCCCTCCCTGGGGTTATCTTAACGATAATGCCTATCAAAACAATCCCCAGACTATTCCTCAACTGAAGCGGGGCAGTTCCAAGAGAGTAGCATGTCAGATTTATTGACAATTTCGCACGTCGTATGTCAGGTGTGTTTATCATTGAATGACAATAAAACAAAGACTGTTGGACATTCATGAGTGAAACTTGGTGGACATGTCAGGCATAGACTGAAGTTTATTTGTACCAAATATGGTCGGATTGGAGAAAGGATGGTGAATTTTAGTAACAAGTTCACAGGTGGCATTTTGGGGTTGGTCACTCAGGATAGTTGTTGTTGCACGGGCATTCACTCTGGTCGTGTTGAGCCAGCTTCTTCCCTAGCCTACATTCCGAATCATGGCGGCCCATACACGGCAGTCCTGAGTAAGGTTGCAGAAGATGGCTAACTAATCGTGATTCCACTGTCGAAGGCCGATCCGAGATCTCAGTCAAATCCTCCTTGATGCTTGTTGTCCACGTCCTCAGCCGTCCACTTGCGTCACTCAAGTAGAGAGGATTACGTCACAAATTAATTCTAACCTCTGGGTGACGGGCTTCATGCCCAAACCATCGAAGACGTCACTGCCACACGACAGGGACTTTAGATTGACATGTTGACGGAGACCAACAGTCGAAACACAGTCGGTTCGCCGGCAATACAAAATACAATTTAAATCTAAACTGTTTGTTTTTATAGGGGAAATGTATTATGTGAATGTCCTTCATGAACTCCAAACATTAAAATGTGGCACCAAATATCACAACTTTAAATCCTGGGTATGACCTTACAATACAACTTATAGAGCATACCAAAATTAGGGAGCTCTAGGGAGTGTCGAGTTACTCTGAAGTTCCCATTACACCCAGACCCACTCTCACATCGAGTGGTAGGACCTGCCAGTCCCATCTATGGGTTAAATAGAAACTATTGTTTCCATCCATCCACGTGTAAATTCCGGAGAGATTCGCCACATGCTTGGAAGCCGACCACCTCTGGACCTAAGATCTCAGCCAAGTCCTCCTTGATGGTCGTTGTCCAGCTCCTCAGCTGATACGCATGTGCCATCCAGGCAGAGAGGATTACATTACAAATTAATTCTGGACGACAAACTGCATTTCCAAACCATCATAGACGTCACTGCAACAGAACATACGGCAGAGATTTTAGATTGAGGTGTTAGCCGAGAACAGCAGTTGTGACACGGACGGACCTGCTGGTAATACAAAATGCAGCGGAGGCCATCATTGTCAAAAACTTCCGCTGATCAGTCACATCTGTGATCGCAAAAGTTATCGATGCGCTTTCATTGTTCAAATATAGAATGAAAATCAGCAAAACTTTATTTCTTGTTTACATTAAAAAAATTAATTTCAACTCTAAAATAAAAAAAAACTATTTTTAACACGATCTCGTGATAACCAACACCTGCTTCCGCAAGCACGAATCATCTGCTCACCTACTACAGTAGAAACACGGAGTCGCAAATCGAGTATGTCTTAATCAGACAACAGGATTGACGAGCCATCATTGATGCCAAAGTAATACCATACGAAACATCAGCGCCACCACAACACCGTCCGTGTGTCACGCCGCCAAGACAGTCTTGTCTAGCTCGAAACGGCCCCGCATGTGTAAAATGATGGAGATGGAAGGAGAAAGAATGTGACATCGTTGGAAGAATCACGGCACCTCCAGTCACTAATGTTGAGGAGATGTGGAGAGAGGCAACAGTCTCCATCAAAGAAACAACACTGCCATCCTCTGTGAACGCAAGATCAGCGACCGTCTAAGGTCGAAGATCCACTGGATCGTTGCGAGACTCGTCGCTTTATACAGCTGCGAATGCTTACCGACAACGAGGAAGGGAAACAAAGATTCGCCATTATGGAAACTAAAATGTTCTACTGGACGTCTGGAATTACACTGCTCGACCACATTTGCAACGAGGATATCCGAATGTGCTACAGCATCGCACCGATTGAGGACAAGATGAGGGAATCGTGGCTCAGATGGTTTGAATATGTGCCGTGGGCCGATAACGACAGTTGTTAAACTTGCCTTTGCACTCAAAGTCGCCGTAAAGTGATTGAGGGGAAGGCCAATGATGAGATGGGCAGACATCCTGCACAAAGATCTCTGTGAAATCGGCCTTCCCCCGGACCAAGCCTGTAATTGTGTCAAGAGGAGACAAAAAAAAAAAACAAAAAAAAACACCATTGCCGTAGCTCAGGACTAACACATAAGAAAAAGATGAAGAAGACTTCATCTTTAATGTGCATCTGTTCAAACTTGTAGGATTTGGTTCTCGAAAAAGGTTAGGAGCAAAGTGTAGTATCTGTTCTGATACTACATTTCATCTTTTCTGTCCTTGGTCGGTGAAGGAGAAATTCTTCTAGATCGAGACAATTTGTATTTTTGTCCCAATCCAAGGTGCCTCTTTTTGGGAAGCTAAATTCTCCCCACAAAAGGGAGGCAGGTAAATAGGGGCAGGAATATCAGATTTAAAAAGGAAAACAAATGAGTAAACTTACATTTTTCTTCAGTTAACTGTTTGAGAACTTCACCGACAATCTAAAAAAAAAGAAAACAAAAGAGGTAAATCGACAGACTACAACAATACATCGCATAAGATAAAGTAATCTTATTTATCTAATATGAAATTTTAATTCTTTTAAGAATGGACCTAATTCTGTTGGCTACATTTTTAGAGTTTCCAATAATTTCGCATTGATCCAGAATGAAATGTGAATTTTTAACACTTTCCCCAATGATGAGATTGATACAACGTAACTCAACCGGAAACATTTATGGATGTAAGTCACGGCTTATGAAGGCCCAAAGGCCACTCAAGGATAAGAGTTAACGAGTTTATGTCACGGACGGTGAGACAACACCTTGAGGATTGGACGCGATGGTTAAAACTGAGCAGAATTTGATTATTTAAGAGGAGGGATCAACAAGAGTTTGTTAACATTGGACTTGAAAACGACCATGTTGTAGTCAGCTGGGAAGTAGTCCCGCGGTATTGTGTTCCACAGACGGATAGTTCTTGGAAAGAAACTTTGCTTATTGAAGTTTTGTTTAGTTTTAGGTAAACAGAGGAAGAATGGAAAATTATTTACAGTGGTTGTAGTTAGACAAGTTTTTGTTGTGAATGTTTTATAGGGGGAACCAGAGACTGGAGCTCGTTCAAGCATCTCCCATGAAAATAACGATAGGGGCAGGAAAGAGTGCTCTGAGCGGCACCTCCTCAGATGTGGCAACAGTACCTCCCCATCTTAAGACGTATCTGACTCTTAGACAGGTAGAGGATTGTGTTAGACGCGAGATACTTTCCGGAGCGATAGAATGATCCAACCATTTTTCCATCGACCTTAACAACAGATTTAATGTAAGTCTTCCATTTCACGTCTGGAGAGAAAGTCAGTCCTAGAAGCTTATCAAAGCAAGGGCCTTCTTCAAGGTGACAACCATTTATTTCAATTGAGGCAAAATGATGATCCGAGCGTTGGTGGTGAAAGGAGATAAGCTTGGTTTTAGATGTATTAAAAGTAACCAGACACCTTCCCCCACCCCCCATTACACCACAATGTTACAAATAAAACATTTAAATTAGAATCAGTCAATTATTGAAAAACTAAATTCTATTTTTTTTATGAACTTCGACTTTCAACCCATTACACGTCATCATATTATACTTCAGAAGTTTTTGAGACGAAGATTGCTAATTTGTATTATCCGGATTACTATTCTCATCTTGGTTGTTATATGCACAACGTTTCGGCCGATCTTTTCAAACTTGGGAACCTTCCAGCTTAACTTGAGAATCTTTTGCCGAACTTGCAAACCGGAACGAGAACAATCTACCCCCGTGGATTCAGTTCAAATTCCACACAGGAATCTTCAAACCCGAAAACCTAAGTTTGAAAAGATGCACCTGAAAAAAGTCGCAGGTTACATCGGCTGAAACATTGTGAATATAATAAACAATTTGAGAATAGTAGTTTGGTCTTTTTGTTTAATTTGCAATATTTCCTGTGAAGGATCCACCAACAAAGTTGTCGGCCTCATCGACCAGCCCTTTAAACGATAATGAAGATCTTTTATCAAATCATATCACTCCTGTCCGCACAATTATGCCACTCTCTCAGTCTCAAACCCAGGCACCTGAAGACTTCTTCCCAGTCATGGCCGATGGAACGAGAGCATGCTACCCCCGTGGATTTAATGAAATTCCATCCAGATTCAAGAGTTTGACAAAGTACACCTCAAGAAATTCGGAGGTTACATCGGCCGAAACGTGATAAAAATACGCAAGATGAGAACAGTAGTCCGAATATACCAAATTCTACAAATTCATTTTATCTGTAATTAAATTTTATTTTATATTGTAACCATACGTTTCTCATCATTCCATATCGGCTTACGCATTCAGAATGAAAAACTATACAGTTTGATAATATCTTAGCTAAAATAAATATTAACTGGTTTCTTAAAGAACATGGTGATTTCTTCCAAGCGAATAGAAAGGTTGAATTTTGACAGCTTAAAAGTTAAAAATCATCAGGGATCTTTTCTATGTGCAAAACAAGAGATGGTCATTTGCTGATAACGTTTGACGAAAGCAAATGTTTACCTGGCCAACACTTTGCAGAGCTTTCAAATCATTTTCTGATTTTTCGTATTGCTTTGTCAGCTCTTTCAATTCTTCTCTTGCTGAAAAACAAAAATGGGTTTTTAATATTAAACAGAATGAATAAAAAATGAACAGAAAATCAATTTTCATTTTTGATAAACAATAAAAAAAAAAAATATTCAATAAAATTTAAAATAAAGAAATCACCACATATTGTTAAATTTTTGTGGGTACCTTACCGAGTATAAATATTAGTTAAAATATTCAGGTGGATCTAGCTTTATGTGTGAACAGGATATAGAGGAGGCCGGAGAGGTCATGATGAGGTTATGGCAGGAAATAAACTGGGTTCATGAGAATAGGAAGTGATAGAACTTAGGCGGAAATTACATCAAACAAATGATTGAGATGTGGTTGCAATCTTAACAGTCTGATCTATAATTATAACGAAGCAATGTTTAAATAAGTCTATCACTTCTGTTCCCTGTGCCCTTTGACTTTGCAACTTACTAGACGATCAAGTTGTGGCTGATTGAATAAATCATTCCTTTGTTTTTCAGATGTGCTGAATTGATTAATTACAGAATTAATTTGATAAGTATAAGATGGTTTTGATTGCAACTATGAAATTGTACCCAGTATGGCAGAATAGCGACACACATGTACGGCGACCGGTATGACGAAAAGGCATGATCCTAACAGCTTGAATTTAGCGAATAATTGATTTAAACAAATTTTATAGGTAAATCATTTCATAGGGTTCAACATGAAGACAGCCTCTTTCGTATGTAACAATATTAATTTTTTTTAATAAATCTTTCCTCTAAATCTAATTAAAAAGAAAAAAAAAAGTGCCTATTATTATCAACTATGAATTATATTCATGTTACATAAGTCAACTTTGGTAATATATACAGCTGAACATAGATTTAAACCGTCGGAAGGCATCTTTTTCGGTTCGGTTTGTTGCACTATGGAACAGCCTTCCAGAAGCCAACAAACAGTTCAAGGCAGCGCTAGATGCATCATGGCCGCTGATCTATGGAAAATTACCCCTCACTTGAGCAGCGGAGGAAGCGTGAGGGCGTGTTTTATGGCATAAAACATGAACCAGAATTTAAATATACGTTTCAGGAAGATTTTCACCCCAGAGCCAAGTCATGGCTTCCACGGAACCCAGCAAAGAAAACTGGCAGCATTCTCTGTCCGTATTTCTGCTTCGTGGAACAGCCTATCAGAGATAGTGACGATGTCCATCATATCGAGGATTAAAGTCGCTTTAGACAAAACATTCAGACTGTATATAGACGTACACATCTTCTAACTGTTCTTTTACATGGCTTGTTGCACTTTCCTATGTTTTGCCAATAAATTTGATTTACTCTAAATATTTTATTGAAAAAAATATTTGTTTTTAAGGGAAATTTTGAAAAAACAACACATGGTGCGACGTAAATTCACTAGACCAACTCGACAATCAGCTAAATCCCATCCATTCACTGTGGAGGTCCCCAGATGCCGGAGAGCTTTCTACTCCAATAGCTTCTTTCCTCGTGCTGTTGGCCTCTGGAACTCCATCCCTGCCCCCTGTTTCCCCGACATGCAGAAATTTAAAACTAATTTAAACAGATATCTCGCTGTGCAGCTCCCAATTTACGTTGACCCCCAAAAACCTTCTCCCATTTTTCTCAGTAGCCCCTTACGTCTACAGTGGCGGCCTGCCTTGTTTGGGGTGAACTATGCTAAAAAAAATTTTTTTAATTTAAATAATAAATCATTTATTTAATTTTTTTTAAAACTTTCGTTGTAAAACGACTGTCAGGCGAGACTGTCCTATAGTCTGTTTTTTTCTTCTTCATTTTGATGGTATTATCCCTGAGGGGTCAAATATACCTCTAAAAACACACGTTACCCTTTTAATTACACTTTTATTTCGATCGTATAGCATTCAATAACTAACCCGGAGGTTTGTCTTAGTGGCATTAAATGTTACCATCCTTTTATATCCCCATTCCCCTACAGTCATTTTCTAAGGATTCAGCCATTGCCTTGGATATGTGTGTGTTTGTATTACACACATGTCGAAGATAGAACGTGATGTCATTGACAAATATACCTATCTCGGACATAAGTTCATCAGAGAGGTCGTTTATAAAAATCAGGAACAATAAAGGCTTTAGATATATCGAGTGCTACCAGCCTTTTCCAACCCTAACCCTTTTCCAGTCTATGATATATGCATTCAGAGATGACCGTTAGGATATATGTAACTTGCTAACCCTGTGTTACCCATTTTTCTTTTTCCAAAAAATATTTTTAAATGCTAAGATTTGGGAGTTATCTCTCTTCTGGATTTGTTTATATCGGCCACCTTTCGTTTCTGATCGTCTTGTTTTGTCCCCGTTTCGCGAAGACGATTAAACTTGCTATGACTTCATATTTACTGTTATGGTGGTGAGCGTGTGTGTGTGTGTGGGGGGGGGGGGGGGGGGGGGTAAATACCGATCAGTCCCCGTTGTTGCCCGTATTGGTTTAGAAAAGTCCGGTAACGAGTTACAACAGCCGAAAGGCGACCACACAAAATTAAACTTGAGTTCCTGAAATTAAAAAATCTTTTCTTTATATATTATATATATATGTATATATATAGCACTGGATAAAGTGAAAGAATAAAATAAGGTGCAAATCAAATTTTATTAGAATTCAATGTTTAAGCAAAGTACTTCTAATGAAATGTGATTAGTATCTTATTTTATTCTTTCACTTTAATCTAGGGCCATTAATGCTCTATCCAGTATATTGAGCTTCAGTTTTATCCGGATTTTCACTAATTAAAGATATTAGTTGCCTCTTATATCTTTTGTTGTATTACCTTATATATGTGTGTATATATATATATATATATATATATATATATATATACTGATATATTTACATTGGGTAGTTGTAAGGAATACGGATCCAGAGAATTTCAGTATTTACCCAGTCAGTCCCAAGTATCGAAGATTCAGAGTCAGTCACGAAAATGGCAGTAGATTACAATTGTAAAACCGTGAAAAACAAAAACTGTAAAATAGGCATACGACACTAAGCATGCGAAGGGTTTTCAAAACTTGAGCCCCTCAAAAAAGTAAAGTTGAAAAAACTTCCACAAGACAAAAGAGGGTACGGATACAGAATCTGACCAAATTTACGGCAACTTCGCGTCGGCAGCTTTCAGGCAGGTTACGTAAACAGCCGGAAAAAGCGGAAAACAAAGACAGACAGCTGATAAATTAAAAACGCTGCTGAGTCGTTATTTTTGGGGTTTTTGTTCAAGAAAAGTTTCAAATAAATAAATTAGTTTTTTTTTAGACAAACAAAATTTTAAAAAACAACTTGTCTTGCTTCGGAACTTCTGTCTTCACATAAATTCGTGGTGTAGATAGTTGTCGATTAGGCCCCTGCTCGTACCGCACTCTTCTTGTTTCTTTGTTTCGCTCCCTCCACATTCTCTCGACATGGGTAGTCCTCGTTATCGGGTCCACAAAATTTTCGCTGTGGCTGACCGTCAGGTGTCTATACCCCTCCTCTCCTAACTTGCCGTATGCCTTCCAACAGTCCAATATAACTGCAGTTCCAGACAGGGCCAGTTTTATTAGTATGCGAAGGAGGGTTTCGATCTTCCTGTTGGACACTGTCGCTGTTGTTCGCAGACCTCCTCCCGCAGAAAATTTTTCCAGTCAGTTAGCGTGTTTGGTGAGCCAATGCCGCATTCCTGGCACAATTTTTTGACCGTTGCCATTCCATGAAACCACAAGTATATCAGCTTCCTTATCGATGTCCATGCTCTGCATTTTGCATTAGTGCATCTCCATGCAAATTTGTCCGTAATCGTATTCCTTGGTGTCAACCTGCACATACTCGCATTTCATTTGACAATTTTTTCTTGATTTACTCAATTTCAAGATTTGTTGGAAACTTGCCGTCTGCTGACTAGGCATCTTTCAGCTGTTTACGTAACCTGTCCGAAAGCTGCCGACGCAAAGTTGCCGGAAATTGGGTCGGATTCTGTATCCAAAAGAGAAATGGTTTCTTCCAAATCGTAAACTGCTTCAGCCATTTCTAGGACCGATTCGTTTAATTATACCTTTTTTTTTTTTTTTTTTTTTTTTTTTCAATTTTTCTCATCGTCTTTTTGTATTAAAATCAAAAATATTAATAAATGCTCGATAGATTTCACGAACGTTTTCGATTCTTCGTCGAATCGTCCTCAGGTGTCAAAAGCAAATGACCAAAAAAGCTGGAGAAAGAGAATTTTTAAAAGACGGCGGAGAAACGCGCATAGAACGTTTTTCGCATTGATTCTAGGAAGTCGTTGATTTTAAATTCAGCAACGTTGAACCAGTTTTCATGAGGTTCGACTGTCCTACGCAAACGCCCGGGAGTTGACGAGCCGATTTGTACCAGACGACAATTTTGATACGGTGTTGCGTCCTATGATTTTAATGTTTTGCTTTTTTTGTTGTTGTTAGGGTTTAGGGTTAAAAATATTTATTTGATAACAGTAATTTCGCGGTTTTGCTTGTTTTATTTTTGTTGTTTAAAACATTTCTTGCAATTATAACTAAAAATTATAGGACCCAGCAACGTATCAAAATAAAAAAAAATATTTATTTGATAACAGTAACTTCGCTATGTTTTGCTTGTTCTTTTTTTTGTTTCTTTTAGAAAATTTCTTGAAAATATAACTTAAAATCACAGGACGCAGCACCGTATCAAAATTGTCGTCGGGTACAAATCGGCTCGTCAACACTCGGGCGTTTGCGTAGGACAGCCGAACGCTTCCAAGTCGAACCTCACGAAAACTGGTTCAGGATCGATATCAGTACCAAATAAATAATAATTATAAAGATCGTGTGTAAATTGAAATTTTATTAATTCCTATAAGAACGAGAATAATTTATTTCCTGGATCGAAACTTCGTATTTTTATAGAATCACTCCAGAACCCAAACCGTTTTCCCCCCTTCGTATTTTGGGCAATTAAAAACGAATATGTTATTTACATCCATCGCTCCGGACTTAGGGTTAGTGTGAGGGTTTAATGAAGGACATGTTCCACTGACGCCCAAGTCGTTCTCTGAAGACTCAAAAAGAACCATAAAACCACAACAAAAATTACCAGATTGGAAACAGGATTGATTCTACAAAATTACCTCGGCTGCCATTATTCGCGATCATCGAACAAAAGAGAAAAACTAGGAATTTTTATATAAATAATAAATAACTTACACTGTTTAAGCTTATCTTCAATTTCTTTATGTTCAGTCAATTTTTTCCTATAATCGGCTAAAGCCTTTTCTCGGGTGCTATCGACAACAACGGACGTCATTTTCTTTCTTTTCTCTTTTCGCAAGTCACTACGAGCCGGTGTAACTGGAACGACGTCCCCGTTCATTCATTAAATTCATTTATTCGTTAATTAAAATTTAATTTTAGTAGCTTATAATTGTTTTACATTATTTTAATAGATATAGCCATTCTTTAAAAAGAGTTATTTTTTTTTATATTTAAAACTATAAAAAAAAAAAAAATAATAATAATAATAATAAGCCCGCACTCATAAATGATGGTCCCGCAGACGCCATAAAAATAATGGAAGCAAAAATCAATTTTTCTGTTCAAACTTTAATTATTATTTTTTTTTATTCTACATTTTTTATTCACTTAAAATAAATATGTCACTTTCATGGCGATTGTGAATTTTACCCGATCTTCCTGACTTCCTGTTAAGTATTAGTTTGGAAGAAAACGGTGAATGAGTAAAATCTGTCACCGGTAATATTAGTTTCTCAAGTCAACAATTTCATCGTTCTCATTGACAATTATGGATAAAATCGTTGACGAAGTAATTACAGCAGCTTACCTGTGTTTTATTAACATATCGGCACTTGTGCAGTTTAGTAAACAGCGGCAGATAATCCATAGGAAGTAACGATCAATAGATTAAAACATTTTTATTTATTTAATAAAATATAGTTTCTGAAATAAAAACATTGTAATAAAGTAAAGTTTATTTTCAATAAAGTAACATTTTGGCCAAAACATTGTAATAAAATATTTAAAATCTTATTAAACGAACATAATAATAATAAGAAAATAATATTATATTACAATGTTTTAGAAACTATGGTGCTTTTACAGTTTAGCGGATACTTTAAATAAAACAAACTGAGGAATATCTGTTTGATGTACGTACTTGTCACGGGTTGAATAAATCCTATACCAAAAAAATCACGGAAATTGATCAAGTAGTTTTTTTTTTATATATATATAAAAGGAAATTAAATTTTAGCCATGTACGAAGAGGGCAGCCATTTTGAAAGTTTTAAAAGGGGGATAACCGTAACTTCAAAAATCGCTCCATTTGATCACGTGACGTCGAGAAATATATTTAACGTTTCCCTTTTTTTTTTTTAATGAAAAACACAATGAAAAAAAAACACAATTTCTGAAAGATAACACAGACGTACTATATAAGACAAAATGAGATACATTTAACTTTTCCCATTTTTAAAACTTTCACACCCCCCCCCCGTTGGAAACTTTCAAAATGGCTGTCCTCTTCGTACATGGCTAAAATTTAATTTTCTTTTATATAAAAACAAACTACTTGATTAATTTACGGGCTTTTTGGTATAGGATTTATTCAACCCGTGACAGTAAACTCCTCACACCTGACATTATCCTGTATCTCTACAAAGCCACCATCCGCCCATGCATGGAGTATTGTTGTCACATCTGGGCTGGTGCATCATCTACTAGTCTCTCCCTCCTTGACAAGGTCCAAAAAAGAATCGCCAACCTAATAGGTCCCTCACTGTCAGCCAAGCTCCAGCCTCTGTCCCATCGCCGCAATGTAGCATCCTTGTACTTGTTTTACAAATACTTCTATGGATTATGCTCCGATGAATTGGCTACTCTGGTGCCCCCTCGACGTAAATTCACTAGACTAACTCGACAATCAACTAAATCTCATTCATTCACTGTGGAGGTCCCCAGATGTCGGAGAGCCTTCTACTCAAATAGCTTCTTTCCTCGTACTGCTGGCCTCTGGAACTCCCTCCCTGCCCCTGTTTCCCCAACAGTACAGACATGCAGAAGTTTAAAACTAATGTAAACAGACACCTCGCTGCGCTGATCCCAATCTAGGTTGACCACCCCCTACCTTCTCCCCTTTTCTTTTTCTCAGTAGCCCCTTACGTCTACAGTGGCGGTCTGCCTTGTTTGGGGTGAACTATGTTAAAAAAAAATTTTTTTAAAAGGTACGTACATCAAACAGATATTCCTCAGTTTGTTTTATTTAAAGTATCCGCTAAAGTGTAAAAGCACCATAAATGTATTAAAATTCCTGGGGAAACACTTTGAATTATCTCCCCCTGTCATTTGACTCTTCAAAATTAAAGATTAAAAAAATTCGGCCCTATAATACAGAAGCACCGAATATTTTAAAAAATATATTTTCATTAAAAAACTAAAAACATATTTTATTATTTATAAATTATAAATTATTTTTTTAATATATATTTTTTAATATATATTTTTTCATTAAAACAAAACAAAAATATTTTATTATTTGCAAACAAAAAATACTAATAATATTTGTAATAGAAATACAATTCTAAATTTGCAATTTTCTTTTTTCTTTGGCCTTTTGGGCAAGATCAAAGTGTAGTATCTGTTCCGATGGATACTTCACCCCATAGACTGGTATTGTCTTGGCCTTCGGGACTTGATTTACGCCGGTCTATGGGGCAGTCCTGCGCAGTTCTAGGAGGTCAACCCTCCCAGGCTTTGCCTCCCCTCTTTGGGGAGGAGTAAGTGTATTGCTTACTGCCTAAGATGCCCCTGCCGACGGGACTGCCCAGACAATTTTTAAATGGCCAGAGTGCTCACCTCTCGGGCGCTGACTTTTCTAATCCAACTTTCCCGACCTTGTGTCACATCTTACCTTGTGGGGGTAGATACATCTCTTCTTTTTTCTTATGTGTTGATTTTCTTATGTGTGTGATACACAGGTGACAGATTTCAGCGATACACCGTTTTTTTTTAACTATACAGCATGACGTCATTTTCCAGTGAACAGGCCTTAGTTTACTATTACGACGGCCATGGTGAAATTCCTAATCGCCACTTTCGTTGATTTTTAACTCGAGAAAAGGCTTTATTTGATTGTTTTTACATAATTAAAAACAATTATAAAACATGAATTGTGTATTTTTTTAACATGTTGATAAAAGTATAGAACAGTTAACAGTCAAGAAAGTGTACAAAAAACAAAAAAAACAATAAATAACTTATACTAAACGCAATAGAATTTAATCATTTACCGACTTGTTTACTTTTAACGAGTTGAAACTGTTTTTAGTTTGTTTGTTTTTTAAGATTTAAATATATTTTTTTTAAATCTCCCTCCCACAGCGGTAAGATGTGACACAAGGTCGGAAAGTGGGATTGAAAAACCAACGTCCTAAAGAATTAGCACTCTGGCCTATAAAAAATGCTTGGACAGCCCCGTCGGCATTCCTCGGTAAGAGCGCCTCAGGTGATTAGCAATAAACTAACCCCTTCTTAAAGTGTGAGAAGGCAAAGCCTGGGATGGTGGATCTCCTAGAAGTGCACAGGACAATCCCTAAGACCGGTGGAATTAAGGCCCGAAGGGCAAGACGGTACCTGTCTATAAGGGTGTGTAGCATTTATCTGAACAGATACTAGAATTAGATTTTAATTTTTTTTTTTTTTAGCTGCCATTACGAAACGCAAAAAAAAAAAATGGTCGCCTGTGGTTTAACTGTTAGCGTGCTTCATTCCTGAACAGTTGTTTAGAAAAAAATGACTTGCCCTACCACTAACCGGGGGACTTGCCACTCGGACTTAGTGTTAGTGGTAGAATAAGTCATTTGTTACCAACTTTTCAGACATGAACATTTTGTTTTTCGCTTTTAAATGAAATAAAATCTTGAAAATAAAAAAAAACTTTAAAACAGTTTCAGGAAGTTAAAGGTATACAGGTCGGTAGATAATTAAATTCTCTTGCGTTTCGTATAAGTCATTCGTTGATGTTTTTTGTGTGTTTGTTTTTTTACAATTTCTTGACTGCTAAATATTCTGCATTTTTACTGATACGTTTTCAATGTATTATCAGCAATACTTATTTTAGAAATCATATATAATAATATTTTGTTGCGACTTGAAAATACTTTTAATGTATAAAAATCAACATCTATTTTCTGTATACTAATAAAACGCTGTAAATCTTATTTGTTTGTCTCCATGCACACCGGATGATGTCACAAAGGGATGACGTCATCCACTAAAACGGATCGAAGAGATGCTTCTATTTATCTTCCTCCCACAGCGGTAAGATGTGACACAGTGTCAGGAAAGTGGGATTTGAAAGGCCAGCGCCCGAGAAGGTGAGTACTCTGGCCTACAAAAAATGCCTGGGCAGCCCCGTCGGCATTTCCCGGTAGGGGCGCCTCAGACAGTAAGCAAGAAACTTACTCCTCCCCAAAGAGGGGAGGCAAAGCCTGGGAGGGTTGATATCCTAGAATTGCACAGGACAGCCCCACAGACCGGCGTCATCAAGCCCCGAAGGCCAAGACGGTACCGGTCTATGGGGTTATATTTACTCCTCCCCAGGAGTTAGGCATAAGGCCAGTTTTATCTTACTCCCACAAGTAAGATGTGACCCAAGATCGGGTCAGGAAAGTGGGGTTTGAAAAGCCAGCGCCCGAGAGGTGAGCACTCTGGCCATTAAAAATTGCCTGGGCAGCACCGTCGGCATTCCCCGGTAGGGGCGCCTCAGACAGTAAGCAATAAACTTACTCCTCCCCAAAGAGGGGAGGCAAAGCCTGGGAGGGTGGACCTCCTAGAACTGCACAGGACAGACCCATAACCCATAGACCGGCGTAAATCAAGTCCCGAAGGCCAAGACAATACCAGTCTATGGGGTTTTATTTACTCCTCCCCAGGAGTTAGGCACAAGGCCAGTTTTATCTTACTCCCACAAGTAAGATGTGACCCAAGATCGGGTCGGGAAAGTGGGGTTTGAAAAGCCAGCGCTCGAGAGGTGAGCACTCTGGCCATTTAAAAATTGCCTGGGCAGCCCCGTCGGCATTCCCCGGTAGGGGCGCCTCAGACAGTAAGCAATAAACTTACTCCTCCCCAAAGAGGGGAGGCAAATCCTGGGAGGGTGCACCTCCTAGAACTGCACAGGACAGGCGTGCAGTATCCATCGGAACAGATACTACACTTTGATCTTAGCCAAAAGACCCAGCCACCGGCTGACTTCATAAATGCTGAATTATCAAAAGGATAATGTCGTCCATTAAAACAATTTTTTCTTCTTTCTGACAAGTTTTTTTTTATTTAGCGTGTTTACACGTAATCGCCTAAAAAAGTAGAATCTCATTTTTGGAGAGGTGATTCGGTGGATTGTTAATCTACAATAATATCATTTTGTTGTTTGTTTTGGTTGTTTGTTTGTTTGTTTATTTTTACAGAAAAAAAAAAAAACATGAACGAAACACTAAAGTCCGGGATTTGTAATACAAAAAAAAA
This sequence comes from Sepiola atlantica, assembly GCA_963556195.1. Classification (NCBI taxonomy): domain Eukaryota; kingdom Metazoa; phylum Mollusca; class Cephalopoda; order Sepiida; family Sepiolidae; genus Sepiola; species Sepiola atlantica. Next base: position 4,745,103 of record OY744546.1, read on the forward strand.
AGGGGTAAAATATACTAGTTTTTATTTAATTTTAGCAGGATCATCAAAATTCAATTTATGGTCTAAGTGACCGTTAAAAATCAATTTATAGTCTAAGTGACCGTTAAAAGTCAATTTCGCCCATCTTTTCGCTGTGTGAAGCAAATAAACAAGTTTGGCATTTCGTTTTTGGTTTGCCCCTCACAATCCTCGCTCCATTTTTTATATTTACTATACTGCGCAGGGGCGAATGAAAATTACAATGGCCGCGGACGAAGATGCGAATTCGTATATTAATATCCTAAACCTCCCAAAAGAAGTTTTCATCAAAATTCTTTCTTATGTACGTTTTAAAGAAGTCAGCGAAATTCGACTGGTTCGTATTAATTAATTTTCATTGTCTTTATTTTAATGCAGAATAACGAATAAATTGTCTCTATAGATGTATATATATATATATATATATATGTTTTGTATATATATATATGTTGTGTATAATATATATATATATAACCTACATATATCACGTATATTTAGTTTGTTACTTGTTTATTTTGTTCATAATTAAACCATTTAAACTTTCAAAATAATACAAAATATAATTATATCCATTTAAGCTAAATAATTTTTATAAAAAATAAAAATATCATAAATATATATTTTTTAATTTACTTTCTTGCTCATTGTTTATTTAATTATGTAAATGTATTTTTTATTTTTATTGTTTGTCATTTTGTTTTATAAAAAAAAAATAGTTAAAAAAATTTTAATATAAAAAAATAAATATTTTATTACAATACGTCTGCGGACGGAGGTCACAATAAAAAAGTGATGTTATTTTTTATTTATTTATTTTTATTTATTTTTTTTTATTTGCAAAAGAAAAAACAGTGCTTGTATAGTTCAGCCTCCATGGCTGCCCATATTGGCTCGGTAAACTCCGGTAAGGAGTTACGTACAGCAGCCGAAAGGCCTCCATATAAAATGAAACCCGGGTTCGTGACACGGAAAACGAAAAAAAAAAAACACTTGTGTATTTACATCGCACTTTATTTATTTTATAAAAACAAATTTCTTTAATATTTTTTTTTGGGGGGGGGGGGCATTTATAACAACCGCTAACAACGAAAAAGGGGTAAAAAAAAAAAAAAAACAAAAAAAAACAAATAGGCAACAAATAAATGTTACCAAAGGCAAGATAAGTTACTCTTCTACTAACCTGGATAAGTTTATTTGTGTTTTAACTTATTTTAAAGAGTTTTTTTTTTTGTTCAAAACAAACCTGGTGTCCACCTGTTCAGTTAGAACGAAAAAAAATGGCTGTTCATGAGCCCAGCACGTGGACCCTTGATAATCGGTGAAAAATTGAAAAATGAATAAAATAGTGTTGGAAACACATCCAATAAATGTCACCAATCGTGAGAAAATGTAATGTTCTACCAGTATTTTGCTTAATTTTCGTTTTTTGAGCGATTATCGAAATTGTAATTTCAGCCATTTTTTTTCATTTTTTTTTTTTTTTTTTAATTCCGTTCGAACTGAACAGGTGGGCACCAGGTTTTTTTTTTTTATTTGATTTTTAAACATTTTTCCGGTACTTTGTAAATACTGCATTCTTTTAAAGATTACATCATAAAAGAACACGCACCTTTTTTATTACTAACCCTAAGTTTGGGTGGTAAAACGAAAAATACATTTTTTTAAATTATGTATTGTATTACTAATTTTTCGCAGAAAGAAAAAACAATTATTTTTTAATGTGATTTTGAGTCAAGTAATAAGCGTCATACATCTTATATAGGTCACAAATGAGTAATTAAACCGAAATAAATTGTTTTTGAGTAATTTTTGAATTGTATTTGATTTACCACTCGGACTTAGGGTTAGTAGTAAAAAGGGTGCATGTTTTTGTTTTTTATGATTTAATCTTTAAAAGAATGCAGTATTTACAAAGTACCGGAAAAATGTTTAAAAATTAAATTAAAAAAAAAATTCTGTCAAGAAAATAATATTACAAAGAGTTATTGATAATTATAAAAAATTAAATATAAAAAAAAATTTTTTTTAATTTATTTATTTTTATGTTGGTGGCCTTTTGTCCGTGTTTGAATTATTTTGGTGGCCTTTTGTCTGCACACTGCAAAATGGACGTTAAACCGAATATGATGATGATGATTATTTATTCTCTACTTTATGTGAGTTTTGTTATGACTCCTTGGCCTTCAGATAAACTCCATCACTACTTAATTTTCTCCCACTTAAGTCCCACTCCCACTTAGAGATCAACCTGCTTGTTTTCCATTCTAAACCGGAAAACAGTCTAATTTTTAGAAAGAATTGGGAGGGTTTATTAATCTGCTTATCTGCTTTTGTTTTTTTGGTTTCTTTATTATTAACCCTCCCCCCCCCTCCCCCCCGAAAAAAAAACTTTTAGTCGATGAAACCATATATTTATAAACAAATTCAAACTATTAGAGATATTTTAAATAGCATAGTCCGTAGAGTGAATGTGGTATTGTGGTAACTGCTGAAGTGAAAATGATGGAAAAATGGTACAAGAATGAAAGGGAAAGTGCTTGGACGAACGGGTCAGAATGGATCTAGTTAAGAGTAAGATAGACAGAGGATGAACCCTGACCCCACTATCCACACTTTTGTCTCGGCCTTTTGGCTAAGATCAAAGTGTAGTATCTGTTCCGATGGATACTGCACGCCTGTCCTGTGCAGTTCTAGGAGGTCCACCCTCCCAGGCTTCGCCTCCCCTCTTTAGGGAGGAGTAAGTTTATTGCTTACTGTCTGAGGCGCCCCTACCGGAGAATGCCCAGGCAATTTTTAAATGGCCAGAGTGCTCACCTCTCGAGCGCTGGCTTTTAACCCCACTTGCTCGACCCGATCTTGGGTCACATCTTACTTGTGGGAGTAAGATAAAACTGGCCTTGTGCCTAACTCCGCGAGGAGTAAATAAATATCCACACTTTTGATAGCCTTGTGTCGAATTTGAAAATTAATTTCCATTTTATTTGTGAGTAAATAAGTCAAAGTGTAGTATCTGTTCCAGACGGTTCCCGGGTTCGATACAGGACACCTGATGCAGGCCGGAGGACAGAACGGCCGAAACGTTGTGAGCACGGCAGCCAAGATGAGGAAGTCAGTCCGAACACTGAGAATCTCATGAAGAAAAGGGACACGCCTACGATTGAAAGCCACGAGCTGAGTCTTAACAAGGTTTAAACGAAACAAGCCATTTCGTACCCCAATCCACAACCGAACGAACCCAGATCAACTTCTAGATCAGCCGCATAAACACATCTCGGATATGGGAGAAGATAGCAGATTGGTTAATTTAGTTACTGTTCCGAATGTAGAAAGGAAGGAGTTGGCTCTGTGGGGTCTGGATGGTTGGAAGCGTTTAGACCCATTTGATGCATTCAATAAGAAGAAGAATAATAATAAAATAAGCAAGGATTGCGGAATCCTCGGTGAAGCCCGGCACGGCAGCTCTGCTTGCCAGAACAAGGAAGCGCGGAAAATACAGCTCGCTCACTGAACGTTTCGTCTTCCAACCAATTTCAGTGGAAACGTCGGGTGTGCTTGGCCTCGAGACTGTTAAATTTTTTCGGGGCATTGGACGGAGGATTTCAACGTCTAGGCACGAGCCCCGTGAGTCAGCCTGGTTGTTCCAACGCATCTCCCTGGCTATCGTTCGTGGCAACGCTATGTCAGTAACGGCGGCGTCACTTCCGTTCTAATCGTCATCTGTTGACGCTCTCTTTCTTTCTCTCCCCCTCTCTATCTACCTATGTCTGTATCTGTCTCTTTGCTTCTCTTTCTTTCTCTCCCCCTCTCTATCTACCTATGTCTGTATCTGTCTCTTTGCTTCTCTTTCTTTCTCTCCCCCTCTCTATCTACCTATGTCTGTATCTGTCTCTTTGCTTCTCTTTCTTTCTCTCCCCCTCTCTATCTATCTATGTCTGTATCTGTCTCTTTGCTTCTCTTTCTTTCTCTATCTACCTATGTCTGTATCTGTCTCTTTGCTTCTCTTTCTTTCTCTCCCCCTCTCTATCTACCTATGTCTGTATTTGTCTCTTTGCTTCTCTTTCTTTCTCTCCCCCTCTCTATCTACCTATGTCTGTATCTGTCCCTTTGCTTCTCTTTCTTTCTCTCCCCCTCTCTATCTACCTATCTTTGTATCTGTCTCTTTGCTTCTCTTTCTTTCTCTCCCCCTCTCTATCTACCTATGTCTGTATCTGTCTCTTTGCTTCTCTTTCTTTCTCTCCCCTTCTCTATCTATCTATGTCTGTAGCTGTCTCTTTGCTTCTCTTTATTTCTCTCCCCCTCTCTATCTACCTATGTCTGTATCTGTCTCTTTGCTTCTCTTTCTTTCTCTCCCCCTCTCTATCTACCTATGTCTGTATCTGTCGCTTTGCTTCTCTTTCTTTCTCTCCCCCTCTCTTTCTACCTATGTCTGTATCTGTCTCTTTGCTTCTCTTTCTTTCTCTCCCCCTCTCTATCTACCTATGTCTGTATCTGTCTCTTTGCTTCTCTTTCTTTCTCTCCCCCTCTCTATCTACCTATGTCTGTATCTGTCTCTTTGCTTCTCTTTCTTTCTCTCCCCCTCTCTATCTACCTATGTCTGTATCTGTCTCTTTGCTTCTCTTTCTTTCTCTCCCCCTCTCTATCTACCTATGTCTGTATCTGTCTCTTTGCTTCTCTTTCTTTCTCTCCCCCTCTCTATCTACCTATGTCTGTATCTCTCTCTTTGCTTCTCTTTCTTTCTCTCCCCCTCTCTATCTACCTATGTCTGTATCTCTTTCTTTGCTTCTTTCTTTCTCTCCCCCTCTCTATCTACCTATGTCTGTATCTGTCTCTTTGCTTCTCTTTCTTTCTCTCCCCCTCTCTATCTACCTATGTCTGTATCTGTCTCTTAGCTTCTCTTTCTTTCTCTCCCCCTCTCTATCTACCTATGTCTGTATCTGTCTCTTTGCTTCTCTTTCTTTCTCTCCCCCTCTCTATCTACCTATGTCTGTATCTGTCTCTTTGCTTCTCTTTCTCTCACATTATTGTTTTATAAATAATTGGACTTGTTTTGGTTTGTCTTCACAATGGCAGCCATGATTGTTTATTTATTGTTGGTTTGAAAATGTATTTCTTGTCTGGAATAAAATTCAATCTTAAACTTTTTGAATAAAAACTTTTTTCCTTAAAAAAAAAGTTTAAGATTGAACTGTATTCTATATTGATCTTCTATTTCATCAAGATTAGCAACGTTACACAACACTAAACAATGTTACACAACACTAAACAATGTTACACAACACTAAACAATGTTACACAACACTAAACAATGTTACACAACACTACACAACACTACACAATGTTACACAACGTTACACAACACTAAACAATGTTACACAACGTTACACAACACTAAACAATGTTACACAACGTTACACAACACTAAACAATGTTACACAACACTAAACAATGTTACACAACACTACACAATGTTACACAACACTACACAATGTTACACAACACTAAACAATGTTACACAACACTAAACAATGTTACACAACACTAAACAATGTTACACAACACTAAACAATGTTACACAACACTACACAATGTTACACAACACTAAACAATGTTACACAACACTAAACAATGTTACACAACACTAAACGATGTTACACAACACTAAACGATGTTACACAACACTAAACAATGTTACACAACACTAAACAATGTTACACAACACTAAACAATGTTACACAACACTAAACGATGTTACACAACACTAAACAATGTTACACAACACTAAACAATGTTACACAACACTAAACGATGTTACACAACACTAAACGATGTTACACAACACTAAACAATGTTACACAACACTAAACAATGTTACACAACACTAAACAATGTTACACAACACTAAACAATGTTACACAACACTACACAACACTACACAATGTTACACAACGTTACACAACACTAAACAATGTTACACAACGTTACACAACACTAAACAATGTTACACAACACTAAACAATGTTACACAACACTAAACAATGTTACACAACACTACACAACACTACACAATGTTACACAACGTTACACAACACTAAACAATGTTACACAACGTTACACAACACTAAACAATGTTACACAACACTAAACAATGTTACACAACACTAAACAATGTTACACAACACTAAACAATGTTACACAACACTAAACGATGTTACACAACACTAAACAATGTTACACAACACTAAACAATGTTACACAACACTAAACAATGTTACACAACACTAAACAATGTTACACAACACTAAACGATGTTACACAACACTAAACAATGTTACACAACACTAAACAATGTTACACAACACTAAACAATGTTACACAACACTAAACAATGTTACACAACACTAAACAATGTTACACAACACTACACAACACTACACAATGTTACACAACGTTACACAACACTAAACAATGTTACACAACACTAAACAATGTTACACAACACTAAACAATGTTACACAACACTAAACAATGTTACACAACACTAAACAATGTTACACAACACTAAACAATGTTACACAACACTAAACAATGTTACACAACACTAAACAATGTTACACAACACTAAACAATGTTACACAACACTACACAACACTACACAATGTTACACAACGTTACACAACACTAAACAATGTTACACAACGTTACACAACACTAAACAATGTTACACAACACTAAACAATGTTACACAACACTAAACAATGTTACACAACACTACACAACACTACACAATGTTACACAACGTTACACAACACTAAACAATGTTACACAACGTTACACAACACTAAACAATGTTACACAACGTTACACAACACTAAACAATGTTACACAACACTAAACAATGTTACACAACACTACACAATGTTACACAACACTACACAATGTTACACAACACTAAACAATGTTACACAACACTAAACAATGTTACACAACACTAAACAATGTTACACAACACTAAACAATGTTACACAACACTACACAATGTTACACAACACTAAACAATGTTACACAACACTAAACAATGTTACACAACACTACACAATGTTACACAACACTAAACAATGTTACACAACACTAAACAATGTTACACAACACTAAACAATGTTACACAACACTAAACAATGTTACACAACACTAAACAATGTTACACAACACTACACAACGTTACACAACACTAAACAATGTTACACAACGTTACACAACACTAAACAATGTTACACAACACTACACAACGTTACACAACACTAAACAATGTTACACAACACTAAACAATGTTACACAACACTACACAACGTTACACAACACTAAACAATGTTACACAACGTTACACAACACTAAACAATGTTACACAACACTAAACAATGTTACACAACACTACACAACGTTACACAACACTAAACAATGTTACACAACGTTACACAACACTAAACAATGTTACACAACACTAAACAATGTTACACAACACTAAACAATGTTACACAACACTAAACAATGTTACACAACACTAAACAATGTTACACAACACTAAACAATGTTACACAACACTACACAACACTACACAATGTTACACAACGTTACACAACACTAAACAATGTTACACAACACTAAACAATGTTACACAACGTTACACAACACTAAACAATGTTACACAACGTTACACAACACTAAACAATGTTACACAACGTTACACAACACTAAACAATGTTACACAACGTTACACAACACTAAACAATGTTACACAACACTAAACAATGTTACACAACACTAAACAATGTTACACAACACTAAACAATGTTACACAACACTACACAACACTAAACAATGTTACACAACACTAAACAATGTTACACAACACTAAACAATGTTACACAACACTAAACAATGTTACACAACACTAAACAATGTTACACAACACTAAACAATGTTACACAACACTACACAACGTTACACAACACTAAACAATGTTACACAACGTTACACAACACTAAACAATGTTACACAACGTTACACAACACTAAACAATGTTACACAACACTAAACAATGTTACACAACACTACACAACGTTACACAACACTAAACAATGTTACACAACGTTACACAACACTAAACAATGTTACACAACACTAAACAATGTTACACAACACTAAACAATGTTACACAACACTAAACAATGTTACACAACACTAAACAATGTTACACAACACTACACAACGTTACACAACACTAAACAATGTTACACAACGTTACACAACACTAAACAATGTTACACAACACTAAACAATGTTACACAACACTAAACAATGTTACACAACACTAAACAATGTTACACAACGTTACACAACACTAAACAATGTTACACAACACTAAACAATGTTACACAACACTAAACAATGTTACACAACACTAAACAATGTTACACAACACTAAACAATGTTACACAACACTACACAATGTTACACAACACTAAACAATGTTACACAACACTAAACAATGTTACACAACACTAAACAATGTTACACAACACTAAACAATGTTACACAACACTAAACAATGTTACACAACACTAAACAATGTTACACAACACTAAACAATGTTACACAACACTACACAACGTTACACAACACTAAACAATGTTACACAACGTTACACAACACTAAACAATGTTACACAACACTAAACAATGTTACACAACACTACACAACGTTACACAACACTAAACAATGTTACACAACGTTACACAACACTAAACAATGTTACACAACGTTACACAACACTAAACAATGTTACACAACACTAAACAATGTTACACAACACTAAACAATGTTACACAACACTAAACAATGTTACACAACACTAAACAATGTTACACAACACTAAACAATGTTACACAACACTAAACAATGTTACACAACACTAAACAATGTTACACAACACTACACAACACTACACAATGTTACACAACGTTACACAACACTAAACAATGTTACACAACGTTACACAACACTAAACAATGTTACACAACGTTACACAACACTAAACAATGTTACACAACACTAAACAATGTTACACAACACTAAACAATGTTACACAACACTAAACAATGTTACACAACACTAAACAATGTTACACAACACTAAACAATGTTACACAACACTAAACAATGTTACACAACACTAAACAATGTTACACAACACTACACAATGTTACACAACACTAAACAACGTTACACAACACTAAACAATGTTACACAACACTAAACAATGTTACACAACACTAAACAATGTTACACAACACTAAACAATGTTACACAACACTAAACAATGTTACACAACACTAAACAATGTTACACAACACTAAACAATGTTACACAACACTAAACAATGTTACACAACACTACACAATGTTACACAACACTACACAATGTTACACAACACTAAACAATGTTACACAACACTAAACAATGTTACACAACACTAAACAATGTTACACAACACTAAACAATGTTACACAACACTAAACAATGTTACACAACACTACACAATGTTACACAACACTAAACAATGTTACACAACACTAAACAATGTTACACAACACTAAACAATGTTACACAACACTAAACAATGTTACACAACACTAAACAATGTTACACAACACTAAACAATGTTACACAACACTAAACAATGTTACACAACACTAAACAATGTTACACAACACTAAACAATGTTACACAACACTAAACAATGTTACACAACACTAAACAATGTTACACAACACTGCACAACGTTACACAACACTAAACAATGTTACACAACACTAAACAATGTTACACAACACTAAACAACGTTACACAACACTAAACAACGTTACACAACACTACACAACGTTACACAACACTAAACAATGTTACACAACGTTACACAACACTAAACAATGTTACACAACACTACACAATTGTTACACATGCTCAGAGAATTAATTTAAATTCATTACCCCAGTGATGAAAGGGTTCCAGGTTTTCCCGGAATTCTGAGATTTCAGATTTTAGCATATGGGAGATATAATTGACGGCTTCAAATTAAAACAGAAAAGAAACCTTCACAAAGTCAACTAAAATACCAATTCACCAACTCGCACAAAAGATGAGAAAAGAAAATGACGAAGCGGCAAAAACAAAAACTATCAGCTGAAGAAGTTTTTTTAATATTTCTCAGGTGTGTTTCAATATTTCTCAGGTGTGTTTCAATATTTTTCAGGTGTGTTTGAATATTTTTCAGGTGTGTTTCAATATTTTTCAGGTGTGTTTCAATATTTCTCAGGTGTGTTTCAATATTTCTCAGGTGTGTTTAAATATTTCTCAGGTGTGTTTGAATATTTTTCAGGTGTGTCAAGCATTTAATCGAGGAGCGCAAGCCGTACTTAACCAGGGTTTTGCGAGAGTCGACAAATATCATGCGTTGGTGCAAAGGCAGATTAAAGGACAGCTACCGCGTCGGGAATCGGAAAGACGTAATCATCATTTAGCCAGACATGTCGATATATTATCGGCAATTGAAACCCGCTTATCGTTACTCGGAATGACTTACCTCCGTTACATCGAAATGGGTCTTTGTTGTTTTATTCCAGGAAAGGTAAATGTTTTTTTTTGTTTTGTTTTTTAATTCCACGTTTTAACACGATTTTCAAGTAAGAAATAACTAATAAAAAGAAAAAGAAAAAAAAATATAGAATGTTTTTTTTCTCTGATCTGTTTTCCTTAAATTTGCATAATTTGCAAAAAAATCTCTGACCGTGTGATTGGAATTAGCGATAATCGCTGCTTCAGTGAGATGTCTGAGGTGTATTTTGTGAATATTTTTAATCATCAAAGGTATTTCAAATTCGAGGTCAAAATCAATCAAAGCAAACAGAGCATTTTTATCATCGTTAAGTTTAATATCTCTTGGGTACATTGGGTTTCTTAATTTAATTTTTGTCGCATAAACGTCAGCTTGTGTTGTAGGTGATTTATGTACATAGATGATTAATTCCGCGTACAAATTAACGACCATGACAGAGACAGATTTTTTTCACATTTGCTACACTTATAGATCTTCATGAGACAAATAAAATTGCACCAGTCTTACCTCTCAAAGTTGAGCCGTTCTTAAGTTATGGCCTTTGCCAAAACTGAATTTTCGATGTCCGAACCAGCGAAGACGGTTTGCCCTTATTAGGGCATCAAGTTGTGGAATGGCGAATTTCTCAAGTAGAGTGTCTGACCTAATGTTCTGGATCTGGTCTGGTTTTACGTTGCGTATCCACCTAATCCTTGCTCTGTCATTTCTCTGGAGTCTGGCAAGTGACAACATTGTGTTTCTTACACAGCTATCATAGACCTTACCCCTGGTAATAATTGGGATGGCTTTTGATACTGAATAATATTTACGTAGGTACGATGGTCATAAAACAGATTGATGTTTTGTTATTCATGCTTAAATAATAATTGAATAAGTTTTGGAGAAATAACAAACATGCTTTTTTCCCCGGTGCTTATCGAGACGAGGTCACATATGGAAAACGCAATTCCAAATAAAAACTCTTGTTTATACTTACGTATTAGGAAATAATTGGTATACACAGAAAAAATTAGGGGAAATTATCGAGTAGATTTTTAATAAAAAATTTTTTTGCATGCTTGAACTTGAGTTGAGCACGGTTCTGAAGAAGGGAAGAGTTCCCGAAATATTATATCATACAGAGTTTCCACCAGACCATCTTGATACAGGTATTACATAACATTGTAACATTGTGTAGATAAACAGATATATGTGTGTTTGTGAAATATATATATATATGTGTATGTATTAAGGGTGAAACTATTTAATTTGTTCCACCATTATATGTCTTATTTGCTCCACCTTGTGTCTATCCGTCACACCTCTGCATTGTATTGCCTTCTAAGTATCACTTTTTTTTTTTTTAATTTTATCGTATTTTGCCGATTGCTATTGATTTATTACCTGTTAATATGACGGACTGAGTTACGTCCCCCTGCTTTCCGTGTTTTTTTTTCGCTGTAATCAATGACGGATCCATAATATACGCTAAAATTGATTTTTACTTTTAATTAAAATTCTACTCGATAATTCTTGCTAATTTTTGGTGTAGATACCTATTTTTGTATGATACGTAAGTATATCAAAGGGTATTCTGGTTAATTTATTTTGAACTGCGATTTTTTTAGATTTTAGTCATTTTTTAGAATCAAAATCGGAATAAGGATTCTAGACATAAGGTTTAGTAACATTATGTGAACTCATCTCGATAAGCCCTCATTTTTTAATACAACAAACAGATTGTATTATGAATAAAAGTGATGAAATGAAAATAGAAATTTAAAATATCATTAAAAATCGTTAAAAGTGTATCAGTCACTAACATCGAAAGAATGTGCAACGTTTTATGACGGGAATCAACATAATCCTTGATAAAGTGCAGAAACGTATCTGTAATTTGATTGGGCACCACTCTTTCTTCTTCTCTGCACCCTCTCTCTCATAGACGTGATGTTGCTAGTCTCAGTCTTTTCTATAAATACTATTATGGCACGTGTTCTTCATAATTATGTGATCTATTCCCTGCTTCTTTTGTTCCAGCTCGTTTGACTCGTTGATCTAGTGGTCTCCGTCAATTTGCTGTTTTGATACCTCATTGTAATACAGCTTCCGATTCCAGTAGCTTCTTTCTAAGAACTTCAGACTTGTGGAACTCTCTTCCTGCTGACTGTTTTCCGCCTACCTATAGCCATAATAGAATGATGAAGATGGCCCTTTACGTTGTAAAAATGTCGATTTTATTTCAACATAACTCTGGAGAGTCTTTTTTAATAGTCGCATAATTGCTGATAGGCATATTAATTGGTATCGACTCAGCTGACAGACTGAGTATTGATTTACTCCTCTCCAGGAGTTAGGCACAAGGCCAGTTTTTATCTTACTCCCACAAGTAAGATGTGACCCAAGGTCAGGTCGGGAAAGTGGGTTTTAAAAATTGCCTGGGCAGCCCCGTCGGCATTCCCCGGTAAAGGCGCCTCAGGCAGTAAGCAATAAACTTACTCCTCCCCAAAGAGGAGAGGCGAAGCCTGGGAGGGTGGACCTCCTAGAACTGCACAGGACAGACCCATAGACTGGCGTAAATCAAGCCCCGAAGGCCAAGACAATACCAGTCTATGAGGTGCAATATCCATCGGAACAGATACTACACTTTGATCTTAGCCAAAAGGCCATGAATAGCTGACAGACTGAGTAACATGAAGAAAAAAATGACTAATTAGATTCCTACCCTATTTCTGTTATGGTGTTCTAAGGATGAGGACTTGTTACTGTGAGAGGAGGTAGTCACTCTTACTCCCTCGCTGGAATTACTAAGCAAAGAGAAAACGGCTGAACGGATAAAATATAAAAATCGGTAAATTCGAACGAAACTAAAAAAAATTATAGGTGCTTTTTTAGATTTTTATGTCAACGTGGCTTCCGGTTAAATTGATGGCGTCACGTTCACTACGGATGACCATAAATGAAAAAAAAACCCGTTGTTGTTAGACTTTCTTGTTTATGCGATTTATAAGTACTGTTCGTTCGAATTATAGTTTAATAATAACAATACATTTGTTTAATTATTTTCTTTTTTCTTTTACCGTCATTTTTAAGAAGTCATGCAAATTCAATTAATAGAACATTTTTTGAAGAAATAACAATTTGAGAAAATCAACAGTATATGGATAAAACATTTATTGAAGTAAATAGAATTTGTGAAAATCAACAGTATATGGATAAAACATTTATTGAAGAAAATAGAATTTGTGAAAATCAACAGTATATTGATAGAACATTTATTGAAGAAAATAGAATTTGTGAAAATCAACAGTATATGGATAAAACATTTATTGAAGAAAATAGAATTTGTGAAAATCAACAGTATATTGATAAAACATTTATTGAAGAAAATAGAATTTGTGAAAATCAACAGTATATTGATAAAACATTTATTGAAGAAAATAGAATTTGTGAAAATCAACAGTATATGGATAAAACATTTATTGAAGAAAATAGAATTTGTGAAAATCAACAGTATATTGATAAAACATTTATTGAAGAAAATAGAATTTGTGAAAATCAACAGTATATTGATAAAACATTTATTGAAGAAAATAGAATTTGTGAAAATCAACAGTATATGGATAAAACATTTATTGAAGTAAATAGAATTTTTCTGGGGTTTTTTTTTTCTTCTCTTGATTTTGTTTTTTTACACGGGATATAATTCAGAAAGTTGATAATTTGTTTGTTAAAATTAATTCAATATTTTTATTATTAAACTATAATTCGAAGGAACAAAACTAATAAAAAAAATCGTATAAACAAAAACTTGGGTCATCCGTAGCGGACATGACGTCATAAATTTAACCGGAAGCCACGTTGACATAAAAATCTAAAAAAGCACCAAATTATATTCTCGAAGCACATACGAATATGTGACTAAATTACGTACAAAACATTTTAATTGTGAAGCTTTTGTTTATGGGGCCATATTGGTCAACGAAATAAGGGAAATTGTGACTTTGATCTCTATTTATATAAAGTTAGGCATGCATATATTTTTATATATTTCTATGTATAGGATTCACTCCTAAACTAATCGATCATTATGAATTTTAGAAACAGCTGCTAGGCATAAGGGTCAGTAATGAGGGCTATATTTAGTTTTATGCAAAGAGGGGGGTGGAAGCCCTTCATGAAAATTCAGATAATACCGATTTTTGTGAATTTTCACCAATAGGTATGAGACATCAATTATTAAATATTACTCAAATTTCGGGGGGGGGGGGGGGGGGGCTGAGTATTTTAAAGGGGTTTTAGGGACCCTAATATGGGCACAACCTTCCATTTGAAAATTAAAATATTTCAGATTTGCATTTAATTTGATGCATGAATTTGACAATTAAAGAAGATTCTGAGTTTCAATTTCTTAAGATTTCTTAAGTTTAAGCCTTAAATTTTAGTCATTTTTTAGAATCAAAATCGGAATAAGGATTCTAGACATAAGGTTTAGTAACATTATATCTTGATTTTAATCTTCGTAAAGGGAACATAAAAGTGGTGCAAAACTGTTCTGTTTGAGGGATTAATTTTCCCCATCTTGGGACGGGTAGTCTTCTAGTTGAATGAAACTAGCTTCCGGAACAGTAGCAGAAACTCACTATGAAGCGAGCGGACAACAGAAGATATTGTTGTTTGGAAGAAACAGCTTACCTTGTGAGCTGGTATATATATATATTTTCTCGGCTGTTTTACTGGCGGAATATTCCATTTCAGCCTCCAGTAAATGTCTGGTCATCAGGAGAGAATATGCACCGTTTCAGGGCCTTTCTCTCGACGGCCCTTTTGTGTATCGGCCCCCATTATCTGAATCACATTTCAATCTAACTGTTCAATGAAATCAAAACAAGGATTTTTAAAATTCTGATTTTTTTTAAAAATGTCGCTGATTGTCTATTTGTTTTTCTTTTCGTGTTTTCAGGTCCTCGATGAGTTATGTGATATCCTTCGTACGCTTCAATGTACGTGGCAGCTTCCGCGTGCTCATGAATTCTTGCAAGAACTCCGGGATATATCTTCAATGGCGATGGAACATTTTGAAGAGAAAATTTTGCCTTCGTTAAAACAAAAAATGCCAAATGTACGATTAACACTCGGCAATTTTAATGTCAACACAGAATCTGAAGCCGGTAAGAAATTAATATTTCCTTTCGTGGTGGGTGGGTGGGGGCACAATTATTAGTTTGATAAGTAAAGTTGGATTAAAAGAATTTTTTTAAATTTTTGCTGTATCGTACATCAACGGTCAATAGAATAAAAACACTGGAACACATGGTAAGTGCTCAACTGGGCTTCAACACAACAAAAACTCGTCTAGCTACAACCACTGTAAATAATTTCCTCTTTCTCCCTCTGTGTACCTAAAACTAAACAAAACTTCCATGAGCAGAGTTTCTTTCCATCTGTGGAACACAATACTGCAGGGCTGCTTCCCAGCTGATGGTGCTCCAGCCCACACAGCTAGAAAAATACAAGATTTCTGCAAATCCAATTTTAGCAATTTTTTGGGAATCATATTTAGGGCACTAGACTTTGCCGTTACTGGCTCGCAAACCTACCAACCGCGATTAGGACGGCACTGCACAAATCTGCTGGGCACACTACGTGCTGACCTCAAGCAGGCGGGACTAGGACCACTACGTACAGCGAAACAACTTCATTGCCTATGACATCTTGCGCATGACAAGGCCAGATGGCCTGGAAATAGCATGGAGGACTGATTGCAGCTACGGGATGTCATTTGACTACCGTAGCCGCAGAACACAATTTTTAATAAAAATAAAAATAAATAATGTTTATGGCCGCCTTCTAGCCACAATCTAAACCCTCTGGATTTTGGTATTTGGGGCATTTTTGAACATGCTACCTATAGAACATCATAGAGCAATGTCGACTCTCTTAACGATGCTATTAAAGAAGAATGGGAGAAGTTGTCTCCGGAATATTTGAGGAACACTTGCCCAAGTTTCAAGAAGCGTGTGAAGGCAGTTATTAAGAAAGAAGAGGGGCACACAGAATAAAAACATTTTCTTATTATGTAAATTTTTTTGTGGCAAATAAATTCTCAGAACTTCCAATTAACTAACTGGTGATACCAGATCAGGCTGCCCTGTGGCTCCCTGAGACGAAATTCACCTACATTGACGTTTTTTTTTTTTTTTTTTTTTTTTTGTTTGTAAAACTTAATTATGTTCTACAAAACCAAAAACAAAAACAACAGCCCCTCTCCCTTTCTCTCTCCCCTTTTTTATTTTTATTTTTCCTGTGAAACAGTGGTTTCAGCGACGGAGTCTGCACCCCGGGGTGCACTGGAATGCATCGGGGAGATCAGGCCCCACGTAGAGACAAGTGGAAGTCTGGGAGCTAGTACATATTTTTGACTGTCCAAACCTTGGCCGAGAGGCGGCGCCAGCCTGGCGGGATAGAGCGTGTAGGCTGTCAGTGGCAGTTAACCAGATACAATGGATGAGTTTGACCAGCTGAACAATTTGGTCATGGGGCTTTTGAGGTACGATGGATGTCAGCTCGATGGGTGGTCCAATAGAGAAAGAGAGGCTAATGGCTTTCTTTAGTGTAGATAAGATCTAAAGAGAAACCAAAAACGACGAATTACAATTGCCCGTACCACCCCACCTCGGGGGAGGGGTGGGGACACAGAAGAAGGGATGGGGTAAAGAAAGAGGGTAAGTCAGCATCGCGCGTACCACACGACGAGAAGAGAGAGAGAGAGAGAGAGAGAGAGAGAGTATGAGTTATACGTTTTTCGTCTTTGTTATTTGAGATGAGAAGGCGATCGAAAAACAGTCAGATCTAAGAATTGGTCGAGAACGGACGTCTCCGTCGGGCTAGGGGATCACCAGACGAGGTGCTGCGCGAACAGCTTCTTGTCTGGGAGGTGTTAACAATAGTGTCCCCCCCCCCCACCGTTTTCAATAGACAAGTCACAACTTAATTAAGGATTAACACTCGTAAAGGGAGTTTCACACACACACACACGCAGAGAGAAGGAAGATAAGATAGTTAGAAAAAAGCCATTATCGAAGAATAGACTTTGGGTTAAAAACCCACCGTTCATTTTTATTAAATAATTATTGTTGTGAAAAGACCTAGCCGTTTGTTGAGTTATTCTGTCATCGAATTGTGCTGCTAAGTAATCTTGCCCTCACAGAATCACGGAGTCGTCATTCAGCAGACCCGGGGGAGATTCGAGCCATCTTTCTTTTTACAGCCACTACAGACGAAATCACGAGCCAAAGAAAAGGTGTTCACAGTCAGGAAGGATTCCTGCACTGCACCGGGACGGTTCTCATTACATTACATTTGATGTTATAAATGATGCCGTCACGTCGCACGGGTAGAAGAGTAAGAGTGTGGGGTCCGCCACAATGGTGCCGCGACCTAGGATCATGGTACGGTGAGGAGTGCCTGGCAACCTCGGGAGAAGAAAAGAACAAAGCCAACCACGGCCACAAAGAAAACAATTTTTTTTTCCGGCAAAACACCTTGGAAAAAGAAAAAATAGACAGACAAATTTTAAAAAAACCCACGGGCACAACGGACGATTTTTTTTTACCGGCAGAGAGAAAAGTTTGACGGACATCGACACCCGTGTTTGAAAAAAAAAAGAAAGATAGAAAAAGAAAAAGAAAAGAGAGAAACAGTTTAACGGGCATGTACACCCGTGTTTGAAAAAAAAAGAGAAAGATAGAAAAAGAGATAGACTGAAAGAAAAAACGTTTTTTAGACTTTGAGATCGGTCTGGGACCGCGAACTTTTAGTCAATTGATTGAAAGGTCCAGACGGACTCGAAAAATAACAAGCAACCAACCCAGAGACGAGGGACCACAGGAGCAGCAGAGGAGAGGGGTAAGTGACTCGTTGATTTCTCTTGTTCGCTTGCTCGGTTTTGTCGGTGTGTCGATTGTTGTCCAAGCTTTGCACACAGTTTGGGTAGTTCTGTTGTTAGGGGTGGTAAGCTAGAACGCAAGGGGAATGGGTTCGGAGGAGGACCTAGTAAATAGTATGACAGATATGGGGGGAGATGAGACCAGAAAACTAGAGAGACCGATTGGAGGAATACGCGTGCCTTCCTTCAGAGGCCATTCCGCCGATCTAAGAGAGTGGTTGGCGGTAATCGAAAAGAAAAGTTTTATTTACGGCTTAGAAAATCACGAGATGGTGCTGCTCGCTCTAGAGGGAGCGAGGGGCCCAGTGTCGAGATTCATTGAGGGGAGGTATGTAGAGAACCCGGGGATCACTTGGACGGAGCTCCGCGAGCAGCTAGTGAGGCAATACGCCAGCGAGCGAACCGCGATTGAGGCCGTACGCGAGTTGACCCGGCTAAGGTTAAGCAATGGCGAGGAAAGGCCTGGGAGAAGGAAAACGGTGGGGGCAGGGCGAGTCCGGGGCCCCGAATGGAGAGAGGGGGCGGAGAGGATTGGGAGGCAGACTCCGATCCTAGAAGGAAGGCATGGGACCTTCAAAATGAGTACGATAGGCCCGCACCGGCCAGGCAGGTATCAGTCCGCTGGACCTGCAGGGGTGAGGGGCATAGAGCAGCAGAGTGTCCCACAAATTATGGGCGCCCACGCGGCTCGGTTAGACCGAACTGTACTAAGTGTGGTCGGTTCGGACATGAGAGTCGGTGGTGCACAGCAGCATAGATCGGAGGTGAGGAATTAGGAGTCCGAACCTTAGTGTGCCACCTGACGCTAAGGTAAAGAACCAGGGAAGCGCCCAGAGGCCACCCCACAGAGTATAAAAAGTAGGGTGGCCCCCAGAATGATAAGTTTAGTGAAAGATAGCGAAATTAAATGGGAAGAAGACGGGCTTGGGTTTTGTTCGCCGGTTTATGAGAAACCGCAAGAAGCAATGAACCCCCCCGTAGAGAGAGATCGAATTAAACGCGACTGCTAGGTCGGTTGACCAGTCCAGCGAGTGGGAGGAGAGCGGCAAAATACCCCCCTGCCCAGCTCCAGAAGAGACTGAGAGAAAATCGGTTAGCCAAAAAGGTAGAGGAATTACCTATGAAGTTACGGTAGAATGGGAAGAAGACGGGCCTGGGTTTTGTTCGCCGGTTTATGAGAAACCGCAAGAAGCAATGAACCCCCCCGTAGAGAGAGATCGAATCAAACGCGACCGCTAGGTCGGTTGACGAGTCCAGCGAGTGGGAGGAGAGCGGCAAAATACCCCCCTACCCAGCTCCAGAAGAGACTGAGAGAAAATCGGTTAGCCAAAAAGGTAGAGGAATTACCTATGAAGTTACGGTAGAGGGGAGCAGAACGCCCCACCACAGAATAGTAGGAAAGCCAAGCCAAAGATAGTCAAGGACCTGGGGGAGAGGCCGAGGTTGTGCTGTGTCGCATTCGTTGGCTCCACCGCGCGCAGGGAGGGCCCCCATGCGTGTGCGGTGCTGGTGGTTGTGGCGCGGACAGTTGTCTTGGATGCCCCCCCCCCCCCCCCCCCGAGATAAACGGACATATAAGGATAGAAAGAGATGCATAACTGGGACCGATGGAGGGTCGTCGTGGTTAGATCCAAATGATCGATCACAAGTAGTAATATACCTGCAGCTGGATGGGCTGTTGCCGAACGACCAGGCAGATATATAGTGAGTTGTAAAAGCAAAAGAAAGTTGAAGTAATCGACAGATGTTCGAACCACCGTGAATATGACAGATTGTGGTGCGCCTTACGAAAGGGCACAGAAGTAATGATAAGCGAAGAGAAGGATATGAGATCCTATCTAAGATAGATAGTGTTGATACAGACGAAGCAGAAGAAATCAGTGGCCCCCCGTTGCTGGGAGAGGCACTCGATGAGCAATTAGGGACAGTGTCGGGAAGCGATGAGAGAATGATTATGAAGAAATTGGAAGTTATAGGGAAGAACCGAAAGGGTTACTGTCGCATGCAGCCAGAGAAGGCGCATCGATATCGAATGTCACCGGGCTGAAGTGAGCCAAGAAGGTGTTAGTCTGAGAGAATTGTTTTTCCCAGAGAAGGGAACGAAGAGAATCCGGCCGAGGTGGCCGACGCAATGATAGTGACGGTATGCGAACCAGACAGGTCCGTACCAAGAGAATTTCAGTTGTTGATACTGACGAGTGAGTGCACAGGTGCACAGTTGGATATGCAATCGCTAGGACACTTGTCGCCGAATATAATCATCATCTCGGCAGATTAAGGCCGAATTACCAAATCGTTTGAGATCACCGGTCGACCCCATCGAACAGTTATGAAAGTATTATAATGTTAAAATGCGTTGCATAACCAGAAGGTAACAAGCTATTAGCTTTAGAGAGATTGAGGGTTCGATTAACCCCGTCAGGAAGGGAAAATTCACGTTAAAAGGTAGAACTAGACACGGGCACGATAGGGCTTGGTCGATGTTAGTGAGAATTGTGCACATAAATAATAGGGTTAGCTTTTGCAGAAAAGACAAAGGGCGCGAGAAAGACATAGGGAGAAATTGGACGGCGCGAGCACACCGACGGCCGAGTGCATGAGCGAGGGAGGGTTACCCCTGAGTACACTTCACCCAGATCGCGAGCGGGAGCAGGAATCGCTGCCCCTGTCGGAAATCCAGGTGGATGACCAGTGAAGAAGTAGAGATTGATTCCGAGGAGAGGGTGATGGTGACGTAATTTGTAAGGGGCGTTGCGAGCTCCAATCTGTATTAACAAACTTTTAATTGCATGCATAATAATTCATTTTGTCACCTACCCACCTCCCAACACAGAAACCACAAAATGCATACGCACATACACACATACATACGTAGTCCTGATGTTTTAATAGACTGGAAAGAGAAAAAGAAGGACAGACCAAAAGAAAACAGAACAGAAAAAGAAAACTTTTTGTTCCATTGTTTAGCTACAGTTTTTTCTTAATTTTTGATTATTATTGTTTTGATTGTATTATCCGTTGTTCTCTCTGTGTGTGGGGAAGGGTAACGGTCTGGGAGATGTCAATTGCAACCAAGTGACACGAAATAAGGGTGGACGGATGTGAAACAGTGATTTCATCCGACGTATCTGCCCCCACGTAGAGAAAGGTGACGGTCTGGGAGATGTCAATTTCGACCAAGTGACACGAAATAAGGATTGGGCGGATGTGAAACAGTGGTTTCAGCGACGGAGTCTGCACCCCGGGGTGCACTGGAATGCATCGGGGAGATCAGGCCCCACGTAGAGACAAGTGGAAGTCTGGGAGCTAGTACATATTTTTGACTGTCCAAACCTTGGCCGAGAGGCGGCGCCAGCCTGGCGGGATAGAGCGTGTAGGCTGTCAGTGGCAGTTAACCAGATACAATGGATGAGTTTGACCAGCTGAACAATTTGGTCATGGGGCTTTTGAGGTACGATGGATGTCAGCTCGATGGGTGGTCCAATAGAGAAAGAGAGGCTAATGGCTTTCTTTAGTGTAGATAAGATCTAAAGAGAAACCAAAAACGACGAATTACAATTGCCCGTACCACCCCACCTCGGGGGAGGGGTGGGGACACAGAAGAAGGGATGGGGTAAAGAAAGAGGGTAAGTCAGCATCGCGCGTACCACACGACGAGAAGAGAGAGAGAGAGAGAGAGAGAGAGAGAGAGAGAGTATGAGTTATACGTTTTTCGTCTTTGTTATTTGAGATGAG
Source organism: Sepiola atlantica (assembly GCA_963556195.1). NCBI lineage: Eukaryota > Metazoa > Mollusca > Cephalopoda > Sepiida > Sepiolidae > Sepiola > Sepiola atlantica. Next base: position 4,767,454 of record OY744546.1, read on the forward strand.
AAGGCGATCGAAAAACAGTCAGATCTAAGAATTGGTCGAGAACGGACGTCTCCGTCGGGCTAGGGGATCACCAGACGAGGTGCTGCGCGAACAGCTTCTTGTCTGGGAGGTGTTAACAATAGTGTCCCCCCCCCCCCCACCGTTTTCAATAGACAAGTCACAACTTAATTAAGGATTAACACTCGTAAAGGGAGTTTCACACACACACACACGCAGAGAGAAGGAAGATAAGATAGTTAGAAAAAAGCCATTATCGAAGAATAGACTTTGGGTTAAAAACCCACCGTTCATTTTTATTAAATAATTATTGTTGTGAAAAGACCTAGCCGTTTGTTGAGTTATTCTGTCATCGAATTGTGCTGCTAAGTAATCTTGCCCTCACAGAATCACGGAGTCGTCATTCAGCAGACCCGGGGGAGATTCGAGCCATCTTTCTTTTTACAGCCACTACAGACGAAATCACGAGCCAAAGAAAAGGTGTTCACAGTCAGGAAGGATTCCTGCACTGCACCGGGACGGTTCTCATTACATTACATTTGATGTTATAAATGATGCCGTCACGTCGCACGGGTAGAAGAGTAAGAGTGTGGGGTCCGCCACATTCCTACCCTACTCCCGGTCCTGGATATGACCTTAAACTACATCTGATGGTGAGATCCGGCTTACGGACTTTGGGGAATGTGGAGCCTCCTCTTAATTACCATTGCTCCCAGGTCCACCCTGACTCGGAGTGGTAGTACCTGTTAGGGTCCCAACTATGGGTTAAATAGAAACAGATATTAAAAGGGGAAAGAAACAAAAAAGAGAAGAAAACAAGACCAGATTCGGCATTAAATAACCCAAAAAGGGTTGATATGCCGTAAAACAAAACTACCAAACCAAAAACCCTGATTAAACATTTGAAGATATAAAGAACTTGAAGCATAAAAACTTTCACTATAATGACCAGATTCGGCATTAAATAACCCAAAAAGAGTTGATATGCCGTAAAACAAAACTACCAAACCAAAAACCATGATTAAACATTTGAAGATATAAAGAACTTGAAGCATAAAAACTTTCACTATAATGACCAGATTCGGCATTAAATAACCCAAAAAGGGTTGATATGCCGTAAAACAAAACTACCAAACTACCAATTAACTAATTGGTCATACACTGTCTTTCAATCCCTGTCTCAAAATAGCGTAAATTTTGCTTTCCCAACCTGTATAAATATACAGGGTGATTGGAAAGTAACTCCCTATAATTAAATGCTCATGATTTATTACTGAAATATAATTTTTATAAGAAATGAATATAAGAAAGTTTATAGCATGGGGTTTTATTCAAAATTCGATATGGGTGCCAGCAATCGCCACCAGCTTCTAAAGCTGCCTAGAAACCGCATCAACTGATTTCACAAGGAACTTTTTTTTTCTTTTTTTTTACTAATGAGTCAGCACTTATCAAGGCTAAAAACCCACTCAAAGATTAGGGTCAACAAGATGGATAGATTGACAGATGAATGGTGATGAATACTATGAGAGGATTGAAAACAACAGCCGACCCAGAAAAAAGCATTTTTCACCCCCATTGTCAAAAACATCGCCCGTGGAATGTGAGGACTAAAGGAAAAAATAACGCATAATTCATAACTCTTGCCCCCCTTCATTTCTTGTAAGACTTATATTTCAGTAATAACTTACAAGTATAGGGAGTTACTTTCCAATCACCCTGTGTATATATATATATATATATATATAAATAAAATGAAATATAGTAACACGAAATTACATAATCATCGATGCAATAATTTATTTCAACCTTGTGGTATTGTCAAGCATCCAATTTAGATGATTACATTTTTGAAACTGAAAAAAAAAATCAAGGGAGGCACAAGAGCGCTCTATCCCGTAATAGATTCAAGAATGGCCTATGCTAGAAATCTCATTTCTTTGAGCAATCATAACTCAAAAACCAATAAACCAAATTAGTTAAAACTTTGCACAAAATCTTTTTTTGATAGGTTCTATAAGTATGTAGAATTTCAGCATCATTAGTCAAGGCAACCCAGAGATCCAGAAAGGTCAGGCATGATTTTGTGTTATCCGTGTTACGTACGTACGTATGTGCCACCCTGTATCTCATCAACTATTTGATGAATTCAGCTGATTTTTGGCAGGGATAGAGGTTCTAGGGTCTAGTTGATAGCATTTTAATTTCAGTTTACCATATACCTTAGTTTTCCAGAAAATTCAAAAAAACCTTAAAAATGACCATTGTATTGAGGCATAGCCTTTACAAAAGTAGTGGCATTCCATGAAAAATGCCAGTATACTGAAATCATATGCCCTTAATAGGGTTAAGATGAAAATTCATATACACTAAATGTACAAAAGCAAGGAAATTCCCAAATTTTTACATTTTTATTGTCATTAAGGGTATGCGAGCACAACAGGGCTATGTATTTTACTAGTAGGAATTTTTCTTCAGCGCACCTCACACACTTCATTCACTCATGCATAGAGATTTATACTGTAGTGATGTGATAATGAAATGGTTTGGTTGATATGTAGTCATACCCTAAATGACAATAAAAGTGTAAAAATTTGGGAATTTCCTTGCTTTTGTACATTTAGTGTATATGAATTTTCATCTTAACCCTATTAAGGGCATATGATTTCAGTATACTGGCATTTTTCATGGAATATATATATAAAATACTAAATTACATAATCATCAATGCAATAATTTATTTCAACCTTGTGGTATTGTCAAGCATCCAATTTAGATGATTACATTTTTGAAACTGAAAAATATATATATATAATATACTAACGTCTGCTCTATTTTCTTGCAGGTTCTTCAAGTGTGATGGTTCCTCTAAACAGTTCTAACTCTGGAATAAGATCAAGTTCCCTTCGCGGGGACATCACCAACATAAACTCCCTGATTCAATCGCAGGGCAGTAGCATAAAGGGCTTAAAAAGGGACTTGTTTGAGATGAAGAGTAAGTTAACTTTGCAGCGGAAAAAGATCCGCCAAGTCTCGCACAAATTAATGGTGCAGAAAGCGCGCAGCAGAAGTCAAACGAAGTGCATTTCTGATTTGAACACGCGCCTTCTCGAAGAGGAGCGCAAAGTTGCCGAACTGAGCAGCAAATTGCTGAGTCAGGGGAAAACCATGACGGAGTTAAACGGCCGCGTCGACGACCAAGGCCGAAAGATGGCGGAGTTAAATCAAAAGATTCACATGTACGAAAACAAATTTAACAAACTGGCAAGTTACGAGGATTTCAAATGTGCCGAGACGGAAGACGATCCAGACGACGGCAGAGCGGATGTCGAACCTTTGCCCGATCCTTCGTTAGAAATGAGTCCCGAGCGAAAATCTATTTCTACCCCCAATAGAACTTTTAAGCGGAAATTAGGCGTCACTGCTAATCAAATTGAAGCGTCGCCGTTCAAAATGAACAAACAATAATTCGAGACGGAATTTCCGTGAAACATTTTTTATAAGTTTTCTAAAAAAAAAAATCTTTACGATTTTATTGGTGAGAAACTCTTTCGAATGTCGTTTGTTTGTTTGTTTTTATTATTTAAGTCGTAAAAATGGAAAAACCAAAGTTTTAATTGACAAAAACCATCAAGTGCTATTTTTTTTTTTGATTTTATTTACCGATTGCCTACAGAGGGATCAGTTCCTATGAACTTTCGGGAGAACCCTAAACAGTATTGCTCAGCACTATTCTAAAAAACATCTTGTACACTCATACAACTTCATGTTTCTCATATTGAGAACGTAAACATTATATATATATATATATATATCGGGTAAGGTGCACGATAAGTCATGAAATGAAATGCTGTGGTAGACAAAATGTGTGAAAAAGACAAACGCAAAGCCGGTTAAAATGCAGGAGAAAAACAAAAACAAGAGATTTGACCGGTTTCCTTCATATTAATGCTGTTGCAAAAACTGATATAAGAATGAAGACGTTCGTTAATACGAACAAAACCGGTCAAATCTCTTGTTTTTGTTTTTCTCCTGCATTTTAACCCGTTTTCCATTTGTCTTTTTTCATACATATATATGTATGTATATATTACTTTTATGTACGTATAAAATTAATAAAAATATATATATTAACAAATATATATATATGAGAGAGAGAGAGAAGAGATCAAATGTTAGCTACGGGAAGGGGCCCCTTGATTTCTGAGAACTTTGACTGAAGTAAAATAAAATGAGATATATATATTTGTATACTTAGGCAGCATTTCTTCATTGATGCATGGTTGATTAAACAACAGAGACAATTCCTGTTTGTTTCTATTTTGATCCATCTTTTCATGTTGACGGACAAGTGATCTAATGTTCTAACGTTTTCGACTCCCATGAGTTTTCTTCGGGCACGTGAGGAGTTATGCAAACTAAAACTCGTGAATTCATTGAGAACCTCGATTAAAACTTTTTTGTTTTTTTCTTTTTTAATATATCCCCATAATTGAAGCTTTACTCGTTCGAGCAAAGAAACCATCATCACTCAAGCTCGATATGAGGGGGGGGAGAAAGTATACTGAAATGCCTTTAATATATTGGGGAGAAAAAAAAAGTTTTATCAAGTTTATCAATGAATTCACGAGTTTTAATTTGCATAACTCCTCACGTGTCTGATGAAGACTCATGGGAGTCGAAAACGTTAGCAGTTTTGGCGAGTTCCTGTTCCCACTCGAACAGAACATAAGATCATTGGTCCGTCAACATGAAAAGATGGATCAAAATAGAAACAAACAGGAATTGTCCCTGTTGTTTAATCAAACATGCATATATATATATATATATATATATATATATATATATATATATATTTATAAAATGAATGATGACAATAAAAGTTGTACAATTACAGAAGTTCAAAAACAAGGAGGGATCTCTGTATCCTTAATCCATGGATTTTCAAATAAAAACTCTTTTCATCAGAGAATAAAAATTGTTAATTTAAGTATTACCGGTAACATTAAACTTTGAAAATGAATACATATATATATATATATATATATATATATATATATATAAGAAACTTCTTTTTTTTTTGGCTAAAAGGATCCTAAATTAGGGCAATCAACCCGAATAAAAATGTTGTTAGGGTAAAAAATTCGAAAAAAGGAATACTCAAAAAATCAGATGTAATACATTACCGATTTTTATTCTCTGGTGAAAAGAATTTTTCTTTGAAAATCCATGGATTAAGGATAATGAGATCCCTCTATGTTTTTGAACTTCTGATTTAATAAATATTGTAATTGTACAACTTTTATTTACAGCATTCATTTTCTGAATTTATTTCTCTATTTAATAGATTGAGCTTTCTATTATCACGATAGATCATTGTTTAAAGATACATCATTTATCTTTAAAAAATTTATTCAATGTTATATATATATATATATATATATATATATATATATATATATATATATACTAGAAGAATACCCGTCCCAGGACAGGTAAAAGTAATTACTCAAACTGAACAGTTTTGCAATACTTTTGTCTCCTTACGAAGATTAAAACCAAAATCTAATACTAAATCTTATGGCTACTTATGTCTAGAATCCTTATTCTAATTTTGATCAAAATCCATTACATGATTTTCTATAAAATATCTAAAAATGTTGAGGCTTAAGCTTAAGGGGTCTTTAAAAGAAATTTAAATTGATGAAATCTTGCGCAATTGGTTTCTTAATGACCATGGATCAAATTTCATGCAAACCTGAAATATTTGAATTTTCAAATGGGAGGTTGTGCTCGTATTTTGCTCCCCTAAAACCCCTTTGATGTACTCCAAAGAAACTGAAATTTGGGGAATATTTATTAATTGATGTCTAATACCTACTTTTCAAATTTCACAAATAGATTTTCGCAAACACCCCACCCCTTGGTATAAAACAAAATTAAACTAAATATAGCCTACATTACACACCCTTACACTTATCAACTGTTTTCCAAAATTAATAATGATCAGTTAATTAGTTTACGAATGAATCTTATACATAGAATTACATAAACATATACACATATCTAACTTGATGTAGAGATAACCTCTGTTATGCCGTTGTCAGCCGCAATCCGATTTTGACGGCGTTAGTTTTTGCAGTCGTCTCACATACAGCGCCTGATATTCCCAAATGGTCACCCAAGTGGTACTGACCAGGCTCAGCGTTGCTTTACTTCAGTGATTTTACAAGAACCAGTGTGTGAACGTGATCAATATGATACGTTAGGTAATACCTGGTGCGGTATTCGCCTTGGGCGGGCATCCGGCTTCCACTGAAAGAGGAAGTTTCTAGGGAATATCAAATTCGCATGCGGTCCCCAGCCGCATGTATATCTCGGTCAGAGGAGATGACATACATCGCCTAGTATTCCCAAATGGTCACCCATCTGGAACTGACAAGGCTCAAATTCGCTTGACTTCGGTGATCTTATGAGAACAGGTGCGTCAACCGAATTATGCCCTAAACAATTTGCTACAACAAAACCATTATATTCATTTTTCTTTTTTTTTCTTTTTAATGTTTATTATGGGACCCAGGGAAGGAGATAATTTCTAGTAATTCAAACCGTGCACACAAAATGATTAAAACTACATTTTGTCACATTGGATTTCTTTAATATGGCCGATATAAATAAATAGTAAAAAACTGAAGAGAAATAAATCTGTTTGCATTATGCCACAAGGGAAATAACCTACATCCTTGACTTTTTCATAAAACTTTTATTTGATAGTGTGGGTTATTTCCCTTGCAGAATTATTCAAACAAAATTATTTCCCTTCTATCTTGCATTCATTTATTTTTACATCGGCCATATTTAAAAAATAAAAAATGTAACTAGATAGTTTTTCACTATTTTGCATGTCCGAGTTAAATTTCTTATAACTTAGGGTTTTTTTTTTCTTTTCTTTCTTTTCTTTTTTTTTCTTTTCTTTTTTTCACCTTTTTTTTTCTTTTTTCCTTTTCTTTTTTCTTTCTTTTCTATTCTATTTTTTCTTTTTCTTTTTTTTATTTTTCTTTTCTTATTTTCTTTTTTTTTTCTTTTCCTTTCCTTTCTTTTTCTATTTTATTAATAACTTCCTAATTCAGAAATTGTATTTCTAATTGATTTTATCGATATTTTCATTTAGCTTAGTGATTTAGAGGAGTTTTCTTCGCCCACTCAGAATTATCTACTCCAACTACCACTCATGGAAAACTAGGAACAAATTTAGTGAGAAACATTTTTGTAGCTTAGTTATTCATATTTCAAACGTTTTGATTGACTAATCAACATTTGACCAATTTGTGCCAAGTTACAAACTTGTAAGTTTATCTTTTTTAGAAATCGTTTCCTGCGTATGAAAAGTAATTTCAGGTGGAAACGCTTTCATTAAATAATGATTTTATGCAATAAGTTGTTTTAAAAGAATGCTGAGCAGCAATTTTTACGATTCCCCTAAAGTTAATAACTGAGAGATCTGTACGAAGTGGTTAACTTAAAAATAATTGAACGAAGGAATCTTAATGTACAGATGAAGAGAACAAAAAAGGGTCTTTACAATCATCTCGACGTGTTAAAAAGTCTTCTTTTTTTAAATCGTTTTTTTTTTACCCCTTTTTTCCCCCTTTTTTTTCTTTTTTTTTTCTTTTCTTTTTTTTGTGAACTCATAATCATGGTGCATTTTCAGAAGAAAATAATTAATTTTAATATTAAATTTTAAAAATAATTAATTTTAATATTAAATTTTAAAAATAATTAATTTTAATATTAAATTTTAAAAATAATTAATTTTAATATTAAATTTTAAAAATAATTAATTTTAATATTAAATAAATAAAAAAAAATAATTTTAATATTAAATTTTAAAAATAATTAATTTTAATATTAAATAAATAAAAAAAAATAATTTTAATATTAAATAAATACAAAAAAATTAATTTTGATATTAAATAAATACAAAAAAATTAATTTTGATATTAAATAAATACAAAAAAATTAATTATAATATTAAATTAAATTTTAATATTAAATATTACAAGTTGTATCTGCCCGGGATACTCGACGTTGCCCGGGATGCAATGAAGTCGTTTTAGTTTCTAATTTCTATTTGTTTGCACAATTTTTAAACTTATACAGGAAAAGGTGTAAAATTTTAGTTATGAATTTTTTTGATTTTTTTTCTTCAACGATTAGTAAAAAATGTTCCATACTATAGATTGTCTGGGCCGTGCTAAGTAATTTAAAAAATAAGCTGTAGCAAAGAACGTTATCCTAATCCCAATAACATTGTACAACAACAACAAAATTTTTAAAATGATAATTCGCTATTTCAAAGTTTGATAAGTCAACATAAATGCTATTTAGGTCCAACTTTTAAAATCTCGCAATACAACTTTATATTTTAGAAATATGGTAACCTTTTTCGTTGTAGTTATGTGTGGCACTACAGAGAACCAATTCCATTTGATTCCAGATTAACAAACTATCTATGGCCGACATCTTGTAGTACACAGCTGAAGTCTTGTTTTGTCGACATGTCGTTAGTTGTTGCTCAGTGGATAGTGAGGTCTCTGTTTCTATATTTCTTCTTGATGCAGTCGTCTACTTCTTAATAACAGCGGTTGTGAAAGTTATCAAAAATAACAGCACAAAATCATTTGGGGTTTAATAATGATTTTTTCATTTTAATTATTTTTTCCTCCAGAATACTATATGCATAGATAATACCGCCAACCCATCCCCATAAGGGGGGATGGGAGCAGCTTCCTAAAACATGACCACACTCTTTTTTTTTTTTTCTCATTTTCTCTGTTCAGAAAAAGAGAAAGATTTGATCAGCTTATCCATTACGTGTCACTAGCGACTTCCTGTCTGACGCAATATCCTGACATGTAGCCTTCATTATAAACTTTTCATTTCTAACGGAATTTTCCACTATTCTAACCTCACATGGAAAATACCATTTTAAAAATTTATTTTCACACACCTCTATCCACCCGCATATATGTCGTTGACATTCGTGCAGTATAGTTAACACCTCAGAAATCGAAAACAAACAAAATATACAACAAATAATTTCATGAAACGAAAGAAAATTTTATTTTCTACAAACCTGCATAGTTTAAAAGATCTGAAACTGTTTTAAAGTTTTTTTGTTTTTTTTATTTCAATATAAGTTTTCATCAATATCTGTCTTTTGGAGATACTAAAAATTCAATATAGCGGACCCATGTTTTGGCTGTTGTAATCCTTAAAAAATATGACTTATCTTACCACTAACCTTAAGTCCGGCTGGCAACCACCCTGGACTTAAGGTTAGTGGTAAAGTAAGCTTTTTTCTTTCTTTTCTTTTTAGCCTGAAATTAGCAACTATCTCCAAACAAAATCGACCGACATTTTTTTTATTTACTTGTGTGTTTGGCTAAGTGAAAGTGATGATAACATATTCAGAGATAATAAATCTTACGATCAGTTTCCACACTTTTAAAGCTATAGAGGTCGGTGGACAATTAAATTTTCCTGCGTTTGGTAAAAGTTATTTTTTGTGTATGTTTGCTTTTGCTTTCTCAGTTGTAAACTATACTGCATGATTGCCATGTTGCTTATCTCTGAAACGCAAAACACAGTTACGAAATTTGCTGTTGAAATGGATGAAGTATCAAAAATCGGTGCCGTGTCTGGAGTGATTGCCATAAAAGAAACGAAATTGTTTATGGAAATCGCTCCAGACAAGGCATGAAGCCACTTGATGTAAGGAGCTAAAAAGTTTTTAAAAATACTACTCCGAGGTCAAAAACTAGCCAACGATAAGTGTTAGATGGATAGCTTCCGACCCAGAAAACAGCAATTCTTCCCCCTTTTTCAGAAACATTGCTCATTGAATGTGAGGATTATAAGAACAACATAAGGGAAGCGAGAGTTACGAGGTTGCCGAAAGTAAACCCACCAGTCACTTTCTGCTCTCCTGAAACACAGACATAAAAAAATAACAAGCATTTTGTGCTTCCATATAGACACCAACCACACAAAGACACGTGTGATGTTAAATACATATTTGATTAGCGTGTCTTTTCCACGTCAGATGTGGCTTGCAAAGGAAGAAGAAAAAACCATAAATCAGTATAAAAAGGGAAAAGAAAAAAAATAAATTTAAAAAAATGTTTAATTAAGGAACATTTATTTAATTAATAAATAATTAAAATTAAAAAAAAACAAACCATAAATCAGTATTTAAAGGGAAAATAAATAAAAAATTTAAATTAAAAAAAAAAATTATTTAATAAATAATTAAAATTTTTAAAAAAGGAAGAAGAAAAAAACAAATCAGTATAGAAAAAAAAAGAATTTTTAAAATTTAATTTTAAAAAATTATTTAATAAATAATTTAAATTTTTATAAAAGGAAGAAGAAAAAAAGCATAAATCCGTATAGAAAGGAAAGAAAAAAAATTTAAATTAAAAAAAAAAATTATTTAATAAATAATTAAAATTTAAAAAAATAAAATTAAAAAAAAAAAAGGAAGAAGAAAAAACCATAAATCAGTATAGATAAAAGTAAAAAATTTAAGAAAAAAAGGCTTGGTGTGGAAATAGATTTGCATTCTCCCTTTCCTTATTCATTGTGAACTCTTTTTTTTTGTGACTGGACGGATATATATTTATAAATAGATACACATTGCTCTTTACCGACTCGTTTGTTATCGAAATGCATCAAGATTTTAATCCAAAGATGAAGCCAGTTTAAAAAATAAGACTTTTACCCACGGTGGAGTGATTGTTGATAAACTCCCAAAAGGCAACTCGGTAATATCATCTTGTACAAATGTTTCTTTTTTTTTTTTTTTTCTCTTTTTTTTTCTTTCTCTTTTTTTTTTCTTTCTCTTTCTTTTTTTTTTCTCTTTCTTTTTTTTTTCTTTCTCTTTTTTTTTTCTTTCTTTCTCTTTCTTTTTTTTCTTTCTTTCTCTTTTCTTTTTTCTTTTTTTTTTCAATCCAAAATCCATATTTTAATATTTCCGAATTAATTAAAATTTCCTAAAAGTATATTTATAACCTTGTATATGAACTATTATTGTATGCATGTTAACAAATGTTTAAAATGGAACTATTTCTTTAAATTGAAACAAATTATTTTTTATATGTAAATATTTCACAGTATCATAGCTATTTAACTGAATACATATAAGAAGAAACAACTTCTCATGTGAACATTTGCTTCCGGGTTTTTTTTCTTTGTTTTCTGTGAATTTTTTTTCTTTCAATTTCCAAACATTTTTTTTAAACCTGTGAATCCCTAAAGAATTTTTTTCTCCTATTTTGATGTGTTTGGTACAAGGCCATCCCTATAAGAAGCCAGACGATCATGCAACTGGTTCACTATTCTTGTTGCTCTCAGCTTTTCAGCATGATGAAAGACAGAAGCGGTACAAGGATTGTTTGAAGACGGATATGAAGAGGTGTGGAATTGATCACACGACATGGCACGAGGGCGCACTCGGGAGAACGGAGTAGAGGAATGGAATTAAGTGGGGGGGGGGGGGGGCTAGAAAGGTTTGAAAGTGAACGGTGTCATCACGCTTACCAGAATCATGGCCATCCCTATAAAAGGGCAGGCAGCCATGCAACTTGGGTCTTTTATTGGAGGCGATGTGAATTTTCTTAGATAATTGACATGGCAGTTAAAAAACAGAGGTAAAATTCCCCTGTGAGATTAGTTTGATGTTTTTATGTGTTTTACATACCAAATAATAAGAACCACAATGAGCTAATTGATAAATTTGACAATTATTGACGAATTCCTATAAATGAAGAAATAGGTGACTTTGAATAAAAAGTGAACACTATTAAATGCTATAGTTGAAAAAAAAGAAAAGATGTTTGGGGGGGGGGGGATCTGAACCCTGATGTAGATAATCTTCCACTCAAGTAACCGGATGATAAATTTCAGAACGAGAGGTAATCTATATAATAATAATACGCTTAAGACTATATGTCCTAAATTAGAAACTAAACTTTTTTCTCCGTGGAGACATGGTTTATTCGCCGGATGATGAATATCAACTGTAAGCAGCATGTAACCAATGAGGAGATGCGGAGGCGATCGAAATACAAACCTGAGGCAATTAATGCAGACTTTAATGAAAAAACAAATGACTTTTAACGGCCATATATATATATATGTATATATATATATATATATATATATAGACACAAAGGACTCGAACATTTAGTTGTTACTGGTAGAGTGGCTGGCTATAACAGGGCAGGCGGCCATGCAACTGGGGTCTTTTATCGGAGGCAATGTGAATTTTCTAAGATACTCAAGGGAGGCGCGAGAGCGCTCTATCCCTTAATAGACTTCACGAATGGCCTATGCTGGAAATCTCATTTCTTTGATCAATCATAACTCAAAAACCAATAAACCAAATTAGTTAAAACTTTGCACAAAATTTTTATTTGATAGGTTCTATAAGTGTATAGAATTTCAGCATCATTAGTCAAGGCAACCCAGAGATCCAGAAAGCTCAATTATGAAATCATGTTATCTGTGTGTATGTACGTATGTATGTGCCACCCTGTATCTCATCAACTATTTGATGGATTCAGCTGATTTTTGGCAGAGATAGAGGTTCTAGGGTCTAGTTGATGGCATTTTAATTTCAGTTTACCATATACTTTAGTTTTCCAGAAAATTTAAAAAAATACCTTATGAGAAGGCATTGTATTGAGGCATAGCCTTTACAAAAGTAGTGACATTCCATGAAAAATGCCAGTATACTGAAATCATATGCCCTTATTTAGTGTATATGAATTTTCATCTTAACCCTATTAAGGGCATATGATTTCAGTGTACTGGCATTTTTCATGGAATTGACATAGCAGTTTAAAAACAGAGGTAAAATTGCCCCATGAGATTAGTTTGATGTTTTTATGTGTTTTACAAACCAAATATTAAGAACCACAATTATTCATGAATTCCTATAAGTTATAAAGTGACTTTGAATAAACAGAGGCATAACAAAATATTTCTTGAAAAACCAACGCTGTCGATATGATAAGAAATCCTTTAAAAGATTGATATCAAATTTTTAAAACATATGTACAACTTTATATGTATGTAAAAAGACAAAAGAAAAAACAAATTAAACACAGAAAAACATAAACAAAAATAAGGTTTCGTTCGGATCAACAAACATCTTTAGAAAAATTGAAATAACGGCAAAACATTAAAAAAAATAGAAGACGTAAAACTGGATGTTTTCGACACGTGCATAACTATTTGAAAAATTTATGCAGCACGTGCGAACAAAACTTTATATGCAAATTTGACTTAAGAAATTAAAACACTATGAACTACTTTTTTTTTAAATTTTAATTAATAATGTCGCAAAAATAATTGTCAATAAAATTCAATTTTGACTATAGTTTACTCACAAAATTTCAATCCAAATGAACTTTATATGATGTGATACAGAATCTCGGCTGAAATTAATTTGATGGATTAAAATCCACTTTTTATAAAAATAATTTTTATCTTAATTTAATAATATTTAATAATTTAATTTAATAATTTTTTAATGATAATAATAAACTGATTTTTCCTCTTTGACAGTTCTCTCTGAAAACTGAAAATGTTAATTTTGCCGTGAAGGCGAAAACTTCAAGAAATTCATGAAGAGAGTAGGGTAGTTTGATGACTTTTGCTTCATCAAAGAATGACTTCCTGTTCCTTTCCTCCACATACACACTTTTGATGTCTTTCTCCTAATTTTGAATTTCTTAGCTGAAACTGATCAGAGTTGCTTTGGGAAAATGTTGATTTTTGTGCTGTCCTCTCTCCACCCACACGCATACACATAGGGGGGTGGGGGGGGGGGGGCGTGACCCCAAGGTTAGAAAATTTGTCTTAAATTAAAATATTATGAACTACTTTTTTTTATGTTTTTTTTTTTATTATTTGATTACTGATTGCGGAAAAAATAGTTGTCAATGAAATTCAATTTTGACTATTTATAGTTTACTCAAGAAAATTATAATCCAAATGAACTTAATGATGCGGAAATAAATTTGATGGATCAGAATCCGCTTTCAAAATTAACTGTTCTCTGATCAATGAGAGTGAAGTGTTAGCTGCTAAAATGATTTCTGCTGACTGGAAATGTTGCCCCCAATGTGAAATCTCTCGGCCTTTTATAGGTATGGCCTTGATTTTGTATCGTTTTGATGTGACACAAGGTCAGGAAAGTGGGATTTGAAAAGCCAGCGCCCGAGAAGGTGAGCACTCTGGTCTACAAAAAATTGCCTGGGCAGCCCCGTCGACATTCCCCGGTAGAGGCGCCTCAGGCAGTAAGCGATAAACTTACTCCACTCCAAAGAAGAAAGGCAAAGCCTGGGAGGGTTGACCAAGAACTGCACAGGACAAACCCACAGACTGATGGAATCAAGCCCTGAAGGCCAAGACGATACCGGTCTATAGGGTGTAGTATCCATCAGAACAGATACTACACTTTGATCTTAGCCAAAAGGCCGATAAAGCACAATTTTAGACTTGAGCGTGGATAAATCTAAAAATTTCTGTGAAAGATTTGTCCCATATTCTCGTTAGAATCGGATCAAACATAATTTGGCTTCTTTTTAGTCTCAGCAGATGCATGCATGCGGTAGTCTAGTGTGAAGCAAGGGTTGTGCAATACGCAGCCGCTCCTCTCCTGAATCCGTATTGCTTAAGTCCAGTGTAAAGGACAAATCCAGAGATAAGCATGGAAAGACTAGTGGTGTTATTTCGGAGGTTTCCTTCTCCCAGACGAGTTGCACAATTAAGGCTTGAAAGTCTAGTCTCCCCTACTATTTACATCATAACTAGAGGAAGGATATATGGATTCATACCTTTCCCACTTTAGAAAAACAAAAAAGATTTTACTAATGAGTCACCACTTATCAAGGCTGAAAGCCACTCGAGAATAAGGGTTAATGAGATGGATGGATTGTCAGTAGAATGACGAAGAATATTATGAGAGGATTGAAAATGATGGAATGGACAAAATTTGATTACTTGTGAGGACGGTTTATGACAAGTGATTGTTAAAATTGAATTTGAAGAGAATCATGTTGTAGTTTGCAGGCAAGCAGTCCTGTGGTAATGTTCATAGACGAAATAAATTTGGTTGATGAGGGTATTAATAAAAGTGATGCAGTATCCCCAACAGAACTCGAACCCAGTAAACCTGTAACAATTACGCCATCGGGCGACTTCCATATTGATTATCTTTTCTGTTCTCTTCAAGTTTCTCCGATGAATCCGTGTTTGCCGTGTAAATTGTGGATCACCTGATTTATTTTAGGCAACAATTTTGTTTTTCATGAAAATCAGGGGTTCAGAATTAATTACAACTCGAAATTAATTATAACTTGAACTTAAACTTAATTTATCAATTTTATTTGTTATTCAACTAATAAATCTCATTTTATTTCTTTCATTTGCAAAATTATATTGTACGAATTAAAAAAAAAGTTTTATTTCATTTTATCATCAAGAATTTGTAAAGTCGTATATTAATCATATTTTTTAAAGAAATGTGTAAAGTCGTATATTAATCATATTTTTTAAAGAAATGTGTAAAGTCGTATATTAATCATATTTTTTAAAGAAATCTTAAAGTATATTTATATTAAGATTTCGCTTACGAGATTTCTAATTCCTCGGCGACATATAAAATTACTTCCGGTTTGTAATTAATTCTGTCACCCGAAAATCACGTGACTTTTTTTTTTAATTCTAAAACAAAAAAATTACTTTTTCAGTTTCATCTTTTTTTTTTTTTGATTGATTATATTGAAGCAGTTAGCTCCCAAAATGTCTGACAAAAAAAAAAAGGAAGAAAATAGAAAAACAAACTGGTGTCGGATTATTTTCTTCTTTCTTCTCTTCACCAACAAAAAATAAGATGTTCATTCTTAGTAGCAGCAGTAGCAGTACTCGTCCCAATTCAACTAAGTGGCAGCCAAAAACGAAACAATGTTGCGTACGACACAGTGCAATTAACCACTGAGTTATAAGTTGGTCGCAAATTAGAAGATTTGCCACCTTTTGTGTTATTGATATAGAAGCCAATTTTCAGCGTACAGCTAAAAATGCAGGCTTCAAAAAAGCGAAAATTTTTATTAGTTAATGTTTAAAAGAGAAAATAAAGGTATTGCATCGTTTATAAGAGCAACATGATGATCGGTTAAAAGATATCCAAGTTCATCATCATCATCATCATCAGTTTAACGTCTTTTACATGCTGGCATGTGTTGGACGGCTTTTAAGAACTGACTTTCAAACTAACATATCTCCGGCCAGGTCTTTATTTATCCCTCTTTCTCTCAAGTCCAAGGAAAAGTGATCGGAAGTGAAATGAGTGGAGAGGTGCTAAGAGGGCCGTTAAAATCTTTTGAACTCTCTAGACAAGTTGGCGCCTGACAGTTGGTGGTCAGTTGCTGATAGACAGCTGAAAGCTGCTGAGAAAATAGCCGGAAGTCGTCATTTTTACTGATCAGCTGGGAGTGACTGAGATAAAGACCGGACACTTAGGATTTCCGGTCGAAACTAAATATATTTAGAATTTGACGTAAACCCGAAGAGTGAAAACTCGGTAGAGATTTATATCAAATCTAGCAGACGCTGAGATGAGCTGACTTCAACCGAACGACAATGAATGCCTCTGTTAATCCAGGTCCCTTGATGCCTGCAACCGTACACCCATGAACAGCCATCTTGCTCAAGCAACAACAACAAACTAAAAAGGGGAGCTCACTCCCACTGTCCCACATCATATAAGGAGATGACTCAGTCCAAGGGGGACAACTCAAAGACACTTAAACATTGCTGGTGTCTTCTTGTGAAGACTACAGTTCTATAAAAAAACAAAAAGAAAAACAAACAAAAACAAAATGAACAAAAGCAAAACAAATCATTGCAACAAGTCTCTCAGAATCTCGGAAGAGGCTCTCATCTTCGTCAGGCAATTCTCAACCCCTGATCCATTCAATTTGGATCTCCTCCTTCACCATCATTTCTTTCACCCTGGCTACATCAACTCTGAGACGCCGGTCACTCACAAGAGTTGATGACTTTAAAGTCTCTACCAGAGACGCATTGTCCGTTTTACAAAGAACTTCAGGCAACCTAGGTAGTCTGAATATCTCTTGAAGCATTGCGGCTATCAACATTCCGGCATCAGCTGCTTCACTAAGCGCAAGAGTCTCTGAAGCTAACGGGCTTTTTGTTACCTGGTCAAGTTTTTTTGATGACCAACATATAGGAGCCATTCTGTTCATCTTGCCACAAAGAAAGATGATAAAACCACCCTGTGAAGATCCATCCTCCAGACTAGCATAGGTGGCATCTGAATAACAAACAATATTCAGATCCGAAGGTTTTCCAAGTTGGGGAAAAGATACGGATCCTGTCCTTGATTGTAACCTTATTAGCGATTTGTTTGCCTCGAAGAGTAACTTCACCTTTGGATATTTTCCAATATTACTCATTCTACACACATCAAATGATACATCTGGTCACGTCTGGGTGGATACCCACATCATTTGACCTGTCAATCTTTTTAACTCTGTCTTCTCCTCTTGACTCAATTCATCATTTTTTTCTTAATGATCTTCCTTTCTTTATGATCTCAGTTGGGTGTTAGCCGATATACTGGATCTTAACTAAGATGTAGACGTTATCATTTGGGGGTCGTTTTTCGTGCAACTGACTTATACACAGTGTATCTGAGTTTGTTTTTTTCTTGTGAGTCTACGTTGCTTTTGTTTTTTGTATACTTGTAAAACATTGCTTGTGCCCTCGACAATGGTCAGTGCGATAGACGACATTGCCAGAATGAGAGAGGAAGACGAAGAGAGAACTACGGCACACAAACATTGGGATCGACTGTCGTCGAGGGACCAGCATACGGTTTTACAAATATTGCTGTGACTCGAGCATTCGACCCTTATACGCCAAAAGAAAGAAATAAAAAAAAAAATGAGACTTTTTCATAAAAAAATCAAGAAGCGAAAGAAAAAGAAAATGATTGAGAGAGAAAGTAAGGACAAAAAAGAATAAGGTAGGTGGAGAGAGAGAGACGGGGGAGGGGGGGCTGACGATAGTAGTGGTGGTGGGGGGGGGGGCAGGAGTAGAGGAAAAAGACAACATTGGAAGGCGATTGGATTTAGTGGTTTAAATGAATGTGAACTGTAAAAAGGGTCAGACGACGTTATACCAGCGTAACCCTTTAAAGGCAAGTGTTTGGGTTTGGGTTGGTTGTGTGGTTGTTTTGTTTTACGGCATATCAACCCTTTTCAGGTTATTTAATGCCGAATGCAGTCATTTTGGTGAAAGTTTTTATGCTTCAAGTTCTTTATATGTTCAAATATTTATTGATGGTGTTTGGTTTGGTTGTTAAAGTATATTTGTTTTCTTCTCTTTTTTGTTTCATCTGTTTCTATTTAACCCATAGTTGGGACCCTAACAGGTACTACCACTCCGGGTCAGGGTGGACCTGGGAGTAATGGTAATTAAGAGGAGGCTCCACATTCCCCAAAGTCCGTAAGCCGGATCTCACCATCGGATGTAGTTTAAGGTCATATCCAGGACCGGGAGTAGGGTAGGAAAAATAAAATAAAAAAGGGGAGGGAGAAAGGGAGAGGGGCTGTTGTTTTTGTTTTTGGTTTTGTAGAACATAATTAAGTTTTACAAAAAAAAAAAAAAAAAAAAAAAAACGTCAATGTAGGTGAATTTCGTCTCGGGGAGCTACAGGGCAGCCTGATCTGGTATCACCAGGTTTGGGTTTGGGGAGATAGGAGTATTTATTTACCTCTTCTCCAGGAGGTTAGGCACAAGGCAGTGTTATCTTACTCCCACAAGTAAGATGTGACCCAAGGTCAGGTCGGGAAAGTGGGGTTTGAAAAGCCAGTGCCCGAGAAAGTGAGCACTGGCCATTAAAAATTGCCTGGGCAGCCCCTTCGGCATTCCCCGGTAGGGGCGCCTCAGGCAGTAAGCAATAAACTTACTCCTCCCCAAAGAGGGGAGGCAAAGCCTGGGAGGGTGGACCTAGAACTGCACAGGACAGACCCATAGACCGGCGTAAATCAAGCCCCGAAGGCCAGTTTATGGGGTGTAGTATCCATCGGAACAGATACTACACTTTGATCTTAGGCAAAAGGGAGTAACTGACAATGAAAAGAGTGAAAGAGAAGAGGAAGGAAAGACAATGGCCAATACAAACTGCTAACGTTTGTTCTTGGAGGAGGGTGGAGTCGCGTCACATCTAAACACAAAAAGAAACTTGAGGTTTTTTTCTTAATATGATATTACGGGTCGATTATAATTTTTAGACCGCACAGAGTGGAATTTGGAGACGGCTGAGCCATGGGAACTGGAGAATGGCTTGCAAAATATCAGAAAACGTCTGATCTCTGAACAAGAAAAAAGTGGCATTAAATGAATGGATTAATATATCTGAATTAAACAACGACAAATAATAGTTAATTAATAAAATGTCCTTTTGCAAAACAAATATGCAAATATCAAGAAATTATGCCGGTTTGGCAGGCCGAGAGCAGTGGCGACGGAGAGGCGCCCCCCCCCCCTCCACGTGTGATGCGTCATTAACAGACTAGGTTCTGTTGAAGAAGTCGCACGTGGTTGGGCTTATTACTCCTCTCGTCTCTACGGCAATCGATTGGAACACAAATCTGTCGTAAAGACCGGCGTATTTTGATCGCTTGTAGTTATTTGCTGATGCTGTTACATGTCAAAATTTTGTCACCAATTCCGTTACTGAAGAGGGCGTAAAAGTGTCGACACAAGTCACATCCAATATATCTCTAAATTAGCAGTTGAAAATTGCAAACAAATATTGTCCGCACCCTGTAAATGGTAAATTCATATATAACCAAAGGTTCCCTGAGATGGTAAATCGTAAAATATTAAATAACCAAATCTTTTCTGAGATTGTAAATGCTACATTCATAAATGACAATAGGTTTTCTAAGATGTTAAATGGTAAATTCATAAATAACCAAAGGTTTTCTAAGATAGTAAATTCATAAATAACCAAAGGTTTTCTAAGATGGTAAATTCATAAATAACCAAAGATTTTCTAAGATGGTAAATTCATAAATAACCAAAGATTTTCTAAGATGGTAAATGGTAAATTCATAAATAACCAAAAGTTTTCTAAGATGGTAAATTCATAAATAACCAAAGGTTTTCTGAGATGGTAAATTCATAAATAACCAAAGGTTTTCTAAGATGGTAAATTCATAAACACCCAAAGGTTTTCTGAGATGGTAAATTCATAAATAACCAAAGGTTTTCTAAGATGGTAAATGGTAAATTCATAAATAACCAAAGGTTTTTTGAGATGGTAAATGTAAATTCATAAATAACCAAAAGTTTTCTGAGATGGTAAATTCATAAATAACAGTAGGTTTTCTGAGATGGTAAGTTGTAAAGTCGCAAATAACCAAAGGTTTTTTGAGATGGTAAATTGTAAAATCACAAATAACCAAAGGTTTTCTGAGATGGTAAATGGCAAAATCACAAATAACCAAAGGTTTTTTGAGATGGTAAATTGTAAAATCATAAATAACCAAAGGTTTTTTGAGATGGTAAAATCACAAATAACCAAAGGTTTTCTGAGATGGTAAATGGCAAAATCACAAATAACCAAAGGTTTTTTGAGATGGTAAATTGTAAAATCATAAATAACCAAAGGTTTTCTGAGATGGTAACGGTAAAATCACAAATAACCGAACGATTTTCGTAGAATAAAGAACAAATATAGACTATAAGAATTTAGCAACGTTTTTTAATTTAGAAATATTGAGTTACATGTATTTGTATTTTTCTAATAAAATGTTTTTTGGGTTTTTTTTAAGATGAAAATGATTTCACTGTTATAAATTACATTTTCAAACATAAAAATAATTAATAAGAATTAATAAGAATAAAATTTGATTTTTTTTTTTTTTCGTTTTAAAGTTTAAGAACATCTTAGCAAGTTTATTATTTTTTTATATTAAAATTTGCAAAGTTTACTATACGGGAAAGTAGAATTTGAAAAATATCTCGTTAACAATCAAAGTTTTTTTACAAATATCAAAAGATTTTTAAATATTTGCTGAATTTGAAAATTTACGAAGATAAAAAAAACAAAAAAATATTAATGTGCAAAATTTGCCCTTTTTCTTGGGGGGGGGGGGGGGGTTATGGTTTTGTGAAAACTGGAAATTCATGTCGAGATCTGATAAAATGAGAAAAGGTCTCTGATGTTTATGAAACTCGGACAACGAGAAACTTAACGGATTCAAGTGTTTGTGAGTCATGAAGAGAGAAAAAGGATCGTTCAAAGTTGGCTTTT
This sequence comes from Sepiola atlantica, assembly GCA_963556195.1. NCBI lineage: Eukaryota > Metazoa > Mollusca > Cephalopoda > Sepiida > Sepiolidae > Sepiola > Sepiola atlantica. The sequence goes on from OY744546.1 coordinate 4,788,872, forward strand.
ATAAAAGTTTCGATATTTCGCCATTAAATATTCGGTAAGTGGTCAAATTTGCTTTTGGATTTTATTTGATACGTCGACTTGGTTGGTCCGGGTGAAGTCGGTTGGATTGTCAGGATTGAGGGTAGGTTACCAAACGGGAACTGAAAAATTAAGAGAAAAACATCAGGGTTAGGGTTAGGGTTGGGTATCTCAAAATAATGTATACACCCTTTGAATCATTATAACTCGTTCAATTTACTAATTTTGACTTGCCAACAAGATTGATAGAAGATTATATATATATATATATATATATATATATATATATATATATATATATATATATATATATAATAATGGTAATAATCCAGGTGAAAAATATCCACAGAGTGGTAATCCAGAGAATTTTAACCGGGTTTATAAAAAGTGCTCAATATCAAAATAGAGCTTTATATATGATAATTTTATTTACACAGACATGTACAAAATCTGCAACACTGGCATGTCGATATTATCGATCAACAGTTACTATAAACTGAGATCTCATCAGGCAGAGTTAGAATCCGATCTTAACCTCAGATCATATTTGGAGAGAATGAAGTGGAGGGATAGAGAAAGAGAAGAAGAAAAGAAATTTAACATTTCAAAAATTAAGGCCGTTAAAAAATTAAAAAATTAAAAAATTTAAATTAAAAATTAAAAAATATATATATGTGTGTGTGATTTTTTGAAAGCTTACCAAAGCACTCTGTTCAGGAGCCCAATCAACACCACAAAAGATTTTTTCATTCAAAAATTTTTTATTTATCTTTTTTCAAATTAAAGAGTTTTTTACCTACACGTGTTTCACTACCAAGCAGGCACTTGCTTAGCAGATCATCAGGGAAAATTAAGCACCTTGAATAAGAGTTACAACAACCGAGTATCATGTACCCTGTAATCGAGTATCATCGAGCTTGTCTTTATTGGACTAATCCCGGTCTTCACTAAATAATCTTTTTTCTAAGTGAAAAATCCAAATATATATATATATATATATATATATATATATATATATTAATTTTATATATATATATATATATATATATATATATATATATATATAGATATATATATAATTTCATGTATCCACATAAAATGTTATATGGGATATAATTTTTTATGTATCAATTTTCAGTATATAAATATATTTATGGCAATTAAGCTAAGCAGAGGGTTCCGCGTTTCATCCCCGGTGCTTAACCAAAAGTATTGTGTACCAAGCCACAATATTTGCCAAAGAAAGCCCGAATAACAAGAAGTACTACGTGGGTATGCCCTCCCTAGATTTTAAAACTAGATATTACGACCACAACAGCACATGTAAAAACAAAAAAACGCTGAATTAAAACAGCACTAGCAAACCATTATTGGGAGCTCAAAGAAAACAGACGCTCACCAATATAAATATATTTTCATAACTTACTATATATATATATATATATATATACAGGGTGTCCCAAAATAATGTATACACTCTTCGAATCAAAATAATGTATACACTCTTCGAATCAAAATAATGTATACACTCTTTGAATCGTTATAACTCGTTCAATTTACTGATTTTGACTTGCAAACAAGATTGATATATATATATATATATATATATATATATATGTAAAAATAAAGATGGAATAAAGGATAAGCAAATCAACAACTAGCAAAAATATAAACTCAAAAACACATATTGTATAGTTCTACCAAAATATTTCAATTGTTAGGACAATCATCATCAGTTGGTAGCAGAACTTTAATTAAAAACAGAAAAGTTTTCAAATTTGTACAAAGAACGCAATTTGGAAAAAAAATATAGTCACGTGTAATAAACAGTAGAAAGAGAGAAAGAAAGAAATGTTAAAAAAGAAAAAGAAAGAAAGAAAAAAATCAGCAGTTAGCATATAAACGCCGATCGGAAACGCTGTAAGTTAATAAAGTGGGGAAGGAAAAGATTAGTAGTAATTTCAGATGAATGACAGCAAGGAATTAAACAATTATATTTGTACAAATTTGAAAACTTTTTTATTTTACATTTTGTCTGAAACATTGTTTCTTTTATTCCTCATATATATATATATATACACACACACACACACACACACACACACACAGGGTGTCCCAAAATAATGTATACACTTTTTGAATCATTGTCGGAAACATGGACAATTTTGAGCAAGAATTATTGGAATCTGTTGAGAAAATGGTAAACTTAAAAGTATTCGGATTATTCGGACTACTATTCTCACCGTGGTTGTTATATTCACAACGTTCCGACCGATGTAACCTCTGACCTTTTTCAGATGCATATTTAGAACTTCGAAATCTTTTAGTCAAACTCGAGAATCTGTAGAGAATTTCAAACTGAACCCTTTATTTAATCCACGGGGGTGGATTGTTCTTGTTCCCTCAGCCATGACCGCGTAGAATTACGTTACGGTTTGTTAAGATTCTTCTTCTTTGTTTAACGTGTCGCTTCCGCATCTGATGTGGATTGGACGTTGGACGTTGGACGTTGGATATGGCGACACAAAATGACATTCTCCATGAAATTCTTTCATTTACGTTGGTTTCAATGTGCCATTGCTTGAGTTCATCTTTAACTGTGTCGTTCCAAATCTTTCTCGGCCTGCCTTTTCCTCGCTTACCCTTAATTAAGACGTGTGTACATTTATTTATCCAACCAAAGCTTCGTTCAACATGTCCATGCCACCACAGGCAGTTGTAACGCAGAGCCGACTCCATTGAAGACAAATTACTATTTTGCCTATCGCTAAAAGGGGAGTGAAGGTTCACACAAAGGGACAAAAATTTAAATTGCCTCAGTCTTGAAGGATTTCTCCTCCATTGACCAAGGACAGGAAAGATATTAGCAAAACAACGCAGAAATTTTTTCTTCTTTTTCTTCTTTCTTTTTCCTTCTTCGTTTAACGTGTCGTTTCCGCATCAGATGTGGGTCGGACGTTGGCCATTGGCGGCACGAAATGACTTTCTCCATGAATGTCCATCATTTACGTTGGTGTCAATGTGCCACTGCTCGAGGTCATCTTTGACTGAGTCGTTCCAAATCTTTCTCGGCCTGCCTTTTCCTCACCCTTAATTGGGATGTGTATACGTATGTTTATCCCACCAGAGCTTCGTTCAACATGTCCATACTCAGGCGGTTGCACGTTGGCCATGGTGGCAATGCAGATTTGCAATGCAGATTTGCATTGCAGATTTGCAATGCAAATCTGCAATGCAGATTTGCAATGCAGATTTGCATTGCAGATTTGCAATGCAGATTTGCAATGCAGATTTGCCTCCAGTCTCGGCACGTTCAGCCTCAATAGTTGCAACCAGCGTCATCAGTTGGTTTCTTGCTGTCAGGCTGAGGAGATCCATCCTCCCAAGACTTACCTTCTCTCTTTGAGAAAGGGGTTAGGTTATTGTTAATCGCCTAGGGTTCCCCTACCGGGGAATGCCAATGGGGCTTCTCAGGCATTTTTGTTAAGAGAGAGTGCGCTGGCTTATCAAAACCTCACCTGACCTTGTGCCTAACTTCCTGGAAAGAAGGAGAATAAACTTAATAAATTGATGCACCTGAAGAAGATCAGAGGAGGTTACATCGGCCAAAACGTTGGTAACATAACAACCAGGTGAGATTAGTAGTCCGAATAATCCGAATTATTAGTCTTCATCTCAAAAATTCCGAAACCATTTTCAAGTTGAAACGTAACATCGTTTTATCTAATACGTACGGGTGATAATGTTTTTCGACCTCCATTCTTCTGACCAAATATTCAAAATAACAGAGTATTCGAAGCCGAAATAAGATCCCCTCGGTATGGCTACCCCACATTGGCTTATACGAGGAATGGTGCACCTTCTTCAAGTGGTGTTGCCTCTAGTAACAGCACTAAGCTGGCTACTCCACCAGACCAGATGAATTCTGGTCCTGGAATCCGGTAAGACCAATAGACCACAAGAAAGAAAAACTATAAAATAGTTAACTGGTCAATTGGGGAGAGGAAAAAATAATGTTATTCACTTTTTTACTAACTCAACGTTTGAGAGGTAAAGGAGAACTTTAATAGAATATTCGAATATCTATGTATCTCATATAGAGATCAAGTGTTAGCCCCAGAAAGGGGCCCCTTGATTTCTGAGATGTAAGTTAAGTGAAATGAAAAAAAAATAGAGCCCAATCAACAACTTGCAGAGGACAACATGTTTACAATTACTGAGCTAGAGTGTGTAAAAGTCTGGTGGGCTTGAAAAGCCATATTTGATATTGAACAAGTGATCGCAATACGCAATATCGAGTTTCCCGCCACCATATATATATGTATATGACAACCAGGATAGTAGTCCGAATAATCCAAATTATCAATCTTTATCTGAAGAATTCCGAAACAATTTTCAAATAGAAATGTAACATCATTTTCTCAGATACGTACGGGTGCTAATTTGTTTCGACCTCCATTTTTCTGCGAACGCTTCTCGCCAATTTCTTTCCGCCTTTGTTCGGCCTCCGCATCACGTTCAAAGATATCGCGACTGTAATCCAAGTAAGGATGTTGCATAAGTTCCGCGCACGTTAAGCGTTGGGCTGGATCTAATGCAAGACAACCCTGAAATAAAAGGAGGAGTGATTTTTTTTAGCTTTAGAAGTGGAGATAAGCACCGACCGCTTACCCCAAATGCATGTGCCGTGGTTTTCATAAGCGGTGACTCATTAGTACATTAAAAAAGATAGTACAATAGTATAGGTGCGGCTTCAGACAGACACCAAATATCGGCGAAAGTATATTTTAGGGTAAAAAACTCATAGCACTGTCAAAAATTAATATTTTTTTAAAAAATTTTTTACGAGAGGACATTTTGAACCATAATGAATCATATTCCATAAAAAAAATTTTTTTCAGGAGAGGATATTTTGAACCATTGTGAATCATATTCCATAAAAAAAATTTTTTCAGGAGAGGACATTTTGAACCATTGTGAATCATATTCCATAAAAAAAAATTTTTTTTTCAACAAAAAAATTTTTTCAGGAGAGGACATTTTGAACCATAGTGAATTATATTCCATAAAAAAAAAAAATTTTTTTCAACAAAAAATTTTTTTTTTCAACAAAAAATATAATAATTTTGGAAAAAAATTAGCACTTATATGAACAAGTAAAAAATACATCTAATAACATATTACAGTTTTTACATTGGGTAAACGAAAGTTGAGACGACAGTGCAGAACGAGTGAAGCCTTGTTCCACACCTATCTATACGAGAACCCCTGCCGATGGAGTATGCGTGGTACGGACGTATTTGCGGCATCGATAGTAACTATCTGGAAAGAATATCCAATGTAAACACTTTAATATGTTATTAAATGTATTTTTTATCTGTTAATGTTAGAAAAAATTTTTTTTAATTTTTCTAAATTATTTTTTTTTTTTGTGACAACAAAAAATTTTCTTTTTCCATTCTTCATTTCAAACAAACTTCATTCAACATATTTACGTACCTTTAAAAAGTTAAGCGCTTGCGAGTTGATCATTGGAATTCGTTCTTCTAATGTTTCCTGAAATATAAAAAAGGTCATATTTACGATACAATTACAAATTATGTACACCGACATCATCATCATCATCATCATCATAGACCTTGATGAACTTTCCTTCTTTTTTTTAAACTTAGTTCACCCCAAACAAGGCAAGTTGTCACTGTAAATGTCAGGGGCTATATACACGGCTAGCTAGGAATTAGGGTGAAAATTTAGGGAGTCATCCTAATTTGGGAGATGTGCAGAGCGATGCTTGTTCACATTAGTTTTAAATTTCTGCATGTCAATACAGTCGGGGAAACAGGGAGAAGGGAGAGAATTCCAAAGACCAGCAGTTCAAGGAAAGAAGCTATTGTCGGGTTGGCTGAGTGTATTTACATCGAGGGGTACCAGAACAGCAAGTTCATCGGAGCACATTCATTTGAAGTACTTGTAAAACAGGCACAAGGATGCAGCATTGCAGCGATGGGACAGGGTGGATAGTGAGGGACCTATCAGATTAGAAACTCTTTTTTGGACCTTGTCTAAGAGGGAGAGACTAGTAGATGGTGCACCAGCCCAGATGTGACAACACTACTCCATGCATGGGCAGATGGTGGCTTTGGGTGAGAAGTTTTCTAGCACTGTACAGGGATCCCAGTTTCTTTGCAGCAGCCTTGGCAGTGTCTTCTAATTCATGTTACCTGTGAATCTTAGGCCGATGAGTTTGAACTTTGGACTCTCAGGTAGGGTGTTAAAAAATATATACATAAATAAAAATAAATAATAAATAAAAATAAATAAATAAATTACATGAAATCAAATAAAGATATATAAAAATTTTAACATTAAATAAATAAAAAAATAAAAATACATAAAAAATATATAAAAAATAAATAAAATAAATTAAATAACTAAAATAATAAATCTGTATATAAATAAAAATAATTAAAATGAAAATGAATTTATTTATTCATTTTAATTATTTTTATAAATGAACAATAATAAATAAATAAATTACATAAAATAAAGATATATAAAAAATTTAAATTAAATAAATATAAAAATACATAAAAAATATATATAAAAAAATAATTAAATAAAATAAAATAACTAACTAAAATAATAAATAAGTAAATAAATAAATTAAAATAATAAAAATAAAAGTGAATAAAATTGAAAATGAATGAATAAAAATAAAAATACATAAAAAATATAAAAATAAAAAAAATAAAATAAATAACTAAAATAATAAATTAGTAAATAAATAAAAATAATTAAAATGAAAATGAATAAATAAAAAAATGAATAAAATTGAAAATGAATGAATAAAAATATATACATAAATAAAAATAAATAATAAATAAAAATGCATAAATAAATACAAAATAAATAAATAAAAATAAATAAATAATAACTATATAAAAATTAAAATTAAAAACAAATTAAAATGCATAAATAAAAATAAATAATAAATAAATAAATACAAAATAAATAATAAATAAATAAATAAAAATAAACAAATAATAACTATATAAAAATTTTAATTAAAAAAAAATTAAAATGAATAAATAAAAATGAAAATAATTAATGAAAATAAATAAAAATAACGAAATAAAAATAAATATAAATGAATAAAAATATTTTTTTTAAATAACTGAATAAAATTTTAAAAATGAATAAAAAAATAAAAAGAAAGAAAGAAATAAAAATAAAGAAATAAAAATGAATCAAAATAAATAAAGAAATAAAACAATAATAATAAAACAACAACAATCCAATCCTAAATTGCAGAAATTTCCGTGTCAATAGAAATGTTTTTTTCCGTACCTCTTGTTCTGGTTCCGGAATGCAAGATCCTCGGAAGAAACTGTTATTACTGAAAATTTCTTTGTGACGAGGAATCAAATCACCTAAAAGAAAAATATGTCGATAGATTGTCAGTTGAATGATGAAGAATATTATGAGAGGATTGAATGAAAAATATGTCACCATTTTATTCGGGTATAAAATGTCATGAATGAAAAGAATTTAATTTTTTTTAAACATTTACTAATGATTCAGCACACAGCAAGGCCAAAAGCCGCTCGAGGATAAGGGTTAATGAGATGGATAGATTGTCAGTTGAATGATGAAGAATATTATGAGAGGATTGAATGAAAAATATGTCGCCATTTTATTCGGGTATAAAATGTCATGAATGAAAAGAATTTAATTTTTTTTAAACATTTACTAATGATTCAGCACACAGCAAGGCCAAAAGCCGCTCGAGGATAAGGGTTAATGAGATGGATAGATTGTCAGTTGAATGATGAAGAATATTATGAGAGGATTGAATGAAAAATATGTTGATAGATTGTCAGTTGAATGATGAAGAATATTATGAGAGGATTGAATGAAAAATATGTCGCCATTTTATTCGGGTATAAAATGTCATGAATGAAAAGAATTTAATTTTTTTTAAACATTTACTAATGATTCAGCACACAGCAAGGCCAAAAGCCGCTCGAGGATAAGGGTTAATGAGATGGATAGATTGTCAGTTGAATGATGAAGAATATTATGAGAGGATTGAATGAAAAATATGTCGCCATTTTATTCGGGTATAAAATGTCATGAATGAAAAGAATTTAATTTTTTTTAAACATTTACTAATGATTCAGCACACAGCAAGGCCAAAAGCCGCTCGAGGATAAGGGTTAATGAGATGGATAGATTGTCAGTTGAATGCTGAAGAATATCATGAGAGGATTGAATGAATAAAATTTGATTACTTATGAGGACGGTTTATGACAAGTGTTTATTAATATTGGATTTGAAGATGACCATGTTGCATCCCTCAGGGGAGGAAAAATCCTCTGGTAACGTGTTCCACAGATGGGAAGTGCATCTAAATTCAGTTCGATATTAGACACACGGAGGAAGAAAGGGAAGATTTTTGCATTGGTGGTAGCTAGACAAGTTCTTGCTGTGAATGTTTTACACGAAGGAATCAGAGATCGAAGCTCAGTCGATCAGTTTCCATGGAAATAACGACAGAGCAGAAAAAGACTAGCAGCATCTCTTATGTGAGAAAGGGGTTGTAGAGTTGCGGATTGCAAAGTCAATTTTGGACTCTGTCAAGGCAAGAAAGAGCACTCCTCTGAGCGGCACCTCCCCAGATGTGGTAGCAGTACTTCATCTCTTAGACAAGGTCCAAAAAAGAGTCTCTAATCTAATAAGTCCCTAAGTATCCACCAAGCTCCAACCCCTGTCCCATCGCCGCAATGTTGCATCCTTGTGCTTGGTTTACAAGTACTTTAATGGAATGTGCTCCGATGAACTTGCTGCTCTGGTGGCCCCTTGATGTAAATACACTCGACCAACCTGACAATCAGCTAAATCCCATCCATTCACTGTGGAGGTCCCCAGATGCTACAATAGCTTCTTTCCTCGAGCTGCCGGTCTTTGGAACTCCCTCTCTGCTCCCTGTTTCCCCGACTGTACCGACATGCAGAAATTTAAAACTAATGTAAACAAGCATCTTGCTACACAGCTCCCAATTTCGGATGACCCCCTAAACTTTCGCCCTAATTCTCAGTAGCCCCTTACGTCTACAGTGGCAACTTGCCTTGTTTGGGGTGAACTAAGTTAATAAAAAAAAAAAGGGAGGTGAAGCCAGCATGGACAAAGTTTTGCTTCTAATTCTATTTATCTTCCTCCCACAAGGTAAGATGTGACACAAGGTCGGTAAAGTGGGAAAAAACCAGCGCTCGAGAATTTGAGCACTCTGGTCATTTAAAAATTGCCTGGGCAACCCCGTCGGCATTCTCCGGTAGGGGCACCTCAGGTGATTAGCAATAAACTAACCCCTTCTCAAAGGGAACATGAACATGAAGAGGGCTTACTTGCGAAACGTCCTCGGGTTTGCTTGTCCTGTGCGCTGCGAGTGAAAGAAAGAAAGAAGGAAAGAAATCCAACATGGCGTCCCTGAATGTTTATTACATACAGTTCACGCAAAATCTCGCAAAGTCTCGCTGCACGTATGGAAATTAGGTGTGACTGGATATTATAAAAAGCGAGTCTCGTACCGTCTCAGAGAAACGGAGTGTGCGAAGCGAGTGCACGTGTCGAGCAGTAAGAGCTGCTTTGGAGGTTAACAGTGACTTGCGACCTTCGTTATTATTACAAGCTATCTCGGCGATGGACAAATTTGACTTGAGGTTAATACCCGAGTTCGACGGCTCCCCCTCCGGACCCTCTGTAGTCGAGTGGTGGGAGAAAGCCGAGCGCGTCTGCAGACTTTGCAATATAAAGGATCCTGCACTGGTCATCCCGCTGAGGCTGACCAAAGGAGCATATTCGGTGTATCAGCAGCTCGGAGACGAACCAGGCCTGGAGGAAATTAGGCAGGCGCTATACGCAGCCTTTGCTGTGGACCCTTTCGTCGCCTGGAGGCAGTTCACCGAACGGCGGCTTGGGCTAGATGAGACTGTGGACGTCTACCTTGCCGATTTGAGGAGGCTAGCCGCGCCGTTTGGTGGAACAAGCGAGCGAATACTGGGATGCGCTTTTCTGACTGGACTCCCAGACGGCGCCAGCAGACTGCTGCGAGCATCGTCCAGACTCAGTGAGATTGGGCTTGACGAGTTGTTGGCCAGAGCCCGAAACATTTTGAAAGAGGACACAGAGCCGGTTTCGGCAGCTGCGGAAGCGTCTTCACCACCAACAGAAGACGTGAGATGCTACAAATGTGGCGGGTCGAATCATTTTTCAAAAGACTGCCGTAGCCGAAGCGGTGCAAAGGACGCGCCCGATCGAGGAACGTTAAAACGCGTGCGTTGTTACCGGTGCAACAAGCTGGGTCACATGGCAAGAGGTTGTCCGGGAAACGGGCAAGGGGAGTAAGCTATAGCGCCAGTCTTCTCCCCAGATCGTCGCCAAATAAGGCGCTACCCACGGTGAGCGTGCGCGTAAACGGGCATGAGCGCTTCGCGCTCGTAGACACCGGGTGCACGCAGACCCTCGTGCGCAAAGCATGCTGTGACGCATGGGATAAGGAAAGGATCCCGGTATTGACGGTTGGCGGTGGCTCGATTGCCTCTTGTGGCGTTAGCATCATTCGCGCAGGTGTCGGCGATGGGCCTACAGTAACCGCACGAGCCTTGGTTATAAACGGCGACCTGCTCGGTTACGACCTACTCCTGGGAATGGACGTCATCAAGGAATTGGGAGGTGTACGCATTGATGGTGAGGGTAGGGCACATTTTGCAAAAGCGGGCCTTGCTCTGAGTGCAGCTATGAAGCTGGAACAGCCTGATTTTTGTGCGGAATTCGACCAGCGCACAAAATCCTGGACAGCCTCCTGGAAGTGGTCGGAGGAGCAGCCACCCGAGAAATTATGCAATAAGGTGCCAGAATACAAAATTCCCCCCGGAGCTCGTGCAGAATACGACAAGGAACTACAAACTTGGATTAGTAATGGATGGCTAGTTCCGTATTCAGAGAAGGAATTGGGTCCTCCAAAGTGCCTGATCCCGTTAATGGCGGTTATCCAACAGAATAAGCAGAAGGTGAGGCCGGTGCTCGACTATCGAGAATTGAATGAGCACGTGGACCCTTTTACAGCTTGCGCGGACGTATGCACTGAAAAGTTGAGGGAATGGCGGCAAGTGGGATCTAATGTATCTGTACTGGATCTTCACAAAGCATACCTTCAAGTGCGTGTACACAAATCACTATGGCCCTATCAAACGGTGCTCATCAAGGGGAAAAGGTATTGCCTAACCCGCATGGGATTTGGACTTAATGTTGCGCCATCAATTATGCAAATGATTGTTGACACCATTCTGACTAAAGATGAGCGCATTCAGCGGGCAACGTCTGCATATATTGATGACGTGTACGTGGACGAGGAAATTGTATCTGCGGCGCGCGTGAGGGAGCATCTCTACAACTTTGGCCTTCTCAGCAAGGAACCGGAAAGGCTACGAGATGGCGCACGGGTACTTGGTTTGCAGGTCTGGGAGGAAGATGACGTTCTGTATTGGAAACGAGGAAATGAAACCCCTGGCATGCCTTGTATTGTTACACGACGAAACGTGTTTTCCTTGTGCGGAAAGTTAGTTGGACACCTTCCTGTCGGCGGCTGGCTTCGTGTTGCGGTGGCATTTATTAAGCGAAGAGCCTCCGACGTCACCACTGGATGGGATGACGAAACTCATGACGTCCCTCTCAATACAATGCTCAAAGAAGTCCTCACCAGGGTGCACAAGGAAGACCCAACGCGAGGCAGATGGTGCGTCGACAGCCAGAACCTTAGTGTGTGGGTTGATGCAAGCTCTCTCGCCATTGGTGTATCGGTGGTCCATGATGGACGCCCAGAAAAGGACTCCCAGCACATAAACCTGGCAGAACTTGATGCGGTTATCAAGGGGATAAACTTGGCAATCCTTTGGAAGACGACCACCCTGCGACTATTCACGGATTCTGCTTGCGTCCATAAGTGGATTTCAGATACTCTCACCGGGAGGGCAAGAATACGAACCAAAGCCACGAGCGAGATGCTCATCCGACGGCGGCTCGACACGATCATGAAGCTGGTGAACGAATATGCGCTGTCAATAGAGGTGTCCCTGGTCAAATCCAGCCTGAACAAAGCAGATTGTTTGACGAGAGTACCTCAAAGATGGCTTGATGCCATAAGAAAGACTATTGAACCCATGCAGCCCGCCTGCGCCGCTTCCATGAGCCCCGTTCGATCTAATACCATCAAAGAAGTCCACCAACAAACCGGGCACCCTGGGGTCAAGCGGACCCTATATTTCGCTAAGTTGGTTGAACCAGGAGTACAAAAGGCAGACGTCAGGAAAGTGGTCAAAGATTGTATAGCATGCCAATCCATCGATCCAGCACCCGTTCGCTGGGAGAAAGGAAAGCTGGTAGTGGAAAGCCATTGGAACCGGCTGGCGATGGATATTACTCACCACAACGGTGAGGATTTCTTGACTCTCATTGATTGCGGTCCATCCAGGTTTGCGATATGGCGCATGCTGCGCCGGCAGGATGCAGCCAGCATCATCCGTCAGTTAAACAATATTTTTCTTGAACGTGGCCCCCCAACGGAGATATTAACCGACAATGGCGCTGCATTCACTAGTGAGCAGTTCAGAAAGTTTGCTGATGGCTGGGGAGTACACCTGAGGTTTCGATGCGCCCACGTACCGAGTGGAAATGGGGTCATCGAGCGGAATCACAGAACCGTCAAAACCATTGCGGCCAGGACGGGCTGCACGGTATTTGAGGCAGTCTACCTGTATAACGTAACCCCAAAGGATAATGTTTCACCCTCTACAGCGCCGGCTGACACCTTGCACAGGTATCACGTCAGGGTGAAAGGCATAGAGACTAACCCGCTGCCCGAACTGGAAGTAACCAAAGAGAAACTGAAAAAAGGGGATGTCGTCTGGATTAAGAACCCGCGCGGCAAGTGTACAACGAAATACGGAGTTGGACGCGTCACCGAGGTAATTAGCCCACAGGCGGTGCGAGTCGACGGTATGCCCCGTCACATTAGGGACCTACGGTTAGCAACGCAATCATCACTGAACGACAAGAGCGAGTCGGAGTCAGAGAGCAGTGAGGCATCGCTCTGGCTTGCAGCAGCCCCATCGGACAGTGACTCGGATATCAGCAGTATCCCAGCGGACGCGATGTTTCTCGACCCTCAGACCGCGGACGAGAGCACAAGCGAAGATGAGGCTTGCGTTGTCCCCCTCCGAAGAAGCAACCGGCGAAGGCGATCTAGGCCTCCCTGCCATCTCTGTGATCATGAGATCAGGGGGGAGTGTAGGGAACATGAACATGAAGAGGGCTTACTTGCGAAACGTCCTCGGGTTTGCTTGTCCTGTGCGCTGCGAGTGAAAGAAAGAAAGAAGGAAAGAAATCCAACATGGCGTCCCTGAATGTTTATTACATACAGTTCACGCAAAATCTCGCAAAGTCTCGCTGCACGTATGGAAATTAGGTGTGACTGGATATTATAAAAAGCGAGTCTCGTACCGTCTCAGAGAAACGGAGTGTGCGAAGCGAGTGCACGTGTCGAGCAGTAAGAGCTGCTTTGGAGGTTAACAGTGACTTGCGACCTTCGTTATTATTACAGAGAAGGCAAAGCCTGGGAGGGTGCACCTCCTAGAACTGCACAGGACGGACAACCGATAGACCGGTGTAAATCCAGACCCGAAGGCCCGGACAATACCGGTTTATTGGGCGGGGTAAAAAACCCTGGTTGAACTTCTAATCACATCACAACATCCGGGGTAAGTTGTATAGCAGTTGTGTCACTGCAGTCCTCTCTCGCCGGACTGCAGTCAAACAATAGATCCATGATCAGATGGATCTGCGATGTGAAATCTGACCAAATCCAACACATCAGGTCAGTGGATTTGCTGAAAGCACTACATTTTCCCGGCATAGAGGTTATCCTCAATGACAAATCACTTACACTGGTACGGACATGTGGGGCGTTTATCCTCCTTGATAAATCATTGCAAAAGCATGGATATCTTGAATCGCAGAACGGTTGGCCGGCCAAAGAAAACTGAGCAGCAAGTGATTGGAAAAGACTGTACATAGTGGAATTTGGAGACAGTTGACCCACTGAGCCGTGAGAATTAGAGAAAGAGCTTGTGAAATATCAAATAACGTCTTACAAGGAAAACGTGACGTTAAATGAAGAGAGAGAGAGAGAGAAAGAGAGAGAGAGAAAGAGAGAGAGAGAAAGAGAAAGAGGGAAGAGAGAGAGAGAGAGAAAGAGAGAGAGAGAAAGAGAAAGAGAGAGAGAAAGAGAGAAAGAGAGAAAGAGAGTGATGTAAACCCAACCGTTTCTTCATCATTGTTTTTCCCCCCTTTTATATTCCACCTCGTGTGTACTCACAAAAACCACACACACAAAAGGGCGTCTACCTATCTGGAAAAGAAACCCAAATGCATTGTCGCTGCAAAAACGTAAAAATAGAACATCAAATATTTTTAATTTTCAGTAAAATATACAGAAAAAATCATTCAGGACGCTCTTTTTATCGAAAAATCTCAAAAATAAAAATAAAACCGAAAATTTGTAATCACCCAAAGTTTTCTTGATGAGATAAAGTTGATCAACATCTGAAAGTCCCGGCCAAAGTGCCTGCCCAGTTAAAAGTTCCGCAAAGACACATCCAATGGCCCAGACATCAACGGGAGGGCCATACTGTGTATCACCGACCAATAATTCAGGACCTCGATACCAACGTGTAGCAACATAGTCAGTGTATTCGTCACCTGGACCGGCTTGAAAATAGTACGACAAATTTGCATTAAATTACCCTGAAACGATTGACCTTTGAACAGACAAACTTGACAAAGATTTTTCAATTCATAAAAATGGTTCGTGGAACTTTATCTCGGATTAATGGTATTTGAACAATTATAATGTAATGTTTTTTTATTGTTGTTTAATTGATGCAAAATTCATGTTTAATTAATATTAAATTAATATTTAATTGATATTTAATTGATGTTTAATTAATGTTTACTTTGTGTTTACTTGATGTTTAATTAATATTAAATTAATGTTTAATTAATGTTTACTTGGTATTTAATTGATGTTTAATTAATATTTAATTAATGTTTAATTGGTATTTAATTGGTATTTAATTGATGTTTAATTAATATTAAATTAATGTTTAATTGGTATTTAATTGATGTTTAATTAATGTTTACTTTGTGTTTACTTGATGTTTAATTAATATTAAATTAATGTTTAATTAATGTTTACTTGGTATTTAATTGATGTTTAATTAATATTTAATTAATGTTTAATTGATATTTAATTGGTATTTAATTGATGTTTAATTAATATTAAATTAATGTTTAATTGGTATTTAATTGATGTTTAATTAATGTTTACTTTGTGTTTACTTGATGTTTAATTAATGTTTAATTAATATTAAATTAATGTTTAATTGGTATTTAATTGATGTTTAATTAATGTTTACTTTGTGTTTACTTGATGTTTAATTAATATTAAATTAATGTTTAATTAATGTTTACTTGGTATTTAATTGATGTTTAATTAATATTTAATTAATGTTTAATTGATATTTAATTGGTATTTAATTGATGTTTAATTAATGTTTAATTAATGTTTGATTGATTTTTAATTAATGTTCAATTGATGTTTAATTGATTGATGTTTAATTGATGTTTAATTTAAATAGTGTACAATGGAGAAGAAAAAGTAAAACGTTGAAAACATTGTTCAACCCCAAATGCTTTTGTGCTGTTATTATTTACAAACTCTTTTATTAATCAACACGCATCACGACAAAACAACAACTAAGAAGAAAATGAGAGAGACCGAACTGCTGCTATGTGTTATCTACACAACAAGACTCCAGCTGACAACGTGATTAGCTGCCGTACGAAGAATCTAATTGATGTATTTTTTTTCAAACATGAAAAAACAAAAGTTTGTTAAATTATCAAAACCAACTGATGTGCCAGTTTACCCAAAACCTGTTGAGTGACAAAAAGTTTTGCATTGTTTAAAAGATTTTTGTGATCAAACTAGCAGCAGTTAAATTGCATCCATTAGTAAATGACGAGAATACTACAGTTCATTTTATTGAAAAGGTTTTGACATTTGGGAAAATTGTGAGTGTTAAAGAAATTTATGTATAGTGCACATTTTATCGATAAACGAATAATGTTAATATATCAGCAGCATTATTGGTCATATTCAAGGGAGCTAAGGGGGATAACATCCAAAAATCCAGACTTTATTTCTCTAGTTTGCAAAAGTTTGGATTATCTCCCTTGAATATGACTAATATGGCGCAGATATTTCAACTTCATTCGTTTATCGATAAAATTTGACTTTTTTTTATAAAATAAAAACTACTTGGTTAATTTACGTGATTTTTGATATACGATATATTCATTCCGTCACGGATACGGAAATCATGCAGATATTTTTCAGTTTTTGTTTTTTTTTGTTTTTTTCATATCTCAGTAATTCTGGATAAACACCAAATTTATTAAACTTTGTTTTATGCCTTCTGTGATGGATTCTTCATTTTTCCCCTCTTTTTTCTCTTTGCTTTTCTTTCTTCTTCCAATTTGTCTTTTTCTTCTTTTTTTCATTTTTTATATTTCAATTTTTTATCAGCAAAAAGATTTTTCAGCAAATAATTTCAGCAAAAATATTGGAATTCTATAAATATGATATGCCTTAAGTTTACATTAAAATTTCAAATTTTTGTCATAATTTCCTTCTTTTTTTTTCTAATTCCCAATTTTGTTTTATTTTTTAAATTCTTCTGTTTATACTAAAAATCCCGATTCGAATGGTCACAGCCAAACGTTTGAATTCTTTTTGCTTTTGATTTGATCTTGTTTGCAGGTTTAGAAGGCCCAACATGTTTGCCAATTTTTACATTACGTTCAGAAACGGTTTCCTTAACAAAAAAAGTCGATGTCGTTTCAGTCGGCACATTTCAAGATGGAAGCACAATTTCAGACTTGAGTGTGGATAAATCTAAAAATTCCTTTGAAAGATTTGTCCCATATTCTCGTTAGAATCGGATCAAACATAATTTGGCTTCTTTTTCGTCTCAGCAGACAATGGATACCCCGTGTAAGGATGCCTGCATGCAGTATTATTGTTGCCACATCTGGGGAGGTGCCGCTTATAGCTCTCTTTCGTATGTTGACAAAATCAACTTCGTATTCAAGCGGGGATGATCACTTCTCTTACTTACACCCCCCCCTCTCTGCCCACTAGAAAACTTCTCACACCTGCAAGCATCCTATATCTCTACAAAGCCACCATCTGCCGATGCATGGAGTATTGTTGCCACATCTGGGCTGGTGCATCATCTACTAGTCTCTCTCTCCTTGACAAGGTCCAAAAAAGAGTCGCCAACCTAATAGGTCCCTCACTGTCAACCAAGCTCCAGTCCCTGTCCCATCGCCGCAATGTAGCTTCCTTGTGCTTGTTTTACAAATACTCCAATGAACTGGCTACTCTGGCTTGAGCATGGATAAATCTAAAAATTCCTTTGAAAGATTTGTCCCATAATTTGGCTTTTCTTTCTTCTTCCAATTTTTCTTCTTCCAATTTTTCTTTTCCTTCTTTTTTTCCTTTTTTTTTTATTTCAATTTTTTATCAGCAAAACATTTTTTCAGAAATAATTTCAGCAAAAAATATTGTAATTCTCAGCAATTCCGGATAAGCACCATTTTTGTACGTAGAAACCTATTTTTGCCTGATACGTAAGTATTTCAAAGAGTTTTTATTCGGAACTGCGATTTTCACCTGTGTTTTTTCAAGTAGAAGCACCGATATTTTAAATTGAAGAATATGATAGGAATTCTCTACCTTCTGTATAAATTTGCTTTTGACTATCCAATATTCATTTGTTATTGTTGTACCATGTTATCGATAATGTAATATGATACTTCGCTACAATTTATTTTAAAAATTACTTAGTACGATCCAGACAACATTTTAAAATCATCTAAAATAAAAAAAAAAATGAGCATGGGGGATAACTCATATTTTTTTATTGAAGAATGTAATAGTCGTCTCCCTTACAACTAACATTTTATTTCTTTTTCTGTACAAGTTTAAAAAATTAAAAAGTAAAATGACAGTTAGTATAGATATAAAATTATGTACATCTTTTTATCTTTACAGTTGCAGATGTCTTTAAATCTTTATCAGTTTTCATCTGGCAATTCAATTGTTGAAGAAAAGTGGGAAAAAATGACATGGAATAAAGTTAGATGTCATCGATACTAACTTAAAACTCGTGCAAATCCAAAATCACAAAGTTTCACGTGGCCGTGTTTATTGATTAAAATATTTTCAGGTTTTACGTCTCGATGAATGCACTAAAAAAGAAAGAAAAAAATTCATCGAAGCAAAAATGGAATGACTGAAAACTGAAAAATAAAATATCAAATAATTGATAATCTAATTAAAAATATTAAATATGAAATAATTGATCATTTAATAAAAGATATAAAATAATTTATCATTTGAATAAAGATATCAAATAATCCATAATTGCATTAAAAATATCAAATAATTGATAATTTAATAAAAAATATAAAATAATTGATAATTAGAATAAAATATATCAAATAATTGATGAGTTAATTTTAAATATCAAATGATTGATAATTTAATGGAAAATATCAAATAATTTAATGAAAATATCTAATAATTTAATGAAAATATCAAATAATTTAATGAAAATATCAAATAATTTAATGAAAATATCAATGAAAACTGAAAACTAAAAAATTAAATATCAAATAATTGATAATCTAATTAAAAATATAAAATATAAAATAATTGATTATTTAATAATTTATCATTAAAATAAAAATATAAAATAATCTGTAATTGAATTAAAAATATCAAATAATTGATAATTTAATAAAAAAATATCAAATAATCAATAATTAGAATAAAATATATCAAATAATTATTAAGTTAATTAAAAATACCAAATGATTGATAATTTAATAAAAAAAATATCAAATTAATAATTTAATAAAAATTATAAAATAATTAATTTAATAAAAATAATTGATAATTTAATTAAAATATCAAATAATTGATAATTTAATATAAAACAATTAATAATTTAATTTAAAAATTAATTAATAATTAGAATAAAAAATATCAAATAATTGATAATTTAATTTAAACAATAATTGATAATTAGAATAAAATGTATTGATATGCAGATGAAAGTTTCCAAGGAGACAGAAATTATTTTACGTTTTCACTTGTTTTCATTGATTTTACCAAATATTATTCTTAATTTCAATTGGAAGAAAAATAAAATCAGAGACTTCAGTGAATCAGTAAGAAAAATAGTTTGCGATTTGAAAGCAAAAAATATGTAAAGAAAATTC
This sequence comes from Sepiola atlantica, assembly GCA_963556195.1. Lineage (NCBI taxonomy): Eukaryota > Metazoa > Mollusca > Cephalopoda > Sepiida > Sepiolidae > Sepiola > Sepiola atlantica. Next base: position 4,808,354 of record OY744546.1, read on the forward strand.
GGTTGTTTCATAATAGCATGTTACGCCTTTCTTTAAAATAAAAAAAAAATAGCTAAAGAAATGCATAAACTTTGTTATGTAGTTATGTGGTAGCTGAAAAGAAGACTGACACCAAAAAATACACAAATTCATCCAGTATTTATGAAATTAAAAATAAAAAAACGATTTTATCTCACGGTCACCATTTTTCTTATATTTTGACTTTTTCAGAAAGTTATCTCCCTTACCTACTTAATAAGCTGAAAGATCGTTTTTTATTCTTTTTCTTATAATTTAATAAATACTGGATGAATTTACAGAATTTTTTCTGTACAATCTTATTTTCAGCTAACACGTAAGTAGATGAAAAAGTTTATACATTTAAAAAAATATTTTCATGTCATTGGGAAACTGCAGAAGAACCGTCTATTTTTTACTATATCTTACAGAAAAAAATTGTGAAAACAACAAATAGGCAACAAATGTTACCAAAGGCAATAAAATTTACTACTTACCTGGATAAGATTTTTTGTGTTTTAAAGTATTTCACTGTGTTTTTATTTTGTTTTAATAATCCAATGATGGAGTTTACCTTATTTTTTCAAGATGGCGACGTGAAGCCTCGATGTCATATGTTTAACCACTCAAAAATCGAGAATTAAACATAAATACAGCTAATAACTGTCACCAAATTTTATTTTCAACTGATATGTATAGTTTTATTAGCTGTAGTTTTGTTTAATTTTCGTTTTTTGGGCGATTATTGCAGTTTCACATTGAAAAAAAACCGGCAATGTTCAATTCGTAGGGTTTACAGGATTCAGAATGAAAGGATAAAAATGTAAATAAAAGCGCTTTAAAATACTTTAAAGCAAAACAAAATTAGGATTAGGGTTAGTAAAAGAGTAACTTATCTTGCCTTTGGTAACATTTAATTGTTGCCTATTTGTTTATTTACCTCTTTTTACGTTAGATATAATAAAACATCGCCGAAAGTTAATTATTTTTGGTAATTTTTTCCTGAAACTATAACTGATTTCAAATGTCGAACAAATCAATTTTTCTTCTTTTTTTTGCAAAAAATCAATTTTTCTTTTTTTTGTGCAAAAGATAAATTTTCTTTTTTTTGTTGCAAAAAATAAATTTTCTTTTTCTTTGCAAAAAATAAATTTTCTTTTTCTTTGCAAAAAATAAATTTTCTTTTTTTTTGCAAAAAATCAATTTTCTTTTTTTTTTTTTGCAAAGAATCAATTTTCTTTTTTTTTTTGCAAAAAATCAATTTTCTTTTTCTTTGCAAAAAATCCATTTTCTTTTTCTTTGCAAAAAATCCATTTTCTTTTTTTTGCAAAGAATCAATTTTCTGTTTTTTTTGCAAAAAATCATTCTTTTTTTGGCAAAAAAACAATGTTTTTTTTTTTTTGCAAAAAATCAATTTTCTTTTACTTTGCAAAAAATCAATTTTCTTTTTTTTTTTTTGCAAAAAATCAATTTTCTTTTTTTTTTTGCAAAAAAAATCAATTTTCTTTTTTTTTTTTGCAAAAAATCAATTTTCTTTTTTTTTTTGCAAAAAAAATCAATTTTCTTTTTTTTGCAAAAAAATCAATTTTCTTTTTTTTGCAAAAAAATCAATTTTCTTTTTTTTGCAAAAAAATCAATTTTCTTTTTTTAGCAAAAAAATCAATTTTCTTTTTTTTGCAAAAAAATCAATTTTCTTTTTTTTTGCAAAAAAATCAATTTTTCTTTTTTTTGCAAAAAAATCAATTTTCTTTTTTTTTTTGCAAAAAAATCAATTTTCTCCTTACCTTATGCTGATGGCAGAAATCGACGGCTTTCAATGTCTGATAAACAATCTTTTTTACTTGACTTTCTGCGACTCTGAAAAGCAAATATAAAATAAGTCGGCAATTATACAGTATAGTTAACAGCCGAGAAATAAAAAACAAACAAAATATACAACAAATAACTTTTACCAAAGGCAAGAAAATTTAATTTTCTATCGACCTGCATAGTTCTGAATCTTTTGGTGTTTTTTTTTATTTCAGAATTTGTTTCGGGGCCTCAAAGTCTTAAAAAAAAATGGCAGAACACATGCGACAATGAGCTTAGAGATACTGCAACTTATTTTGAAATAAATAAAAACTTTCAAACAGTTTCAGTAAGTTCAAAATATACAGATAGATCGAAAATTAAATTTTGATGCGTTTGGTGACAGTTATTAGTTGTAATTTTTTTTTTTCGATATCTTGGTTGTAAACTATACGAGATAAAAAATCAAGAAATGACAGCGGCCATCTTGGATTGTTACTTGTTCAGAAGACAGATATCAACAAAATCTTAGATTAAAATATATAAAACAAAACTTTAAAACACTTTCAGAAGATTAAATCTATGCAGGTCGATAGAAAATAAAATTTTCTAGCGCTTGGTAAAAGTTATTTGTTGTATATTTTGTTTGTTTTCAATTTCTTGGCCGTTAACTATAGTACACCATTGCCAATAAGTCATTAAAAAAACTATTAATTTTTTTTTTTTACTCATGATGGGAAACCAACAATTTTTTTCTTTTTTTGTTTTACACGAATTTTATAAGACAATTCACTCAAAAGAACTTATTAATGGGGAGATAACCGTTGATTAAAATGCACAGAATAGTTAACAAAGCTCCCCCCCCCCCCACTTCCCAATGTTAAGAATGGGTTTCTAAATAATGACATTATTTCAACACGGTCCGTAAAAAAAAACGCTGCTGGAGAATAATGAGAATAATAATAACGTTATATTTAGAAACCCATTCTTAACATGGATACGGGGGGGGGGGGGCTTTGTTAACTATTCTGTAGATTTCAATCAATGGTTATCTCCCCTTTTCTTAAAAAGAGAGTTCCTTTTTTCTAAATATAGGGGTTGAACTCAAGAAGCATCAAAATTTCTATTGGATTATCAATATAGGGTGATTAGATTTGGGTGTATTAAAATGATGTTAAAAACGGTATTTTCCACATAAGGCTAGAATAAGGAGAAAAAAGTGGAAAATTCCATTCGAAGTAAAACGATTAGAATTAGGCCAGATATGACGTCACAAAGAATAAGTTGAGTAACACATTGCGGATAAACTGATAAAATCCTTCTCTTTTTTGAACTACAAAGGAGAGCATTTATGTTTCGGACAGTTGCTCCCTCTCCCATACGGGGGAGCGAATGGGAGAAAATCCACGGGGCGTATACTGTATACTGGAAAAAAAACAAAAAAACTATGAAATCATTGTTAAACCCCAAATGATCGTGTGCTGTTTGCTGTCTTTTTAATAACTTTTACAACCGCTGTCATTGCAAAGAAGACAACGACTACAACAAGAAGAAAAAGAAAGAGAGCAATACTACTACTACTACTACTACTACTACACAACAAGACAATAAAATAATTCCGGCCTAAAATATAATTGGGGATTTGGGGGAGGGGCGGTTTGCAGTTTCTGATTTCACATGCAGGGGCCATGATAAAGTGGATACTTTCTATTTTACCGCATAATGTATAACTGGAAAAAATAAAAAATAAAACTCTGAAAGCTAAACCTCAAATGATCGATTCTAGCTAAAAGACCACCGACCCTCCCCCTTCCCCACATTTTTGACTGCCTTGTGCCTAATTTGTTAAATTTTATTTTTTACCTTATCGCAAATAAATAATTCAAAGTGTAGTACCTGTTATGTTCTCAGTCAGATGAGGAGAAATACTTCTTGACTGGGGCAATTTTTAGTTTTGTCATATCCAAAGTGACCCTTTTTGGGGAGCTGGATGTCCCTTACATAAAAAAAAACGACCTTGTGTCTAACTTTACTCTCGTGCGGAGATAAATAAATAAGGACTACTTTCTCCTGAAGGCAAAAAAGCAAAAAAATCAGTAATTGCACGTATCCTTCCCCGTGAGGATTTTTTTCACGTACTTACCCGTGAGGATTTTTTTCCAGCTCATTAAGGACCGTATAATCAACATATTCAAAAACCAAATGAAGTCTTTTCTTTCTGCGAAAAACTTCGATTAGATTTACCAAATTCTGGTGCTTCAGTTGCTGAAATGGTAAAATTGGTTTGTAATAAAAGAAAGTAGAAATTGAAGGAATTAAAAAGTTCAAATCAATTTTTTTTTAATATTCAATTTTAAAAAATGTTCAAATTTAAAAACTGTTGAAATTTTTTTTTAATTTTCAAATTTCAAAAATATTCCAATTTTAGAAAAATGTTCTAATTTAAGAAATGTTCATAATTAAAAAAATGTTTGAATCAAAAAAATTTCAAATAAAAAAAAATTTCTTCAAATCTAAAAACTTTTCTACAATTTTATTTTTAAATCTCATGATGACATCACAACATCTATTACATAAAGGGAAGTGTCTGTGTGTATGAGTGTATGTGTATATCCAGCTAAAAGTCAAAAACTACAAGAGAAACACCCACAAAGTTGATATATTCGTGATCAGCGTTGCCAGGAATGAACATCTAAAGCTTAGAAAAAATCACTCATTTTTTAACCCTAAACTGGCACCGATTTTTTTGTAATTTTCATTTACTTAGTAAAGGGAAGTAACTCGGATTTTTTTCAAAACGTTATTTCCCTTATGCCAACTTGAGTAATCTATAAAAAGTGTATGTCCAGAGAGAGGAATGGGCGGAGAAGAAAAAGAGGGTGGGGAGAGGGAGGGACACTCATGTAACCCTTATCCTCGAGTGGCCTTTGAACCTTGATAAATGGTGACACCTTAGCAAAAAGAAAAAAGGAATATTGTTGGATGATTTTAAAATGTACAAAATTATAAAGCTTGCTATGATAGACATCGTCACAATCTCTGATAGGTTGTTCCACACGGATAGAGAATGCTGCCTTTCTTCTATTGATGCAAAAGTACCTATGGTATATCTTTTACTGTGTCCCGTGGAGACCACAACTTGGCACTGGGGAGAAAAACCCCTTTCAAAAGAAGGTTTGGAGGTTAAATTAACCAAAACGTTGTGAAAATAGCAACGAACATGAGAATAGCCGTCTAAATAATCCAAATTTAACTCCAGGGTAATCGTTGAATGTTTAATTTACACAGTTCAAAATTGAACAAGTAATCTTGCGGACTTTGTAAGATCATACAACAAAAATAGTTAAAAATGGCTAATCTTTGCAAACCTAAAGATTACATTGGGAAACTGCTAATTACTTAATTAAAATAACATATAATTAAAGAATAAACAAATGTGACGACGAGACTGCCATTCGAACCCAGAATATGTTCATTATGTTACTCAATATATTACTCTGTCAAATAGTATATATAATGCTACCAAAACTCGCTCAAACAACAGGCGTGTTTTGCGATTTACATAATTCATTTGTTTTAAACTTCTAATAAATTCATATTTACAAATATGCACATATAACTGCTATTCTCAAATTTACATATGTATTTAGAATATTTTTCTCCACAATAATATAATTAAAAATTATTCATACAATTAAAACATTTTATTCAGAAACGAGTCTGTTTTTAAACCATACTTGGAATGTAATGTAAAATGTTGAGTCATTAACTACAAAAATCTCCTCTTTTTATTTCAGAATTGTCTTGCATTAGATCCAGCCCGACGCTTAACGTGCGCGGAACTTATGCAGCATCCTTACTTGAATTACAGTCGCGATATCTTTGAACGTGATGCGGAGGCCGAACAAAGGCAGAAAGAAATTGGCGAGAAACGTTAGCAGAAGAATGGAGGTCGAAACAAATTAGTACCTGTACGTATCAGAGAAAATGATGTTATTTGAAAATTGTTTCGGAATTTTTTCAGATAAGGATTGATAATTCGGATTATTCGGACTACTAATCTCACCTTGGTTGGCATATATGTTTTTCTACAGTCACCGTTCCAACCTACCCAATGATTCTCTCGCTTTGCTTAGACGGAAACTAATTTCTGCATCAAGTTGACATGAGGAGCTCATCGTACTATAACTCGTTCGATATATTTTCCAACTTCTCACTCGATTGTTAACAAATATCCAGAGCATACCACTAAAGTCTTCTTTTTTTCTTCTTTTTTTTCTTCTTTTTCTTTTTTCTTTTCCTTTTTTTTTCTTTTTTTTTTTTTTTTTTTCTTTTTTAATTTTTTTTTACAAAAATCCAACATTTCAATTGTAGACATAAATCTGAGCTTTTGTTGCCAGTGATGTGTGCAACATGAATCAGGATTATTTTCGTGTTCGAAGAAATCCGAATTCCTTGACGCCAGAGCTGTGCGACATACATTTGAAAAAAAATGTTGGTCAAAAAACGTCTGAGTACCTTGTCTCCAGTGTTGTGAGATATAGCTTTCGAATCCTCGTCGCCAGTGTTGTGACCTTGAAGGTCCGATAATAATTAAGACAACAAGGTGGTATATTTACTAGAGTGTATTTAGAGAAGTACAGAAAGTCTGCGTCCGATACTGTGGCTATGACTGCCATGACACTTAGTCGTAACTCTATTCATAGTGTCTGGAAGAGTCCATCTATTCCCGAAATAGGGTAGATAAACCTCACACCATAACAATATATAACTCAGAACGGGTTTCGAATGAGAAATAGGGTGTTCCTTGCTTTGTTTTTATATTATTATTATTTGTACTCACTAGGAGTTCTCACACAGATAATCGTCAGTGATTGCTCACCGACAACAACCAGTGGTATTTCCTGGAGTCTGAGTGACAACAAGTCTCCCCAGACTTCCAGTGTTCTTCACCTCTTTTCGATAACGATGCGGTATCGCAACAATCTCTTACCATTGATTATTATTATTATTATTATCATCATTATTATTATTATTATTATTGTTATTATTATTATTATTATTTCATAGTAGTCTCAATTTTTTAGTTGGATTTTTCTTTTTGAACATCAAGTTAATTTCGTTGACTTTAGACATTCAAGCTGTACCTTAACGTTTCGCTGTTCCTAACAGGCAAGCCTTTTGCAGAATTGGAAAAACGTTTTTCTTGGTCTTTTGGCTAAGATCAAAG
>OY744546.1:4820368-4837868 GCA_963556195.1 Sepiola atlantica
ATAGAGGCCAGATTTATAGGGGGCAATCTGGGTGGGGAGTTGGGCAACAAGATGCTTGTTCGCATTACATTTAAATTTCTGCGTATTTGTTATCTTGTCTCCTCGGCCTTTTGGCTAAGATCAAAGTGTAGTATCTGTTCCGATGGATACTGCATGCCTGTCCTGTGCAGTTCTAGGAGGTCCACCCTCCCAGGCTTCGCCTCCCCTCTTTGGGGAGGAGTAAGTTTATTGCTTACTGTCTGAGGCGCCCCTACCGGGGAATGCCGACGGGGCTGCCCAGGCAATTTTTAAATGGCCAGAGTGCTCACCTCTCGAGCGCTGGCTTTTAACCCCACTTACTCGACCCAAGCTGTGGTCACATCTTACTTGTGGGAGTAAGATAAAACTGGCCTTGTGCCTAACTCCTAGCGAAGGAGTAAATAAATATCTTGTCTCCGTGCACACCTGATAGTGTCATCAAAATGATGACGTCATGCATTAAAAGAAATAAGCAGGCACACTTAATGTGTTTATAATAACAATAATAATAATAATAATAATAATAATAATAAAATGGTGTCCTTTTCGTCGTTTATGATTTTGGGGTGCCTCACGTATAATTGATTCCCTCAAAATAAATAATCTACATTTGGGGAACTGAATACCGACACTGTGTCATATCCGACCCTCTTGGGGAGGCGGTAAAAAGGGACAAGCGAATATGCAAATAAGCAAACAAGTAAGCAGGAGCCACGGACGTTTAGTTAGTATAAAGATATGAAACAGATTCCCGTCCAACACATGCCAACATGTGAAACGGACACTAAACCAAAGACGATGAGGATATGATGATATAACTTTTGAGCAAAGGTGCATCGTAGTTAACAAAAGAAAAAGGGTCGAAAAAACAAAAAACCAAAAAAAAATAAAGGTGCTTATCCAGAATTACGGAGACATGAAAAAAAATTTTTTTTAATAAGACAAACTAATAAATATCTGCATGATTTACGCACCCGTGACGGAATGAATATATATGTACACCCAAAAATCACATAAATTAACCAAGTAGTTTTTATTTTATAAAAGAAAATCAAATTTTATCGATAAACCAATAAGGTTGAAATATCAGCGGCATTATTGGTCATATTCAAGGGAGATAAGGGAGATAACACCCAAAAATTCCAAACTTTATTTCTCTAGTTTGCAAAAGTTTAGATTATCTCCCTTGAATGTGACCAATATGGCGCGTATTTTTCGGGCCATGCTTTTTTATACGTTCATACCTGGATCGTGTTCCAGCTTAAAGCATAAACAAATGCTTACGGTTTTATTATTCCGTCCCCCCCTTCCAAACACAAAATGTATCCCCCCCCCAAAAAAAATGGTTATATGTTCTTAAAAACGCTATCTCGCCTGGAAGTGGGTGATCATTTTACGTTACATTTATATATGAAAGTGATCCCCTAATTCTAAAATATTTTTTGTAAATTTGTAGATTAACACTCTCAGCTTAACCCCCCCCCCCCTAAGATTCTACTTTTTTAAAGCGATTATGTGTGAAAAACTTGGCGGAAAGAAGAAAATAAATATATATAAACAATTATTTTAGAATTAAAGTTGGGGATCAATTTCGTATATAAATTTAACATAAAATGCTCCCTCATTTCCGGACCATTCTAGTTGTTCACTCATTTTTTTTTCATTTTTTTATTTTTACCACGAACTTTAAATACGACAGGCAAGGCCGTAAAGTAACACGTTTCACCTAAAAAAAAAAAGAGAGAACTTTCCCACCACCAAAAAAAAAAAAAACGTACGAAATTTATCTCCCATAGACAAACACTTCGGTGCAATTTTAGTTAAAGGGCGATGCAGTTAATTATTTTCATGTAAAAGCATTAGTTTGTACTTACTCAGTCATATTTTATCTCTCACGGCACGAAAAAGAATTTAAAAATATCAAGCAGAACTTTAATTAGAACGATTTTTCCATTTCCATAAGGGAGATATGAAATGTCGAGTCGCTGCCATGAGAGATAAAATATGACTGAGTAAGTACAAAATAATGCTTTTACATGAAAATAATTAACTGCATCGCCCTTTAACTAAAATTGCACCAAAACGTCTTAAAATGATAGAATAACCCTAAAATGGGGATTATGTTACGTTAAATTGGCGATTATCCAGTTTAGCGGATACTTTCGAAAAAAAACAAAAAAAAACTGAGGAATATCTGTTTGATGTTCGTATCTGTCACCGGCTGAATATATCCTATACCAACAAATCCCGTAAATTAATCAAGTAGTTTTTTTTAATAAAAATAAATTAAATTTTAGCGATTTCCGAAGAGGAAGTGCAAATATGACAGCCATTTTGATTTATTCAAAGGGAGATAAGCGTAATTTATTTACGGTTATCCCCCTTTGAAAAATCCAAAAAAATGGCTATCATATTTCCACTTCCTCTTCGTAAATCGCTAAAATTTAATTTTCTTTTATAAAAAAAAAAAACTACTTAATTAATTTACGTGCTTTTTGGTATAGGATATATTCAGCCGTGACAGATATTTGTCAGTTTGTTTAATTTTATTTTTTTCAAAAGTATCCGCTAAACTGGATAAGCACCGTTAAATTTATATGCGAAACTTATCCCCCACTCTAAATTTTGAAATAGTTGGGTTTTTTGGGGGGTTTTTCTTTCCGACAAGTTTTTCAGGATGTTTACACGTCATCGCCTAAAAAAGTAGAATCTCATTCTTTTTGTAGGGTGGAGGCCTCCAATTTTACCTAAATTAATTTTTTTTTAAATAAACTTAGAATTTGTTCGGATTACAAATATCCCCTTCCCCTTTTTGGGGAGCGGGGGATATCTTTACTCATTACTCACCTTCAGCATTCTGATTTCTCGCATGGCAATTTTTTTTATTAAATAATCGTCTTCGGACTCGACAAATTTTTTGATTGCCACAAGTTGTCCATTGTCTTTGTTGCGACATTTATAAACAACCCCGTAGGAACCTTCTCCTATTTTCGCGATTTTGTCGTATTTGTCCATCTTTTTGTCTTTTGACCCCCTCAGTTTTTTTCTTTTTTTTTATAATCCGTGTGTGTGTATATTTATACGTCGAAAAAGTGGGAAAGAAATGCCCTGAATTGCAATGACCCGAAATAGAAAGGTGTAAAAAAAAAAAAAAAAAAAGAAGAGTACCCCCAAAATGGTTATCCCTTTTTTTTTTTTACCATCGACCCTTCATCGTGCTGGGCTTAGACAGTCGCCACTATTCCATCAAATCACGGAGGGACACAGGTACAACAATGGAAGTTGACACAACAGATTCTTTTCCTCTAGGATCGCCGTCTTCCATCGTCTTGTCGCCGTCGACGTCCTGGTCCGGATTGCGTTTTCTCCATGGAAGTTTCTTGCTTTTGTGGTCTTATCCAACAAATCTAAACAAGCACACGGAAAAAAATTTTTAAATAAAAAAAATAAATTTAAAAAAAGTTTTTGTTTTTGTAAACAAATCCCGGATTATGAAAAAAAAAGAAAAAAAGTTCGTCTAGAAGGTTCCCAAGTCCGAAAAGATGCCCATGAAGGAGGTCGGAGCTTACAACGGCCGAAACGTTGCGAATATAACAATCAAGATGAAAATCCTAGTCATGACAATGCAAATAGCCACAAAACGTCTTTTTTTTTTTCGTATGCAAATTGATTACCAGTTCTGAATCAGTGAATAAAAAAATGGTTGAGTGATTCTTTTTTTTCTTTTTTTCTTATTCTTTCTCGGCAATAACAATAATAATGACTTTTCTTTTTTGGAAAAAAAAAAAAGAAGGATTTCCTCGGACCAGCTTGTTGTGGTTTGTTGTTGTTGTTGTTGTTGTTTTTCTGGTTGCTAAGCAGATACGCACACGCAAACAAAGGCGCCTCGTCAGGCGGTAGTAACGCTTTTTCTTCTTTTTCTTCTTCCTCTTCGAGCGCCGTCGTCAACCGAAGGCGGCGGAGGGAGGGGCGGAGTGGCGGTGCCCGACATGTCACGGCAGGTGAGAACGGACGAACGTTCGACCGCCCCTCCCACTCGAGTATACACACACACACACACACACACAAAATATATTATAGGGGGGAAAAAAGACAGTGACGATTTTATTTGCTTTCATTTTTCGGTGCTTATACGGATGAGGGCACATATGAAAAACGCAATTCCAAATAAAAAACTATTTCTTACACTTACGTATCAGGCAAAAATTAGTATGCTAAAAAAATCTAGGAAAAATCATCGAGTAGATTTTAATTAACAATAAAATCAGTTTTATCGTATTTTGCCGACCGCCATTCATTTATTACTTGTTTTTATGACAGACTGAGTTATGTCCCCCTGATTTACGTGTTTTCTGTTCTGATCAATTGGCGGATCCGTAGAATACGATAAAATTGGTTTTGATTTTTAATTAAAATTCTACTAGATGATTTTTGCTAATTTTTGGTGTAGATACAGATTTTTGTTTGAGAGTTTTCTGTTAATTTATTTGTAACTGCGATTTTCACGTGTGTAAGCACCCAAATCACATTTTCACTTTATTTGTAGTTTCGGATCTTTCTTGAAATAACGATTCTCGGCAACTACTGTAAATACGATTCGAATTTTATCGTCGCGCAAAATGTAGAAAAGTAAGTATACATATTATTCACCTGCCCTTCCGACTGCCGCAAAGTTAGACATTGCGTCAATTTATAATCGGGAATCCAGCTGCCCCTCCCCAAGGAGGCAACTTGGATCGTTATAAAATTAACCTGGATAGGGGCCGTCGACAATCTCTAGTATGGACGCCTCAGGCAATAAACCAATCTCCCCATCACCCATCCCCGAAGGAGGCGGTAATACCCTGAAGGATACCATATTGAGACCGGACAGAATCGTACTGTTCTTTTGCCTATAGAGTGAATGTGGTATTTTGGTGACTGGAACTAGTTTAAAGAATAGACCAAGAGAACGTCAGACGACAACCATCCCTCCCCATCGAATGTTGACCCTGTGCCACATCTTCAAATTTTATACAGAGAAATTTACTTTTTAATGTAAATTGAAAATAAATAAATTGACCGGGCATCTTTTACGAGACTCAGCAGAGTAAAAACGCTAAAAAAACAAATATACAACAAATAAAAGTAACTGTAAGCTGTAAAAGTTAGTTTCAAACTTGCATGTGCTATTTGTTTGTATTTTAAACCCGTTTGAAGTGCTATTTATTAGAAATTTAAGTTCAACACACGGTTTTCGAAGAATTCAAAATGGCCGCTCTACGTAATAATATAGAGGGGCTGGCCGGCATTTTCTTTGAGAAACTAGATGTTTTAAAAAACAAGAAATTTTTTTTTAACATCTAATAAAAAGCCATTTATACTACGTAAAAATACAAACAAATTACATAGGTAAGTAAAAAAAATGTCTATTCTAGACATAAGTCAACTTTACTTGTTGCAAATTTATGTTTTTAAACTCTTTCTCGTTCTTTTTTTGGACCCCGTTCGCGCCTCTGCTGAGCGTCGTAACATATACCCAATTGACCTTTTGGCTAGAAAAGTGTTTTGATACTATACTTATAAAATTAGTCTGGCTCGGACCCGTCGGCATTCTTTGGTAGGGGCGCTTCAAGCAATACCCCCACCCCCACCGCCGAAGGAGGGGACAATGCCTTGGATGATATCCTGAGATTTTTGGTCCGAATGACACATCTTAACCCGTTCTTAACTCGTTTTTTTTTTTTTGCTAGGAGGAAAGGGCACTTCTGTAGTATATATGAAGCAGCAGATTTTCTGTCCTTCTACTGAAAATAAAGGGAGGTAATTCAATCGGAACTGATTTTTTTACAACATAAAAAAAAATGCAAGACTGATTTGGTTTTGGGTAACAATTAACAATTTCTTTTTTTTTATTATATGAAGTAAAAAAAAATTAAATAAAAAACCCTAACCCTAAGAAATCAGGCGGTGTGCCTGTAAAAAATCTATTGTTTTTTGCGGCTGGTTCATTAAATTACCAATGTCTCGAAGATTAATCTCATTTAACTCCATTTTCTAAATACTAAATTCAACTTCCGGTGAATTCTGAATGAATAGTACTTGGAGAAAAAAAACGGAACTCTTCAATTTCGATTTCTTAATCGGCAGCTGCTTCATATATACTACAGAAGTGCCGAGGAAAGTGTAGTATCTGTTCTGATACTACATTTCACCTGTTCTGCGATCGGTTAGGAGAATCCTTCTAGACTGAGGCATTTCATATGATTTTGTCTCAATCCAGTGTCCTATTTTGGGGAGCTGGATTTTTTACCTACATTAAAAACTGACCTTGTGCCTAACTCTGCCCTCGTGGGGAGACAAGTACATAGGGGCCCGTCACATTCTCTGATAGTGGCGCCTCCCTCACCCTAAGAAGGAGGTAATTTTTTGCGGTTTGTTTTATTTCTTTTTCACCGCAAATTGTTGTCAAGTTGTTTGCATGTAATCGCCTAAAAAAGTAGAATCTTTTGTTTCAGGAGGCGGGGATGAATAAGAATATGGCACATGTTCGTCTTTTCTCACAGTCCGTTTTTCACAACTTTTTAATGACCAGTTTTTTTTTCTTTTTTCGGTGTACACTTACCTATCAGGCTGCTAGAGAATTCCGGGGTTTTTGGAAAAAAAATTCAAATAATTTACATTTTAGGAGCGGGGATCAGTTTCCAATGTTAATTCAACGTAGACTGATCCCCCACTTTTTGACCATCTCAATTTTTTTTAAAGTCTTTTTCGGTGTACAATTACCTATCATGTCAGTAGAGAATTCCGGAGTTTTGGGAAAGAAATTTCAGAAACATTTAGATTTTAAGACGGGGGATCAGTTTTCAATGTAAATTCAACGTAGACTGATCCCCCTCTTTTTGACCATCTCAAATTTTAAAAATTATTTTTCTGCTTACAAGTACCTATCATGCCGCGAGAGAATTTCGGGGTTTTTGGAAAGAAATTTCAAAAAATTGAGATTTTAAGACCTAAAAAGTTGTGAAAAACGGACTGTGGGAAAAGACGAAGAAGACTGATCCCCCGTCTTAAAATGTAAATTTTGTTAATTTTTTTTCCCAAAACTCCGGAATTCTCTCGCGACATGATAGGTTATTGTAAGCAGAAGAAGAATTTTAAAGATTTGAGATGGTCAAAAAGAGGGGGATCAGTCTACGTTGAATTTACATTGAAAACTGATCCCCCGTCTTAAAATCTAAATTTTCTGAAATTTCTTTGCAAAAACTCCGGAATTCTCTACTGACATGATAGGTAATTATACACCGAAAAAGACTTTTAAAAAAATTGAGATGGTCAAAAAGTGGGGGATCAGTCTACGTTGAATTAACATTGGAAACTGATCCCCGCTCCTAAAATGTAAAATATTTTAATTTTTTTTCCAAAAACCCCGGAATTCTCTAGCAGCCTGATAGGTAAGTGTACACCGAAAAAAGAAAAAAAAACTGGTCATTAAAAAGTTGTGAAAAACGGACTGTGAGAAAAGACGAACATGTGCCAAGAATATTGTACAGATTTCCAAACAAACTAGTAATTATTTTATTTTTTATTAAAGATTTTCAAATTACACAAATGGAACGAGTCGGGCGTTCATTTTCAAAATAAAATGCCAAGGAGGACAACTCGTTCGGACTAAATCTTAGTCGAGTTATCGTCCTTGGCAATTGGGAAAAATCGGGGTGCTTCTGCATTGTGGCAAGAACCAAATTTCCTTCCTTATTTTTAGAAGAGTAAATCGAAAAGGGAGACAATTCGATTTTTTTTTCCGGGAACTCATAACAAAATGATTATATTCAAATTTTTGTTCTTACGGGAAACCGTAACACAGATGGAGAAGCAAGAGAATTTGTAAGAAGATACATAAAAAAAAAACAGTATTTTTGTAATAAAATACATAAGAAACGGTATTGAAATGGAAATAAATTAGATTTATTTCAGTAACTTTAACATCACATAAAATATAAAAATATAAATTATTTGAAAAAAGTTTTACACTAGGTACAATTTAATTACATGGGAGAGAATACTTCCCATATGAAGTACATATTTATTAAAAAAAAGTGTTACACTGGGTACAATTGCGAAAAATCTACTAACTTTGCCTTATATCTAGTTAGAATATCTTGAAGATTTAACGCATTGACATCCATTTTATAGAAAATTAAGAAAAGAATTAACGCAGTTTGAATTATCTCCCCTTTCGATTCACTCTTCAAGAAATAAGGAAGAAAATTTGGTTCATTGTCATAATGCCGAAGCACCAAATAATCGCCGTTCGATTCCTTCGGTTTGAAAACTAAAAAAACTTAAAAATTTGATTAATTCCTATTTTAGTCATCAAAATATGGTATTTTTTTCGGCTTTTCTCCCAAACACCTTTTTTTATTTCACTTTTTTTTTTTAACTCTTTTTAAAAACTTTTTTACTTTTTACTTTTTTTAACTTTTTTTTACTTTAACCTTTTTTACTTTTTTTTTTCACTTTTTTCACTTTTTAAAAAACTTTTTTTTTACTTTTTTCTCACTTTTTCTCACTTTTTCAAAAACTTTTTTTTTTAACTCTTTTTAAAAACTTTTTACTTTTTTTAACTTTTTTTACTTTAACCTTTTTACTTTTTTTTTCACTTTTTTTTCTCACTATTTCAAAAACTTTTTTACTTTTTTTTAAAACTTTTCTTTTCACTTTTTTTTATTACTTTTTAAAAACTTTTATGTGATATTCTTTAGATGTACGGCCATCGTGAACGACCTGGATCTTCTTTTTAGCTAAGAAAGATCTGATTATATTCAACATTCTCTCAGTAATACCGTAAGAGTTAATTTTCCTGAGAAGAACTTCATGCCAGACTTTGTCAAATTCTTTGGCGATATCAAGTGCCACCACCCTAGCCTCACCTGCCTATCCAGTGCGTGGTATATACGTTCAGAGATGACCGTTAGGATATCGGCAGTAGAACACTAAAACCATACTATTGGTCAAATAGAAGTTTAGCATTTTCGACATGCAGGACTATCATTAGATTGATTATGGATTCAAAGATGTTAGCGAACTGAGTGATAAATTTTGCCGGTCGGTTCTTGAAAACTGGTACCACAGAGGCAATTTTCCAGCTTTCAGGGAACCAAGATTCTGTAAGGCATTTAGTATATAGTTTGGAGAAAATAGGGACCAGCTCAGCAGAGCATTTATTTATTACTATAGCAGGGATAAGATCTGGTTCGTGTGCTTTGGAGGTGTTGAGTTTTTTTATGATAACCAGGACACGAGAAGGGTTGATGATGAGTGGGAAATAGGGGATGGGCTGGTTTGCAGAGTCTAAGGTGAAGTTTTGGGCAAACTGCTGGAAGCAACTTAATGGTGGTTGGATAGTGGGGTAATTATTGATTGCCCATTGTTCATCACGCTATTATAGATTTTCTAGAAATTGCGGGTTCCTAGTTCCTGTGACGTAACGTGATTTCTAGTCATCTCAGTATACCTATCCTTAGCTGCAACTATTACATTCTTACGGTGGTTTCTCAATGTTACAAATTTATGCTTATTTTCAACTGACTTTATGGCTGTAGAAACGGCAGAATACTTGCTGCCTATGCGCAATAGCAGCTGCACGGGTTAAAGTGATCCATTGGGTAGAGTGCGGCATTCCGTGGAATTTCTGTGTCGGGACAGTTGCTTCTATGCCTAATTTGACGCATTCACTTACCTCCCTTGAAAACTGTTCAGTAGAGAGAGAAAAAGGTTTACTCCAAAGCACATCTATGATGATATCTTTGAGTGATTCCCAATAAGCACGGTGGTAGTATCTGGTTGGGGTCGGGAGATTATTGTGATATCAACCATCATTATCAGATGATCAGCATTCCTGAGTGGGTTAGGGCTATGGGTATCTATTGCCAAACAAACATCAGGCGGTTAGGGGTTAGGAACAGGTCGAGAAGCGAGGCTTGCTCGTCCTCATGATTTGGGATGCGGGTCGGCAAGGCGACAGTTTGTGTAAAGAAGCTATGCATGTTATTACCAGCTGGGTCTATGGAGCTCGAGAGTCGAAGCCGATCGCTGCGATAAAGTTCCCCCAAAACATGGATTTGAGCGCTTGGATCCGAGGAAAGTGCTGTATCAATACTTTAGTTTTTTTGATGGAGAGATTATGTGGTTGGTGTGTTAGGAAGCAAGTCAGGATGAAGAACGTAACTTTGTAGAGTTAGTTGTATATATCTGGCCGCATCTGACTGAAATAGAATATTGAACAAGAAAAAGGGTCACCAATAAATAAGACCACATCTCCATAACTAGAGATTGGAGCTCAGTCGAGCATAAAGTTTCTCAGATAGACAGACGTATGCGTGTGCGCTGTCAACAGTAGTAATAGTTCATATGGTTGCTTGCTTGGTTGATCATTTATGTTTTTATGGAGAGGTTATGTAGTTAGGGTTAGGAAGAAAATCAGAATAAAAAACATAACTTTAAAAAAGGAACGGGTAACCATTTTTTCTTCTCCAGTTTCTTGGAGAGAAAGCAGATCTGTCAGTTGAGAGATGAAGAACCTTATGAGAGGATTGATGGGATTGACTAAGCTCACATTACTAGCGATGGCGGTTCATAACAGAAATCTGTTGACATTGGATTTAAAGACGACCATGTTGTAACCGGTAGGGAAGCAGTCCCATGGTACTTGTTCCACAGACGGGAAGCCCTTATGAAGAAGCTTTGTTTATGGGAGTTTTGCCTGACGCTAGGCATGCGGAGGAAGAAGGGAAATTTTATTTTTGTTGCGGCAGCAAAGAGAGTTCTTGCTGTGAATGTTTTATAGGGAGGAACCAGAGATTGGAGCTCAGTCGAGCATAAAGTTTCTCAGATCATTTATGTTTTTATGGAGAGGTTAGTTGGTTAGGGTTAGGAAGCAAGTCAGGATGAAGAACATAACTTGGTAGAGTTAGTTGTATATATCTGGCCGCATCTGACTGAAATAGAATATTGAACAAGAAAAAAGGGTCACCATCTTCCATAAATAAGACCACATCTCCACAACTAAGGTATCAACTTTTATTCAAGCGAAAACTGGAACACAACAAGAATTGTTCTGTAGGCTGGCCTGTGTCGATTTTGTCACGGCTATTCTCTATCTCTATAAATCTACTCAGACCCCCGTATGGAGTACCGTTGTTATATTTGGGTTGGTGAATCTCTGTCCCATTTGAGGGGTTTTAATAAGATGCAGAAACGTATCTGTAATTTGAATGGCCTCCACCCTTTCTTAGACATGATGTTGCTAGTCTCAGTCTTTTCTATAAATACTATTATGGCATGTGTTCTTCGGAATTTTGTGATCTATTCCCTGCTTCTTTTGTTCCCGCTCGTTTGACTCGTTGGTCTCGTGGTCTTCATCAATTCGCTGTTTTGATACCTCATTGTAATACAGCTTCCTATTCCAGTAGTTTCTTTCCAAGAACTGGAGGCTTGTGGAACTCTCTTTCTGCTGACTGTTTTCCTCCTACCCATAGCCGTGGTTTTTTTTCAAGACTACGGTCAATAGGTATCTCCTGTCTTTGTGATAATTATCTGTCATTGTTGTTAGCTCCTTACATCAAGTGGCTTCATGACTTGTCTGGAGCGATTTCCATAAAGAAAAATGAATAAGTTTCACTTTATTAAATGTGGGCTCTTTGTACCAGCCGCCGGACCCATCGCCATGTCATGCAGATGTGAAAATCTAAAGAATCTACTGGAATAGGAAGCTGTATTACAATGAGGTATCCAAACAGCGAATTGATGGAGACCACTAGACCAACGAGTCAAACGAGCTGGAACAAAAGAAGCAGGGAATAGATCACAAAATTCTGAAAAACACATGGCATAATAGTATTTATAGAAAAGACTGAGACTAGCAACATCACGTCTGTGAGAGAGAGGGTACAGAGAAGAAGAATAGGTGGTGCCAATCAGATTACAGATACGTTTCTGCACCTTATCAAGAACCCGCAAATGGGACAGAGATTCATCAGCCCAAATATGACAACAGTACTCCATACATGGTCTGATTGTATATTTGTAGAGATAGAGAATAGCCTCAGGTGTGAGAAAGTGTTTGGAGCGATAGAGAAAACCGACTTTATGAGAAGCAGAAAGAGCAATGGATCTAATGTATGAACTCCAAGAAAGATTTGATGAGAGAGAAAGACCAAGAAGTTTCAGAATCGATTTCTCCTCAAGAGCAGAGCCATCCATGAGAATCTGCTTTCCGGCCCTTATTAATTTCGGAAGAAGGTCTTTGTGTCTTATAATAATATAAAAGTTTGACATGAAAACCAACTCTGAGAAAGTAAAATTATTTAAAAAGAATTTATTTTCAAATTCACAGAATTTATTCGATATACCGATGAAGCTGATTTTTAGTTCAGGATGGGAAGGTGGGAGGGATGTAAAATCGAACTAAACTTAATAATTACAGCTTTTTTTATTTTATTTATACACGACAATTTATCGGGGGGGGGGGGGGGGGAATTGAAAGTAATGAGATTTTGAAGAACTCTTTTTTATTAGATGTAAACAAGAACATCTTTTTTTCTTTCTCTTTTTTGTTCACAATATAGATGGGGGTTCAGTGAGTGTTGAAGGGGATACCAAGTGACCTTGAGTACTCGAACCTTATTTAGGGTACCAAGGTATTTTAAATGTCAAGCAAACTTGCTAAATGTCAACATTGGTGCCACAAATTTACAAATTGAAACTTAGCAAAAAATTGGAGAAAACAAAAAAACAATTATTAATGATAAGAAAACGTGTTGACTTGAGCTTTTCGCTTTTTGACCAAATGAGTTCAATACAATCATTCCTTGAGCTTTTCGCTTTTTGACCAAATGAGTTCAATACAATCATTCCTTGACCTTTTCGCTAGGAGCAAAGTGTAGTATCTTTTCTGATACTACACTTTGTCCTCGGTCAGTGAAGCAAAAATTCTTCTAGACTGAGGCAATTTTTATAAAGAGGCAAGAAAATAGGGGCTTTACTACAGGGTGGGCAAAAATAAGGGTCCTATTTTTAAAAATTCATAACTTTTTTATTTATTGATTTTTTTTTTTTATTTTTTTTTAGAATACGTAAAGGACCCCTTCCGAAGCAAGCATGAGCCGTATTAGCCCTAAGGAACGTACCCTCATTTAGAAAACATTATTTTTTCTTAAAAAACTCAAAACAGTGTAAAAAACAATACTTTAGTTTTTGTAAGTTTTAAGAAGTGTTTTTCGGCTAAAATTTGTTTTGTTTATTTCAAAAAATCTCGGAAGGGTCAGTCTACACACACATAAAGTTTGGTGAGTTTAACTTTTATTTTGTGGAAGTTATTCAAATTCAAGTTATTCAAATTTAAAGATAGGACCCTTATTTTGGCCCACCCTGTAGAAATAAATAAGGTTCATTTTGGATGTATTTTATTCAGCAAAAATCCCAACTAAAAAAATGACCGAAGCGAAAAAATGGAACGAAAGTAAAAAAAAAAGTGTTTTTCTCCATTTTTTGACTCTTGTCAAAAATGGAGAAAAAAACTGTCTCTGTTAGTGACTTTTTTTTTGTCTGTTACCTTAAGTTTGAAATAATATTTTTGTTTGTCTGTCAATCTTACCTTACTTGTCTTACTTGTCTGTCAATTACTTGTCTGTCTTACTTGACTGTCAATCTTAAGTTTGAAATAATATTCTTGTTTGTCTGTCAATCTTACCTTACTTGTCTTACTTGTCTGTCAATTACTTGTCTGTCTTACTTGTCTGTCAATCTTAAGTTTGAAATAATATTTTTGTTTGTCTGTCAATCTTACCTTACTTGTCTTACTTGTCTGTCAATTACTTGTCTGTCTTACTTGTCTGTCAATCTTAAGTTTGAAATAATATTTTTGTTTGTCTGTCAATCTTACCTTACTTGTCTTACTTGTCTGTCAATTACTTGTCTGTCTTACTTGTCTGTCAATCTTAAGTTTGAAATAATATTATCGTTTGTCTGTCATGCTTAAGTTTGAAATAATATTTTCTGTCATCTTGAAGATTAAAATAGCATTTTCGTCGGTTTTACATCATAAGTTTTTCTTTATTTGAAAACTCGTTTGTAAAAGGAAAGAGAATAAATTTGTTTTTCAAATAAAATTCAGTTGTTTTTATATGACTCTCTCTGTCAGTCTGTCAGTCTGTCGGTTTGTCAGTCTGTCGGCTTGAAATCCTATTTTCATCGTTAAATATGCATATTCAATGGACACATCGCGGTTTCGTTAGATGATAAATATCTTCAAAGTTTTTTTTTTGTTTTCATGATTTAAATGTTTTTTTTTATGAAACGTCAGAAGTTGAAGATTTTCTGCCGATAACAAATCGACAAAAATTGACTTGGAAAAAAAAAAATAAATAAATAAAAACAAGTTAAACTTAAGAAAAATAAACAAAAAATTTAAGAAATATAAACATTTATTAAGGGACATTTGTCCCCCCAAATTGTTACTTGTATGGATCTGAAATACATGGAAATCCAGACGAGAAAACAATTGTAAGGAAATTCCAAGAAAGTTGTTTCATTTAGAAACTGGATTCTTTGTTTTCCGTATTAGAATATTTGTCAACATTTTAAAATCTTCAAAAAAAATTAGCGTTTAGAAAAACGGATAATTATCATATTATTTCGGCTTTCAATCCTGTTAATTAATTCCCATTATTCATGAGGATTTTTCTTAAAATTATATTCTATTAATATTAATTTCCATAAAAATCAAATTTCATTAAAATCAAATTCCATTAAAATTAAATTCCATTAAAATCAAATTCCATTAAAATCAAATTCCATTAAAATTAAATTCCATTAAAATTAATTTCCATAAAAATCAAATTCCATTAAAATCAATTTCCATTAAAATCAAATTCCATTAAAATCAATTTCCATTAAAATCAAATTCCATTAAAATTAATTTCTATCAAAACCAAATTCCATTAAAATTAATTTCCATTAAAATAAAATTCCATTGAAATTAATTTCCATCTAAACCAAATTCCATTAAAATTAATTTCCATCAAAACCAAATTCCATTAAAATTAATTTTCATCAAAACCAAATTCCATTAAAATCAAATCCCATTAAAATTAATTTTCATTAAAATCAAATTTCATTAAAAGATGAATTTCTACTAAAGGAAATTCTCAGACCAATTTTAAACTAAATCCAACATATAAAGTTATCTTGTTGGATTTTCAATGTTAGACCCAAATAGCAAATGGCATATTTATACTTAATTCAGACTAGCCTATTTTTTGTGTTTCCTTCCACTACGTTATTTGCATGAATATATTTATTTCGCTTCTGTTTTTTTTCTTCTGAAAATACTTATTCCGGCTAAGAAAACTGTCAAATTGGAGACATTTTTCCTTACTCGCTGAAACATATTAAAGGAAAGTAATTGTGTGCTGAGTTCTCCAAAAATAAATTAATTAATTGAATTATGAAACTTCAAGCGTGTCTGTGTTTCTTTATTATTAATTGATTAGTATCAAGTACGAAAACAAACTTTTTAAAAAAATTCTGATTTCACAAAATAATTTGATTAAATTAATTTCTGTTTCTTCATAAACAAGTCAGTCAATTCTTTTTATGAACTTCCGGGTAAGTACAACTAGTCTTCTATGTATAAAAGTCAATGTTTGTTTGTGTGTTATAGGAATCGATATGTTAATAGTTTTAACTATTTAACTATTTGAATGTTTTAACATTCAAATAAGTTTCAATAAGGGATCTGAAGACATCATTGAAATTTTCCTTCGATTCCATCTGGAGACACTAGGGGCAATTATCGGTTAGGTCCATAAAACAACTGAAACTAATAAATTTTGTTCGTTTTATGAAACAGAAATAAAATTAAACAAAGAATATATTTAAATAATTATTTTCTAAAGGTTTAAACATTTAAAGAATTATTTTTATCGGAATTTTTAAGATTTAAAATAATTAAAAAAAAAAAGAAATTCGTTTAAATTTTTAAAAGTTATTTGCCGTTTTACAGAAACTATAAGAAACACAGCATCAACAAGTAGTCTTTTATGAACACCACTGTGCTGACAGTTTTTTTTATTACTTGATCTCATATTGAAAATGTTATTTTTTTTACTTTTCTTTCAAGGCAAAAATTATAACCATGACGATATTTTGAAATTATTTTTTCCCAAAAAACTTCCGACCAGCAATATATCTCCACGCGGGCAACGTCGGGTGAATACCGCTAGTAGCTTATGAAATGAATAAAAATTGTGTGTGGAATAGTAGGGGTGGACTAGACTACAAAGCTTTGATACGGTAACTTATCTGTGAGAAGGAAAACCAGTTTTAGGCATTCTGGTGCCTTGAAAACGCTTACCTCCTCCTTGAAAAACTTTGTCATGGAAAACAATAAAATTTCTTGGAGAGGCATGGGCTTCCAACATTCAATTGTGAAGAAATCACTAAAAATTTTAAAAATAAATAAATATTCAATTCATCATCATAATATTTCGTTTAACGTCCGTTTTACATACTGACACGTGTTGGACGGCTTTAAGAAATTGACTTCCAAGCCATCCTATCTCTGACCAGGTCTTTATTGATCCTTCTTTCCCTCAAATCTATTCTTATGACTTTCTTCCATGTTTTCCTAGGCTTTCCCCTATCAACTGACCTTGCTACCGCAACTGCTCTACATCTACTAACCCAAGCACTTTCATCAATTCTTTCAGCATCATAATCAGTTTAATGTCCGTTTTACATGCTGGCATGTGTTGGACGGCTTTAAGAAATTGACTTCCAAACTAACCTATCTCTGGCCAGGTCTTTATTTATCCCTCTTCCTCTTAAGTCTGTCCTTATCACTTCCTCCCATGTTTTCTTTGGCTTTCCTCTGCCAATTGACCCTGCTACCACAACTGTTCTACATTTACTAACCCAAGAACTTTCATCCATTCTTTCAACATAGCCATGCCAAAATGTTCTGCACACATCTCCCTATACTGTCCAAATTTAATCTTCCTCTGAGGCCATCAGATCTAAGCCTGTCTTTAAGACTCACATTATACAGCCATCGCATCATTCTCATATCATTTCTCTCCAATCAACGTATGTCCTCAATGGTCACTAAAAACTAAAAACTAAAAATATTAATAAAGTTTTCAAAATTAACATTTTTTTTATGAGCCACTGTCTCTTTACTCTCGGCGTCCCCTGTGACCGTAAGATCAGCGACCATCTTAAGTTGAAGATCTAGCGGACTGTTGTGAGATCCGTCACTTTGTACATCTCTGAGCACTTGCCGACAACGAGGAAGGTAGAGCGAAGATTCACCTTCATGAATTCTCCGTCAAATCTCGAGAGTTACGCTGTTCGATCACGTCTGTAATGATGACATCCACGAAGCGCTACACCATCGTGCGGATTGAAGACAAGCTGAGGGAATGGTGGTTCAGATGGTTGA
>OY744546.1:4845368-5007868 GCA_963556195.1 Sepiola atlantica
ATATATATATATGTATATATATATATATATATATATATATATATATATGACTATAGTCATCCACAGACAGACCGTTTCGCTGTATCACAGCTTTTAAGTGCGGTTAGACTAGCACCCATGCCAAGCTAGGGATCGAACCTTCAACTATCTAGTCGATAGTCGGCAGCTCTCACCACTAAGCCATGAGAGAGGCGCTGATGGTAAATGATATCTACAATGTTTTTAATATAAACATTGACCGTATATATATATATATTTATATATATATATATATATATATATATAGGCGGTCAATATATATATAACAAGCAACTGACATTAAAAGCAATCAAACATGGTTTCAACCATTTTATACAACTCTTTTTGCCCTGGGAGTTTCAAAATAGACTCTTCCACTACCCTTAAAAGCAATAACATCCCCCCCCCCTTCCGATTGGCTATTTAAAAAGTCTTCTGCTTATCAAATATTTGCGACTGAAAATCAACGTACAATATTGCGGGGAATAGCGAAAGCTTTACATCAGGAATTTGGCAAGTTAATTGGGGACGTTACAATAATTTACATTTAGGGGCAAGAAAAAAAAAAAAAAGGAAACAAACGAGACTTTCTGAATCTTTTTAAATATCTCTGA
The DNA here is from genome assembly GCA_963556195.1 of Sepiola atlantica. Lineage (NCBI taxonomy): Eukaryota > Metazoa > Mollusca > Cephalopoda > Sepiida > Sepiolidae > Sepiola > Sepiola atlantica. The sequence continues at coordinate 4,846,001 of OY744546.1, forward strand.
AGGTTTTGTTTTTTTTTTTAAATTAAAATTTAATAAAAAAAAGAAGTCTCTTTGTTTTTTTGTTTTGTTAAAATCGTCTTTTCCCACCCAAAATGGCGGACTATAAATCGTCTGCAGTTTTCAGATTTTTTTTTTTTTCGACCTCACAAATGAGTAAGTAAACCCAAATAAATTGCTTTGGGACTAATTTCCCTAACTGTATTGCCTTTAAAATAATTTAAGGTAAATTGTAAATTAGTCTAAAACAATTTCTTTGGGTTTGCTTACTCATTTGTGTGAGGTCGGAAAACTGCAGACGATTTATTGTCCGCCATTTTGGTTGGGAGACGACAATTTTACCTTTGTTTTTTTTTAATGATAAAATTTTGTATTCATATATATATATATATATATATATATTTTTCAACTCAGCAGTCGTCAACGTCTGTGTCTGTGTAAGCGTAAGTGACAGTCTCGTCGAATCGGAGCGTATGACTTCGCTGCATTCGTTTATGAGGTGAAGATTTCGACTGTGAAGAGTTCAACGCAATGTTGGATGATGATGAGGATGTTGATGAGGCAGACGACGTCTGCTCCGGCCAGCTCCAGCCACCACTCGAGCCGGCAGTCTGAATACTGTTAAAGCATTCTTCTCTGTTTAATAAGGCACCAAAAATGCAAGGCTGGAAAAAAAAGAAAAAGAAAAAAAAAAGAAGAAAATTAGAAAAACAGTTTTTAATTAAATTTTTTAAATAAGGCACCAAAAATGCAAGGCTGGAAAAAAAAGACAAAAAAAAAAAAGAAGAAAATTAGAAAAACAGTTTTTAATTAAATTTTTTAAATAAGGCACCAAAAATGCAAGGCTGGAAAAAAAAGACAAAAAAAAAAAAGAAGAAAATTAGAAAAACAGTTTTTAATTAAATTTATTAAATAAGGCACCAAAAATGCAAGGCTGGAAAAAAAAAGAAAAAAAAAAAAAGAAGAAAGAAAAAAAAGAAAGAAAAAAAAGAAGAAAATTAGAAAAACAGTTTTTAATTAAATTTATTAAAATCTTGAACTACACTCGTCCCAGGACGGGTAAAATAACTTCCCTGTATATTATATATCATTTGTGTCCGAAGTACTTTCAGACCCATCCGTGTCCATCTTCAGGGGAATGAGGTGAATCAGGTAAAGACCGTGTGTTCGTATTATAAATGGTTTTGGCGGGAATTATGTAATAAGTACGAAACTATAGTTAACATTATAGACATTTTAGTGTATTATTGCTGGTATTGAAGTTAATTCTGTTAATTACGGTTTTATTTATTTTCATATATAGGGCTTCTAATATATGGAGTTTTTGTTTGTTAGTACTATATTCTAAGATTTTGGTATTTTCTACTAAGAGTTTTCTGAATTCCGAGTGGAGGCAGGAATAGTCGTTAATTAGGTTAATTGGGCTATGGAAGATGAACCCGGATAGGCCTGAAAGTACTTGGGACACAAATGTAAACTTTGGCAGATTCATCGGTCAATCCCCCCACACCCCAAAAACTAGGATTCTGATTCGGACAATGGAAAGGATCTACGAAAGAATATTCAGACATAAGTTGTCGGTTATATTTAACAACACTTGCCTTTAAGAAAAGATGCTGCCTATATATATATATATAATTATTTTTATTTATACAGACATGTACAAAAAGACGCTACACTGGCATGTCGATGTTATCGATCAATAGTTATTAGAAACTAAAATCTCATCAGGCGGGGAAACAAGTCTTATCTTTCACTCAGATATTTATATTAGGAGGGTCTTTTGTACATGCCTGTATAAATAAAAATAATTATATAAATAGCTCTATTTACTATTGAGCACTATTATATAGGCCGGTTGAAATTCTGTGGATGTCTACTTTACCTGGAGTTTATATATATATATATATATATATATATATATATATATATATATATATATATATATATATATATATATATATATATATATATATAAATCCAGGTAGGGTAAAAATCCACAGGGTAGAAATCCAAAGGGAATCAAACCGGGCTTATAAAAGAGTGCTCAATAAAATATAGAGCTGTATTGTGAATGCTTTTGTTTGAATAAAAGCATTCACTATATATATATATATATATATATATAATTAACTTGTTACAAATATCCAGGGGGTATGAATCCGAAGGAAGTTGAAACCGGGTTTATGAGAGTGCTCAATGAAAATTCAGAGCAAAATATATATTTTTTGATTTTATTCCATTAATGGAATAAAATCAAAAAATATATATATATATATATATATATATTTACACAGACATGTACAAAATCTGCGACACTGGCATGTCGATGTTATCAAACAACAGCTATTATAAACTGAGATCTCATCAGGCAGAGTTAGAATCTGATCTTAACCTTAGATCATATTTGGAAAAAATGAAATGGAGAAAAAAGAAAAGAAATTTAAAATTTATATATATATATATATATATATATATATATATATATATATATATATATATATATGTATATATATGAATTAAAAAGGAAACGGTGGAAGATCTAAGAACTCAACGTTTCGCCCAACTGTTGCATGGGCTTTTTCAAGAGCGAAAAATGCTAAAAGCGGCAAAGAATGAGAATATCTGTAATTTTGAGAAATATATATAGTGATAGTGTTAATAAAATTTAAATTTATTTAGCGAAGGAAGATATACAAATATGTACATAAGCACACACACACACACACACACACACATATATATATATATATATATATATATATATATATATATATATATATATATATATACATACACACACACATACAATATATATATATATATATAAAATGCACATACAAAAAAAAAACATACATACGCATATATACGTGCTCGAAATATATATACAAAATATACATAGATATAGTATTGGAAAAAATGAAAAGGAGAAATTAAAGAGCAAAAAGGGGATCCAATGGGAAACTAATTTAAAAGTAGGGAATCATCTTGTGTCTAAATATATCTTATTTTTATTAATAATAGTTTTAGACAGGTTGGGAGAGACATAATAGAAGCCCATTCTTTGTTGTGTTCTATTTGTGGAATTGGCTATAATCGAGTTATCACCCTTTTTACATAATACAGATTTATTTCGTTTTGCATCTTGTTCAATTTGTTTATATCGGCCATATTAAAAATTTAACCTGACGCAATGTTTTTTCGCATTTAATATTTATAATTCAACTTGCTATAACTTAGCGTCTATTTTTTAATCTAAATAAATAAATAAATGCAAAACAAATTAGTTCACGTTTACACAGTAGAAGCACCCTATCTGTTTTATATATTGCTTATGTATATGCGATCTCAGTAATAAAGTTAACTAATTTGCATATTGCTGTGCAAAAAGACACTTTATTAATTAACTATACTTTGTTATCGTTTTTTTTTTGTAATTCAACGATTTTTTTTAAATTTCAGTATAACAAATAGTTATATTTAGGAATATTGTTTTATTTCATGGATAAATGTTTAGCAAGTCAATAGAATAGAGAAATGGCAATGGTGGTGGGTTCTTCTTGTTGCTTATGATGGCAAGACAGTTGTTGATGCAGCATTGTTGTATTACTTTTCAGCCTATTCTTTGATTTTTTAAAATGGAAATCGCTCCAGACAAGGCATGAAGCCACTTGATGTAAGGAGTTAAAAAAAAAATTACTACTTCAAGGTCAAAAACTAGCCAATGATAAGTGTTAGATGGATAGATTCCGAACCAGAAAACAGCAATTCTTCCCCCTTTGTCAGAAACATCGCTCATGGAATGTGAGGACTAAAGGACAAAATAAGAGAAGCGAGAGTTACGAAGCTGCCGAAAGTAAATCCACCAGTCCCTTTCTACTCTCCTTTTCAACATGCTGTACGTTAAAAACAAAGCCGTATCACCATCGTCCAGGAAAATTGATTATTAAATCTAATGGTTTTATGCAATAATACATTGTTTTGAAATAGCGCCGCACGGTATCTTTTACGATTCCCCTAAAGTTAATGTTAACCGTAAAATTTTTTGCGTGAAATCAAAATCCGTCAATCAAATAACAAAAACTGCCATGCAATAATCGTGAAGACCAAAAAAAAAAAAAAGCGCAAAAGAATTGTTAAAACACCGCAAGAATAATTTTTCGTGTTAATAAAAGAATGGTAAAAAAATATTAAGATTAATTTAAAATTTAAAGTTAAAAAATTTAAAATATTAATTTAAAATTTAAAGTTTAAAAAATATTAATATTAATTTAAAATTTAAAGTTAAAAAATATTAAGATTAATTTAAAATTTAAAGTTAAAAAAATATTAAGATTAATTTAAAATTTAAAGTAAAAAGATATTAATATTAATTTAAAATTTAAAGTAATAAAATATTAAGATTAATTTAAAATTTAAAGTAAAAAAATATTAACATTAATTTAAAATTTAAAGTAAAAAAATATTAACATTAATTTAAGATTTAAAGTAAAAAAATATTAACATTAATTTAAGATTTAAAGATAAAAATATTAAGATTTATTTAAAATTTAAAGTTAACAAAATATTAACATTAAATTTTCAATTAATATTAATATTTTTTTAAACTTTTAATTTTAAATTAAAGTAAAAAAAATATTAACATTAATTTAAAATTTAAAGTTAAAAAAATATTAATATTAATTTAAGATTTAAAGATAAAAATATTAAGATTTATTTAAAATTTAAAGTTAACAAAATATTAACATTAATTTAAGATTTAAAGTAAAAAAATATTAACATTAATTTAAAATTTAAAGTTAACAAAATATTAACATTAATTTAAAATTTAAAGTAAAAAAATATTAACATTAATTTAAAATTTAAAGTAAAAAAATATTAACATTAATTTAAAATTTAAAGTTAAAAAAATATTAACATTAATTTAAGATTTAAAGATAAAAATATTAAGATTTATTTAAAATTTAAAGTTAACAAAATATTAACATTAAATTTTCAATTAATATTAATATTTTTTTAACTTTTAATTTTAAATTAAAGTAAAAATAATATTAACATTAATTTAAAATTTAAAGTTAAAAAAATATAAATATTAATTTAAAATTTAAAGTAAAAAAATATTAACATTAATTTAAAATTTAAAGTAAAAAAATATTAACATTAATTTAAGATTTAAAGATAAAAATATTAAGATTTATTTAAAATTTAAAGTTAACAAAATATTAACATTAAATTTTCAATTAATATTAATATTTTTTTAAACTTTTAATTTTAAATTAAAGTAAAAAAAATATTAACATTAATTTAAAATTTAAAGTTAAAAAAATATTAATATTATTTTAAAATTTAAAGTAAAAAAATATTAACATTAATTTAAAATTTAAAGTAAAAAAATATTAACATTAATTTAAAATTTAAAGTAAAAAAATATTAACATTAATTTAAGATTTAAAGATAAAAAATTAAGATTTATTTAAAATTTAAAGTTAACAAAATATTAACATTAAATTTTCAATTAATATTAATATTTTTTTAAACTTTTAATTTTAAATTAAAGTAAAAATAATATTAACATTAATTTAAAATTTAAAGTAAAAAAATATTAACATTAATTTAAAATTTAAAGTAAAAAAATATTAACATTAATTTAAAATTTAAAGTAAAAAAATATTAACATTAATTTAAAATTTAAAGTAAAAAAATATTAACATTAATTTAAGATTTAAAGATAAAAATATTAAGATTTATTTAAAATTTAAAGTAAAAAAATATTAACATTAATTTAAGATTTAAAGATAAAAATATTAAGATTTATTTAAAATTTAAAGTTAACAAAATATTAACATTAAATTTTCAATTAATATTAATATTTTTTTAAACTTTTAATTTTAAATTAAAGTAAAAAAAATATTAACATTAATTTAAAATTTAAAGTTAAAAAAATATTAATATTATTTTAAAATTTAAAGTAAAAAAATATTAACATTAATTTAAAATTTAAAGTAAAAAAATATTAACATTAATTTAAAATTTAAAGTAAAAAAATATTAACATTAATTTAAGATTTAAAGATAAAAAATTAAGATTTATTTAAAATTTAAAGTTAACAAAATATTAACATTAAATTTTCAATTAATATTAATATTTTTTTAAACTTTTAATTTTAAATTAAAGTAAAAATAATATTAACATTAATTTAAAATTTAAAGTAAAAAAATATTAACATTAATTTAAAATTTAAAGTAAAAAAATATTAACATTAATTTAAAATTTAAAGTAAAAAAATATTAACATTAATTTAAAATTTAAAGTAAAAAAATATTAACATTAATTTAAGATTTAAAGATAAAAATATTAAGATTTATTTAAAATTTAAAGTTAACAAAATATTAACATTAAATTTTCAATTAATATTAATATTTTTTAAAACTTTTAATTTTAAATTAAAGTAAAAATAATATTAACATTAATTTAAAATTTAAAGTTAAAAAAATATTAATATTAATTTAAAATTTAAAGTAAAAAAATATTAACATTAATTTAAAATTTAAAGTAAAAAAATATTAACATTAATTTAAAATTTAAAGTAAAAAAATATTAACATTAATTTAAAATTTAAAGTAAAAAAATATTAACATTAATTTAAAATTTAAATTAAAAAAATATTAACATTAATTTAAAATTTAAAGTAAAAAAATATTAACAATGATTTAAGATTTAAAGTAAAAAAATATTAACATTAATTTAAGATTTAAAGATAAAAATATTAAGATTTATTTAAAATTTAAAGTTAACAAAATATTAACATTAAATTTTCAATTAATATTAATATTTTTTTAAACTTTTAATTTTAAATTAAAGTAAAAAAATATTAACATTAATTTAAAATTTAAAGTTAAGAAAATAATATTAATTTAAAATTTAAAGTAAAAAAATATTAACATTAATTTAAAATTTAAATTAAAAAATATTAAGATTAATTTAAAATTTAAAGTAAAAAAATATTAACATTAATTTAAGATTTAAAGTAAAAAAATATTAACATTAATTTAAAATTTAAAGTAAAAAAATATTAACATTAATTTAAGATTTAAAGATAAAAATATTAAGATTTATTTAAAATTTAAAGTTAACAAAATATTAACATTAAATTTTCAATTAATATTAATATTTTTTTAAACTTTTAATTTTAAATTAAAGTAAAAATAATATTAACATTAATTTAAAATTTAAAGTAAAAAAATATTAACATTAATTTAAAATTTAAAGTAAAAAAATATTAACATTAATTTAAAATTTAAAGTAAATAAATATTAACATTAATTTAAAATTTAAAGTAAAAAAATATTAACATTAATTTAAGATTTAAAGATAAAAATATTAAGATTTATTTAAAATTTAAAGTTAACAAAATATTAACATTAAATTTTCAATTAATATTAATATTTTTTAAAACTTTTAATTTTAAATTAAAGTAAAAATAATATTAACATTAATTTAAAATTTAAAGTTAAAAAAATATTAATATTAATTTAAAATTTAAAGTAAAAAAATATTAACATTAATTTAAAATTTAAAGTAAAAAAATATTAACATTAATTTAAAATTTAAAGTAAAAAAATATTAACATTAATTTAAAATTTAAAGTAAAAAAATATTAACATTAATTTAAAATTTAAATTTAAAAATATTAACATTAATTTAAAATTTAAAGTAAAAAAATATTAACAATGATTTAAGATTTAAAGTAAAAAAATATTAACATTAATTTAAGATTTAAAGATAAAAATATTAAGATTTATTTAAAATTTAAAGTTAACAAAATATTAACATTAAATTTTCAATTAATATTAATATTTTTTTAAACTTTTAATTTTAAATTAAAGTAAAAAAAATATTAACATTAATTTAAAATTTAAAGTTAAGAAAATAATATTAATTTAAAATTTAAAGTAAAAAAATATTAACATTAATTTAAAATTTAAATTAAAAAATATTAACATTAATTTAAAATTTAAAGTAAAAAAATATTAACATTAATTTAAAATTTAAAGTAAAAAAATATTAACATTAATTTAAAATTTAAAGTAAAAAAATATTAACATTAATTTAAGATTTAAAGATAAAAATATTAAGATTTATTTAAAATTTAAAGTTAACAAAATATTAACATTAAATTTTCAATTAATATTAATATTTTTTAAAACTTTTAATTTAAAATTTAAAGTAAAAAAATATTAACATTGATTTAAAATTTAAACTTAAAAATATTGATATTAATTTAAAATTTAAAGTTAAAAATATTAAGATTAATTTTAAATTAAAAGTTTAAAAAATATTAACATTAATTTAAAATTTAAAGTAAAAAATATTAACATTAATTTAAAATTTAAAGATAAAAAATATTAAGATTAATTTTAAATTAAAAGTTTAAAAAATATCAATATTAATTTAAAATTTAAAGTAAAAAATATTAATATTAATTTAAAATTTAAAGTTAACAAAATATTAACATTAATTTAAAATTAAAAGTTTTAAAAAATATCAATATTAATTAAAAATTTAAAGTAAAAAAATACTAATATTAATTTAAAATTTAAAATAAAAAAATATTAATATTAATTTAAAATTTAAAGTAAACAAAATATTAACATTGATTTAAAATTTAAACTTTAAAAAATATTAATTTAAAATTTAAAGTAAAAAATATTAATATTAATTTAAAATTTAAAGTTAACAAAATATTAACATTAATTTAAAATTAAAAGTTTTAAAAAATATTAATATTAATTTAAAATTTAAAGTAACAAAATATTAACATTAATTTAAAATTTAATAAAAAAATATTGATATTAATTTTAAATTTAATTTAAAAAATATTGACATTAATTTAAAATTTAAATTAAAAAATATTAACATTAATTTAAAATTAAAATTAAAAAATCTAATAAAGAATTGAAGAACTCGGTGGTTATTTCGATTAATACACAAACGAAATCTGGCAGTTAAAAATAAAATAACAGGAAAACTATTTGATATACTTACCTATCAGGCCAAACTATTTGTGAACACAAAAAATTACGGAAAATTATCAAGTAGAATTTTAATAAAAAATAAAATTATTTTACTATTCGTAGTCAACGAACTCCGAAGGAGAAGACCACATGGCGTCTTCCTATTAGATAAAGGGAGATAATCTTCTATGACACGCTGGCTTAAGGACGCATAACGGAAATATGAGTAATATTTTCAGTTTTTAGAAAGAACAGTCATAAGAGAGAAAAGGAATGCAAGAAAAGACAGAGAGCTACTAAACCTTATGTCTAGAATCCTTATTCTAATTTTTATCAAAATCCATTACATGATTTTCATTCTAGACAGTGTCTCAAATTTTGCATAAAACTGAGTTAAAATAAATATAGCCCACCTTTGGACTCTTTACGCCTAGCAGTTAAAATATTCATCATGATCAGTTGATTAGTTTAGAAGTGAATCCTGTATATACAAATATATAAACATACCTAACTTTATATATATATATATATATATATTTATTTATAAAATACAGAAATTCAATGTAATTATAATTTAGAAAGCAATTTTTAACATGGGGAGGTGGGGGATTGATTAACCATTCTGTTTATTAAATTGTTGGGTGAAAGTACAGAATAGTTACCCCCACCTCCCCATGTTAAGAATGGCTTTCTAAATTATAACGTTATTATTTCAGTCCGATCTGTAAACTGCATAAGTATTTTTTTAAAAATATTTTCTTACTAATTCTATGGATTTTCCTTATGGATACAACAAAAAAAAAAACAGTTTGAATTATCTCCCCTTTCAACTGATTCTTCTAAAATGAAAACGAAATTTCATCTGACCCAATAATGCAGAAGCACGAACATTTCTTATATAGGTAAATAACGAAAACTAATATCAGAAAACACTCGAAAGCATATAAAGAAAGAGAGAGAGAAAGAGGGTGAGAGGGAGAGAGTGAAAATGAGAGAAAGAGGGAGAGAGAGAGAGGGCGAGAGAGAGAGAGAGAGAGAGTGAAAATGAGAGAAAGAGGGCGAGAGAGAGAGTGAAAATGAGAGAAAGAGGGCGAGAGAGAGGGCGAGAGAGAGAGGGCGAGAGAGAGAGAGCATGAAAATGAGAGAAAGAGGGCAAGAGAGAGAGAGAGAGGGAGAGAGAGAGAGAGAGTGAAAATGAGAGAAAGAGGGCGAGAGAGAGCAAGAGAGAGAGGGCGAGAGAGAGAGAGAGAGTGAAAATGAGAGAAAGAGGGCGAGAGAGAGAGAGAGTGAAAATGAGAGAAAGAGGGCGAGAGAGAGAGAGAGAGAGTGAAAATGAGAGAAAGAGGGCGAGAGAGAGAGAGAGTGAAAATGAGAGAAAGAGGGCGAGAGAGAGCAAGAGAGAGAGAGCGAGAGTGAAAAAGAGAGTGAGAGAGAGCAAGAGAGAGAGAGAGTGAAAATGAGAGAAAGAGGGCGAGAGAGAGAGAGAGTGAAAATGAGAGAGAGGGCGAGAGAGAGAGAGTGATAATATAATTTAAGAATGTTTGCTAAATTTTTAAATTTAAAAGGATTTTGCAGAAAGTGTTATTTGAAAAAGCGGCATTCAAGTTTGAACCAAGGCAGTTTTTTTTTGTTTTTTTTTTGCAGTCATTTCAGCTGAAACCTAAAGATAAAAAATGATGCAGTTAGTATCAACGGCAATTTTAGATGCGCGGCAGCATCTTTAAAAATGCATGCTTTCGTTAAGAAAGTAAAAAAGAATCCACGGGATTTGTTTCTTTTTTTCTCCCCAACTTTTGAAAGATGAGGCGTGAAGGAAACAGAGTGAGAATGACGATTTCTTTTGTGGTTAATCATGCACAACGCTGTCATCATCAACGCAACAAGCAGAGAAGACCGTACCATGAAAGCCCAAAAGAAGAAGATTGGATGGCTTCAATCCAACATATCTTGTTCGTCTGCCCAAGGAAGCGTGCCCATTCGTCCAGCGAACAGGATGCTCTCAAAGAGTTCATCCCGGCAGATCATCGGACCAAACACATACGTCTGTAACAAAGAACCGAATCGATATTAAACAGAACTCATAAAAAAAACGGTTGCGGAATCGGTTGCGTTGCTTCTTTTTTTTCTCGTCATTTTATTTTTACGTCCTTTTCCCTTTGATGGCGTTTGACGCAATTTTTTTTATCACTCACGTCTTCATTCGTCAATCCTAACTGTTTGATATCTTCAGCCACCAACAGTTTCAAAATTCTTCGAGGTCTGACCATTTCTTGTGGACCGTCTCGATGAAAACATTGGTCCGCATCACTTCACTGGGTTAGCGTCACAAAAAAGAGGCATCCGGCCTATAAAACATTTGCCTCAATTAGGGAAATGACTTTGAAAGAAACCTGACCAGAGGTAAGTTGGGAAGTCAATTTCGAAAACCCGCCCAATACATGATGCCAGCAGGTAAAAACGGATGTTAAATTGATGATGATGATGATGATGATGATGATGATGATGATGATGATGATGATGATTTTATTTACCTCCTCTCCAGGAGATTAGACACAGGGTCACAATGATGATGATGATGATTATGATGATGATGATGATGATGATGATGATGATGATGATGATGATGATGATGATGATGATCAGAACCATTTGAAGTATTTAACAGTGGTAAAGTGCTAAAGAGCAAATCCGGTCTATGGTGTGCAGTATCCATCGGAACAGATACTTCACTTTGATCGTGGTGGGTTTGAGGGTTAGACACTATGGACAACTGGAACGCACTGGAATATTGGAAGAGAGTGACCTGCAATCATGATGATTCGTGCCGGATTTAAAAATTCGGAAATCTTAACTGCAGCTTAGTGTTCCATGAAGAATACGTTGAAGGCCATGAAATGTGAGCTGGAGAATTGCAACGGAGATGTGGAAGCAGTGGCTAGCAGGAAGGATGAATATCAATTAGTAAAAGTGGTGCGATGGAACCAACTGGATTCAAACTTGGCATACCCAGGTCGTCAGATCATGCCATTATCCATTTCACCAGCGCCACCTACAAGAGCCGGGGACGCTTTGGTTCTTCTCACGACCAGTTGCACAACGCGCAGAACAACAGGTGACTAGCCTTCAGTCAGGACTTAGTTTTGCATATCATGAAGACCAAGTTCTTTCAAACTGTGATTGTCATTGGGGGTTGCATGTTCTCGTCCTGTCAACCATGACTGGGTAAAAGTCTTAAGTAATTTGCAATTGCAGTGTTAGTATCGCCCGCCCGCACTGAGAATTGAACCTTCAACATCCAGAAGACGAGCGTCACTTAGAACTGAATTTTACTTAATACTTTATCCGTTACGCCACGGCAGAAAGATTCCCGAGTTCGACAAGATATACCTGAAGACGGTCAGAGGTTACATCGGCCGAAGCGTTGTGAGAATTACAGTCAAGATGAAGACAGTAGTTCGAATAATCCAAATTACATTGTGGGCATTTTAAATCTGGCGATGGCCTGATTTTAGGGTTAGGGTTATGGTTAGGGTCCCTATTCCATAGAAACATGTAACGACTATTACTCTGGTCTGGTTTAGCCGGCTTCCTTCTCCCGTGCAAATACAGTGTCTCTGACCATCATCGTCCACTTTTGACAATCCTGAGCTAAGTCACACGATATAGCTAGCCAATCTAGATACCATAGTCAACTCCAGCTCTCTATCGATGCCTGAATCTCTGACCCCCTTGCCGTCCATCCTTCCTCAATGCTATCTAAGTTATGCAGCTACGCTGCCGGATGAAGAACTCATCCACTAGTCCTCCCTCCTCTCTACCCTAGCTAGTGGGCAGTTGAAGACCTGGGTGGCGACAATCAAAGATGACCAAGAAGGGGCTGTAAGGAACAGAAAAGATCCTCCCCCCCTTCTACTAGATTTTGAAGTCTATTTTGAACTCTATATTTCAGTGGTTCTCAACTACCAGGGGGGGAATTGGCACCACAAATTAGCAAACACAAGCTTAAAAACAAAAAACAGTGTGACTTCACCCATCCCCTAGTCCCCACCCCTCCTCTCTACCCAGTTGGTGCAAATGTGCTAGTATCCTGTTGTGATCCAATCTCTCACTTAAAGCTTTTCTAGAATTTTCCTACATTGAGCCAATGGGATACCTAAGTCTATCAAACAAAGGCTTTTACATTTTACATTTTTATTCATCAAAGAATTTTCAAGTCCTTTTCTTAAGAAATAATTTTTCACACAACAAAAAATTCACAAACATGGTAATGGAGTGCTATTCCAAAGGCAACCCCTACGCAAAGCGACTCCTTTACACGTATAGAACATAATCCCGAAGTTGTGCCATCGATTTTACAAACACCCCGTGCGTAACGAGATTACTCTGGGTGATTGAAAAAAAAAAATAGAATAGTAAATAAGAATTATAATCTAAGATGTAGAATGTAGAAAAGTTGTGTAAAAATAAATTCCATAAAAACTTTTATATCTAGTTCATTTCTTTTCTTCTTTTTTAAATATTAAAATTTGTTCTGTTTTTTTTTTTTTAGAAACCGTTTTCTTTTTTAAATTGAGAAAAGAGTCTGATATTCACAGGTAACATGAATTGGAACAAATACATTGAAGACATTGCCAAGGCTGCTGCAAAGAAGGCGGGTTCCCTCTACCGTGCTAGTAAACTCCCCACACCTGACAGTATCCTGTACCTCTACAAAGCCACCATCCGCCCATGTATGGAGTATCATCCACTAGTCTCTCCCTCTTGGACAATGTCCAAAAAAGAGTTGTCAACTTAATAGGTCCCTCACTATCAACCAAGCTCAATCCCCTGTCTCATCACCGCAATGTTGCATTCTTGTGCTTGTTTTACAAATACTTCAATGGATCGTGCTCCGATAAACTAGCTGCTCTAGTGCCCCCTCGACGAAAATACACTAGACCAACTCGACAATCAGCTAAATCCCATCCATTCACTGTGGAGGTCCCCAGATGCTGGAGAGCTTTCTACTCCAATAGCTTCTTTCCTCGTGTTGCCGGCCTCTGGAACTCCCTCCCTGCTCCCTGTTTCCTCGACTGTACCGACATGCAGAGGTTTAAAACTAATGTAATGTAAACAGACACCTCGCTGCACAGCTCCCAACTTAAGATGACACTCAAAACTTACACCCTAATTCTCAGTTGCCCCTTACATCTACAGTGGCAACCTGCCTTGTTTGGGGTGAAATATCTTTAAGAAAAAAAAAAAGAAATTCAGAAATGTTTTGTAAAAATTCAGAAATGTTTTGTAAAAATTCAGAAATGTTTCGTAAAAACTCAGAAATGTTTCGTAAAAATTCAGAAATGTTTTGTAAAAATTCAGAAATGGTTTGTAAAAATTCAGAAATATTTTGTAAAAATTCAGAAATGTTTTGTAAAAACTCAGAAATGTTTCATAAAAATTCAGAAATGTTTCGTAAAAATTCAGAAATGTTTTGTAAAATCTCAGAAATGTTTTGTAAAATCTCAGAAATGTTTTGTAAAAACTCAGAAATGTTTTGTAAAAACTCAGAAATGTTTCATAAAAATTCAGAAATGTTTCGTAAAAATTCAGAAATGTTTCGTAAAAACTCAGAAATGTTTCGTAAAAACTCAGAAATGTTTCATAAAAACTCAGAAATGTTTCATAAAAACTCAGAAATGTTTCGTAAAAATTCAGAAATGTTTCGTAAAAACTCAAAAATGTTTTGTAACGAAAAGTGTGAAAAAGATGAAAATAGAAAATCAAAAAAAAAACAAAATTAAAAATCGATTCTGATATTTTAAATTTCTGATTGATTTCTTCTTAATTAAAGAATTTTTTTTTAAAAATGCCTTATTTTTTTACCTTTTCCGAATCTGCCATGGTAACTTCGATTGCCATTCCACCTCCAGGTAACCATGGATACGGCTTGGCCTGAGGAAAAAGAAGAAAAATGCTTCATTAAAATAAAAATCATTGAAACTTGTTGTTAATCAGAAATCATTAAATCTAGTAGATAAAATTATTATGTCGGAGTTTCAAAGTCAGGAGAGTAGAAAGTGACTAACTTAACTCTCGCTTGCTTTATTTTGTCCTTTAGTCCTCACATTCCATGAGCGACGTTTCTCACAAAGGGAGAAATAATTGCTGTTTTCTGGGTCGGAATCTATCCATCTAACACTTATCGTTGGCTAGTTTTTGAGCTCGAAGCAGTATACTATTTTTTAGCTCTTTATATCAAGTGGCTTCATGTCTTGTCTGGAGCGATTTCCATAAAAAAAGACCCAAACAGCATATCGATACTTGATTCGGACTAGCCTAATTTTTTGTTATTTTCCTTTCACTATCTTATATATTTATCTCGCCTAAATTTTTTCTGAAAATACTTATTCCTACTACGAAAACTGTTAGAGTGGAGATATTTTCCCTTACTAAATAAATATTCTTAAATATTAAAGTGAAGTAATCATTTATTATTTGTCTTGACTTCTGCAAAAAATAAATTTCTAAAAACAGATTATATTTTAAAACATTAAAAGGAAGTTTTCAACATTAATTAATTTCTTAATTCTGTCCAACACATTTTTAATAAAACGATTTTAAAAAGTGTTAAGGCAGCCAAAAAGAAAACGAATACTGAGTTATTTCCCTTCAGCGCACCTGTTCGAGGTGCGCTATTTATACTGTAGTGATGTGATAATGAAATGGTTTGGTTGATATGTAGTCATACCCTTCATGACAATAAAAGTGTAAAAATTTGGGAGCTTTTGTACATTTAGTGTATATGAATTTTCATCTTAACCCTATTAAGGGCATATGATTTCAGTATACTGGCATTTTTCATGGAATAGTATATAGACACAGAGAAAAATATCTTATAAGTGTTTTAACCTGAATAAAATATACCAAAGTAAATATTACAAAATCATTGCTATTTTTATTGTAAATTTGAGTCGAATAAAAAATATTAAACCATGTTTAAATAAGGAGTAGCAAACGAATATTTTTTGAAAAAATATAAAGTCGAAGAATGGAGTTATGAAAAGACCGTCCACAACAGTTTCGGATATAAATAAAAGTGCTTCGCATCACAGACTTTAACCATAACGCGTTGAGCGGCTCCTACATTTCCATTTAACCTGTAAGTTGTTAAATAAATCTGTTAAAGGTTATATGTCGTCCTTTGGTCATTTTTTGAGTTGGTTTGAAGACGATAACAACGTTTATTATCGGACGTAACATAAAGGAAACGGCAAAAGATAAGAAAGCATTTACTTACACGTTCCAGTTTGATGATATCACAAAGTGGCAGGACTAGATTTTTACACGAAGGAAATTTTGTTCTTTCAAAACACAGAAAACTGAAAGTAGACAAAGATGCTTCGTATTTGAGACGAGTGAAAGGCACGGAAAGTTTCGTAAAAATCAATGTTGGCGTTTAAATTTTAAGCGTAAAAAGTAAAGTATAACAAATAGTTCGATAAACTAGGGTGAAGAAAAACAAAGGCCGCGATTTGTATGCGTGTGTTTTTCCGAACACTAGACCGAGGCATAAAAACTCAAGTTAGGACTTTGCCAACCTAAACTCTTAGGACTGACTTTCACTTCGGAAAAAAAATGGCTGGCTACTTTTAACACCTCTCTTTTCACCACCAATGCTCGGATCCTCGTTTTGCCTGATTCGAAATAAGTGGCCTTTTCCGCGATAAGGTCTCACGACTAACTTTCATTCCAGATCCAAAATATACGTTGCAAAGGTTTCTGGAGAAATATTTGGATCATTCTATCGCTCCAGAAAGTACCGGACTCCAGATGCAATTCTCTACCTGTATAAGAGTCAGGTATGTCCCAAGATGGAGTACTGCTGCCACATCTGGGGAGGTGCTGCTGCCACATCTGGGGAGGTACTGCTGCCACATCTGGGGAGGTGCTGCTGCCACATCTGGGGAGGTACTGCTGCCACATCTGGGGAGGTGCTGCTGCCACATCTGGGGAGGTGCTGCTGCCACATCTGGGGAGGTGCTGCTGCCACATCTGGGGAGGTACTGCTGCCACATCTGGGCAGGTACTGCTGCCACATCTGGGGAGGTGCTGCTGCCACATCTGGGGAGGTGCCGCATCATTTCTATTAGTTCTTCTAAACAAATATCCGTGCTGGTACTACCACGTGATAGGATACTCTGGCCGGTGCGTTGTTCCATCAGTCGCCAGATTTCCCGGAGGAAAAGTGGAGGTCGTAGCTTGCCATCGATTGCCAAATCAGACGCAGTGACTATGGTCAACAGATAACCGCCAGACACTGGTCAGATGTATCTCTGGGTTAGGGTTAGGGTTAACTTCTAGCAGGGGCCTGTCTTACCGAACAGCAGAGCATGTCCATCTGCAATGAGGACATCCAAAAGCGCTATGGCATCACACAGATCGAGAGCAAGATGATGGAATGACGACTCAGATAGTTTGGACATGTGCTCAGGGCCAACAACGACACTGTCGCGAAATTTGCTTTTGCGTTAGAAGGTGCCGGTGTTGCATACCTTAGATTTCTCCCTCATCTGTTGTAGAGGGCTATGTGTCTTTTCGCGGATGAATTCGTTGTTCTTTCCTTCCTGCCGTGAACCAAGCCGTCCGTGTCTGCAACAAAAGCATCATGACGCACTCCGAAGACAAACTCTTCTTTAAATTTAATTCATTTTATTACAAGCGTTGTTATTTCAATTGGGAGTCATTCACTACGTCGAGAGAGAGGGAGAGAGCAAATCACTACTTTATCGTAGTTAGTTAACAATGTTTTCTTAACCATTCATAGAGAGGGGGGGGAAGGATTTCTCGCGCTTGTCTTCCCTTAAGGGAAATATCCCTTATTTTTACATCGTTAATCGCACGTCCTGCTCGGTTCGCCTTTCGAATCAGACTGACGAAAACTCGCTTCTCACGAGAACGAGTGACGTCACGGATCCTGTTTCCCACGCAAGGCCCGCGACGTCACAGAGCCTCTCGCAGGTGCAGACTGACCCTTGATCTGGGATCTCGTCACACCGTAACCTTGTCACGTCTGTTAACTCTGACTGTGAGAACAGGCCCTAATCTGCACACGACTGCATCCGCGTTAATTCGCGCAAGTCAAACCAACGATTCCCAACAGATACGTCCATTCCCATAGGGCTATTATCCAACACCGGGAAGCGCCTGAGGGGCAGACGTCCTGCAAAAGATCTCTGTAAAACCGGCTTTACTCAGACCAAACCGGTGATCGTAGCATGTGGAGACAAAAATCCATCATTGCGGACCCTGCCATAGCTCCGGATAAACGCATAAGAAAAAGAAGCAGATTTATTCTGAACCAATCAGTCCAAGGGGGATAACTCTTATTCTCTTTTTTTTTAAATTTTATTTTTTTAACATATTTCACCCCAAACAAGGCAGGCCGCCACTGTAGATGTAAGGGGTTATTGAGAATTAGAGTGCAGGTTTTGGGTGTTATCCTTAGCAAGAGTTACCTTTCCTTAGAGTTACCTTTCCTTGATTTCTGTTATTTTTCTTGATCTGAGCGGGAATATGAAAGAAAGTCAAATTGTTTACCTTCGAGTGAGATAGAGTTTTCCGTTCTTAAATGCAGCAGTTAAACTTTTATCTTTGTTGATCAACGCGCATCGTCTGCCACCATGCCAACCTAGACAAAAAAAGAGAGAATGACAGACACACATATATATATACACACACACACACAGATTATATATGTATATATAATATCATCAGCTAAATGATATCATATCATTTAGCCTGATGATTTCCTGCAGGAATGAAACATGGACGCCTTTGTGTAGTTTACTTGATATAGATATATTTTCATACTACTACTATATATATATATATATATATATATATATATATATATATATATATATTTAAAAAAAAATTAAATTTTAACTGTTACACTTATGACGGATACAACATAATCATTACTAAAACTGGAATGTTGGATTTTTAAGAAAAATTGGGACACAAAAGTACACACTGCAGAGTTAAAAATAAAATTTTAAAAAGCTTTATTAAAATTGCTAAAAGTGACGAAGTTAAAAATATCAGGAAGTTTGTGCAAGTAAGAATATTGAATAAAAATATTACATTACAACTTGACTCCGACAATAATAAATCTTCAAACGTGGAAAAAAAATTGGAAAACCAACTTCAATGAAGACTAAAAAAGTAGCCAAAAGCGTCACTAGAGAAAAAATAAAATTTGAGGGACGAGCTAATCGCTGACGTTACATTAAAAGGAAAAACTTTGAAATTGAAAATGTTTGTGATGAACAACTAAAACAACCTCTTAGGCATGGACTGGATAGAAAAGTTTCAATTATGGAATATGCCCATAAACTCCTTCTGTCAAAATATTAAAATTTTAAATGTCGAAGCAGAGAAACTAAAGAAAGAATTAAAAGAAAGCTTTTCAGAAATTTTTTCTGGTGGACTGGGAAGATGTAAAAAATGACTGCCACGTTTTAATTAAAACCAAATATTCAACCAGTTTTTTAAAAAAAGAGAAATGTTCAATTTGCGTGATTAAACCAAATTGACAAGGAATTAAATAGACTAGAAAAAATAACAGTCTACATAAAAAAAGTTAAGAGATCCATGTTTGTGCAGATTTCTCCACAGGATTGAACCATGCACTAAAGGATTACCACTAACCTCTGCCGAGTCTAGAAGAGATATTTGCTAAACTGAATGGAGGAAAAAAAATTTCAACGGTTGATTTAGACGATTACGATGTACGGTTACGCCAGTCATTTTCCAACAATGGATATATTGCTTAGCAGACTGAATCGTGACAGCCTACCTAGATGATCAGTAAAAGCACTGTATTGTATCAATGCTCGAACACAATTCACGGTGAATTTAAAATATTCTGTCAAATTTTTGTAGTGGAGCATATCTCAATTGCGCCATACCAAGTTAAAAGCAATGGTCAGGCAGAACGGTTTGTGGATACGTTCAAAATAGCACTTAAGAAAGCAATGGGTAAAATTTGAAAACCTTAGCTGCAGCTCAATGTGCTTTGAATACCTTGAAGACCGTGAGGTTGGTCTTTATTAAAGAGTGAATAGGACGTAAATAGTTCTTATTTCTGTTAGTTGAACTGCGATGGAAAGAAAAAGAAAAAAAGAAAAAAAAAAGGAAAAAAGAAAGAAAAAAAGAAAGAAAAAGTCTAACCTTGCAATGGGTTTTCACTGTGTGGAAGATTGAAAAGTTCACAGAAAGATTTATCGTTATCCGTCATCAAATCCACCGTTTGGTCAACGTCTTCCTTGTCTTCAAGTTGGTTCAAAGGAAGAATGTGCTGGAATAAAAGAAAGAATCCGTAAATGACGTGCATTTTTTTTATTCCTTTTTTTTTACAAAAAAATAAATAAATTTACAAACTAGCATACTTCCTCTGGTAAAAATTATGCTCCGCCAGTGTTCGCACTAATATTCATATAAAATCATATAATTTTTCTGATGCCCTAAAAACATTGACTTTTAATTTAGAGTGGAGGATTTCGTTCCGAATTTATTTCAGACGGAGGGGGTTGTGTCACTTGCTATTTGCTTTCTAATGTAAGTCTTTCTAACGCTTTTAAAAAAAAATTGATAGGATAATTAGGGACTGAAGTATCACAAGTTAATAGTGAAACTTCTATCAAAGCATGGAAGAATTGGCTACATTCAGCATCTTAAGGTGTTTCCGTGAAACCGAAGGTATCAAGGGAAGATCAAGCTAATGTATAGCATTAATTGAAATATATATATATATATATATATTAAAAACGGGTTTCTACTTGAGAAGGTATTGTAAAGTGAAATATAATTTTGTTTAAAAAATATTTTATATATATATGTATATATGTATATCTAGGCAGCATAGGGTTAGGGTTAGGGTTAGGCAAGTATTGTTAAATATAACCGACAACTTATGTCTGGATATCGTTTCGTAGATCCTTTCCATTGTCTGAATCAGAATCTTAATTTTGGAGAGGAATCGGCCGATGAATCTGCCATAGTTTTCATTTGTGTCCCAATTACTTTCAGACCCATCCAGGTCCATCTTCAGGGGAATGAAGATAATCAGTTAAAAACCATGTGTTCGTATAATATATACTCTACTGGCATCGGACTTAGTATATGCCAAAAATAACTTTATCACTAGAACCCCTACTCCCTTTTTCATCAGCAGTCATGGCTTTTTCATCTAACCCTCCTACCATTTGCCCCACCTTCCTCTTTCCTTCCCACCTCCTAATTTGACCTTGATTTTAACTTAGGGCCTCTTTTCTCAGAACTACTTCAATTTTCCATTGCTAATGTCATTCGCTTACGACTCATTTCTTGGCCAAGGAAGCATTGTTTTTAAATGGCCCGATTTCTTCATATTAATTCCGTTTAAGTGCGCTCCATCTACGACTTGAACTCAATTTTCACCATTGGATTTACTTCATTTTGAACGCTTTTCTGTAATGCCTCCACGAAACTTTTTCTTCTCCATCGAAACTTCCTTCCATTGGACACCTTATCGGCGGACAATTACCACCTGGACAAACCCAATATCTTTTTACACAAACTTTTTTCACCCATCATTTTCTTAATATTTTTTCAAATGTTGGATTTTGGCTTTTCTATTGCCAACTTATCTATCTGTATAATTCCTCTGATGATAAGATCTCGATCTTTGAAAAGTCTTGGCTTAAGGAAAGAATAATAAACATAATTTTATTACAGAATATACCTTGCATTGAACAACCGAAGTTTGAAATAAATTTGGACATTCGTGCATGTTTATCACTCTTCGTCCATCTATCTTTATATATATATATATATATATATATATATATATAGTACACGTATTGTATTAGTTTTTGTAGATGTAAATCCGTTGAAACTCAAGTGTTTATAAAAAGTGCTCAATAACAAGTAGAGCTGTTCTTAAGTATAAATTTTTACTATATATATATATATATATATATATATATATATATATATATATATATATAAAATGAAAAAGGAAAACCAAAAGAATATTTATGTATTCATCAACGTTTCGTCTTTATTGTCAGACTTCCTCAGGATGATTTGTTGAAGAAAAAATCATACATGTACAAACATTTTTTGCGGCCAATATTAGAAAGAAAATCAACATTAATGAAATACAATTCTTACAAGAAATGAATAAGATAAGAAATTGTATAGCATGGGGTTTTGTTTAGAATTCAATATGGGCGCTAGCATTCACTACCAGCTTCTCACGCCACCTGGGAACCACATCAACTGATTTCACAAAAAAAAATTTCGAGGGGGGGTATTACTAGTTTAATCATGATGAATACTATGAGGTGATTGGAGGATTGAAAATCCCCACATACCACCCATTCAAAACAACAGCCGACCCAGAAAACAGCAAGTCCTCACATTCAATGAACAATGTTTCTGACAAAGGGGAAGAATTGCTGTTTTCTAACTATCAATCCATCCATCTCATTTGCTTTGATAAGTGGTGACTTATTAGTAAAACACACACAAAAAAAGAATAAGTTACTTGTGAAATCAGTTGATGCGGTTGCCAGGTGGCTTGAGAAACTAGTGGCTAGTGGACTGACTTCCTCATCTTGGCTGCCATGCTCACAGGTGTCCTGTAGCGAACTCTCGAACCCAATCCCTTTATTGTTATGGGGGGTACACACTCGTTAATTCTCCATTGCTTTCAGTTCGGCTGTTGCTGCTGTCTCTGAATGTTACTTTCACTGCCTTCGTCCAGGATTGAACTTAGCACCTCCAGTTAACCTGCAACTTTCGAACCAACGGCTTAGACCCCACGAAATATGTTTGTACGAAATGTGTTTGTTTTTATTGTACCAAATGTGTTTATTTTTATTGTACGAAATGTGTTTATTTTTATTGTACCGAATGTGTTTATTTTTATTGTATGAAATGGGTTTATTTTTATTGTACTAAATGGGTTTATTTTTATTGTACCAAATGTGTTTATTTTTATTGTACGAAATGTGTTTATTTTTATTGTACCGAATATGTTTGTTTTTATTGTACGAAATGTGTTTGTTTTTATTGTACGAAATATGTTTGTTTTTATTGTACGAAATGTGTTTGTTTTTATTGTACGAAATGTGTTCATTTTTATTGTACGAAATATGTTTATTTTTTTATTGTACCGAATGTGTTTGTTTTTATTGTACCGAATATGTTTATTTTTATTGTACCAAATGTGTTTGTTTTTATTGTACCAAATGTGTTTATTTTTATTGTACCAAATGTGTTTGTTTTTATTGTACGAAATGTGTTTGTTTTTATTGTACGAAATGTGTTTATTTTTATTGTACCGAATGTGTTTATTTTTATTGTACGAAATGTGTTTGTTTTTATTGTACGAAATGTGTTTGTTTTTATTGTACCGAATATGTTTATTTTTATTGTACGAAATGTGTTTGTTTTTATTGTTCGAAATGTGTTTGTTTTTATTGTACGAAATATGTTTGTTTTTATTGTACCAAATGTGTTTATTTTTATTGTACGAAATGTGTTTGTTTTTATTGTACCAAATGTGTTTGTTTTCAAGTAGGATTTTGACAGTTAAATGAAAAAAAATCAGAATTGTTCAAAATATTTTAAATTTAAGTCGGCGATGTTATCCATGTGTAACAAAGGCACTATTTTCCTGTGAATCTCAAAATTTGTGTCTCATTAAATTTTGTCAACAGTGTCGATTGGGCTCCTCCAACTTTATTTTGAATCTGACTAAAAAAATCAAATACTGTTCAGGACTAAATATAAAAATCAAACAAATCGATCGAAACTAAATTTTGTTTTCTAACAACCGAGACCAATATTTGCCAGGAATCACTTACTGAACAGATTTATGTATGTGCCTTTTCTTATGAAAGCTATCGATTATGAAGATAGGAGAGGGGGTCGATTTTACTTCATACTTAAGTCTAGATGAATACCCGTCCCAGGACAGATAAAAGTAATTCCTTAAACAAAACAGTTTTGAACCAATTTTATGTCTAATTATGAAGATTAAAATCAAGATATGATCATACTAAACCTTATGTCTAGAATCCTTATTCTAATTTTGATCAAAATCCATTACATGATTTTAATTTTAGAAAATGTTTGAAATTAAAGACTTAAGTCTAAAAGGTCTTAAGAAGAAATTGAAATTCAGGGAATCTTGCTTAATTGATGTCGAATGACTATGGATAAAATTTCATGCAAATCTGAAATATTTGAATTTTTAAATGGGAGGTTGTGTTTATATTATGCCTCCAAAAATCAATGCAAAATACTCCAAAAAGAAACTAAAATTTAGGGAATATTTATTAATTGATGTCTAATATACCTATTGTTAAAATTTCACAAAAATCAAAGGTATCTGAATTTTCACAGAGTGACCACCACCTCTCCTTTTTATCCCCTTTGCATGAAACTAAACAAAAGTTTGGATCCCTTATCACTAGAAGCTGTGTTCAAAAATTCATAATGATCAGGAATGAATTATTTACATGCAAATATATAAACATATCTAACTTTATATAGATACACCAACCAAAAATATAAATTCTTTTAACTATTTAGTTGGAAAAATAAATGAATTATTCATTAGAACAAGTCTCAACAAAAGACACACCAAGTGCTAATACGCACAATACCTGGTGCACGGCTGCAAGACCTGGCCCTTGCACAAAGAAGATCCCCCCCCGCAAAGTCTTTTACATGTAGTGTCTACAAAGCATCCGCTGCATCCACCTTACCGACCAAATCTTAAACATCACCATCTCTGAAGATGCAATACCATCGAGCTTCTTTTGAAAAGAAAACTTGGACATTTTTATAACGACAGCTAACAGAACGAAAAAGGGGTTTACAAAAACAAATAGGCAACAAATAAATGTTACCAAAGGCAAGATAAGTTACTCCTCTACAAACCTGTATAAGTTTATTTGTGTTTTAACTTATTTTAAAGCGTTTTTTTTGTTCAAAACAAACCTGGTGTCCACCTGTTCAGCTAGAACGCAAAAAAAAAAATGGCTGTTCATGAGTCCAGCATGTGGATCCTTGATAATTGGCGGAAAATCGAAAAATAAACAAAATAGTGTTAGAAACACATCCGTTAAATGTCAGCAACCGTGGGAAAATATAATGTTCTACCAGTATTTTGCTTAATTTTCGTTTTTTGAGCGATTATCGAAAATATAATTTCAGCAATTTTTTTTTTTCGTTCTAGGTCAAATGAACACGGGTCAGCATTTTGGTTCACTTGTAGATCTTAACGCAAACATATTGAATGGCACCTCTTTTAGGATTCTAGATCAAAACAACCCAGAGGATGTGATCCACCGACGTTTGATTCACTTGTAGATCTTAACGCAAACATATTGAATGGCGCCTCTTTTAGGATTCTAGATCAAAACAACCCAGAGGATGTGATCCACCGACGTTTGGTTCACTCGTAGATCTTCATGCAAACATATTGAATGGTGCCTCTTTTAGGATTCTAGATCAAAACAACCCAGAGGATGTGATCCACCGACGTTTGGTTCACTCGTAGATCTTAACGCAAACATATTGAATGGCGCCTCTTTTAGGATTCTAGATCAAAACAACCCAGAGGATGTGATCCACCGACGTTTGGTTCACTCGTAGATCTTCATGCAAACATATTGAATGGTGCCTCTTTTAGGATTCTAGATCAAAACAACCCAGAGGATGTGATCCACCGACGTTTGGTTCACTCGTAGATCTTAACGCAAACATATTGAATGGCGCCTCTTTTAGGATTCTAGATCAAAACAACCCAGAGGATGTGATCCACCGACGTTTGATTCACTCGTAGATCTTCATGCAAACAATTGAATCTTCTCCATCTCAGAGTGATCAGGAGAATATGATCCGCTGACGTTTGCCAAAAATGTGAAAGTTTCCAAGATAGTGAAAAAGTTGAAAACATCAATAGATGAGTTGTTTTTGCTCATCTATAAACCATTTAAAGTAATTGAATAAATATAAAATGTGATTTTTTGATTTTTTTATAAACCATTTTAAAGTAATTGAATAGATATAAAATGTGATTTTTTTCATAAACCATTTTAAAGTAATTGAATAGATATAAAATGTGATTTTTAATTTTTTTTTTCATAAACCATTTTAAAGTAATTGAATAGACATAAAATGTGATTTTTTTATTTTTTTTTTCATAAACCATTTTAAAGTAATTGAATAGATATAAAATGTGATTTTGTTCATAAACCATTTTAAAGTAATTGCATAAATATAAAATGTGATTTTTTTCATAAACCATTTTAAAGTAATTAAATAGATACAAATGGTGATTTTTTTATAAACCATTTTAAAGTAATTGAATAGATATAAAATGTGATTTTTTTCATAAACCATTTTAAAGTAATTAAATAGATACAAATTGTGATTTTTTTATAAACCATTTTAAAGTAATTGAATAGATATAAAATGTGATTTTTTCATAAACCATTTTAAAGTAATTGAATAGATACAAATTGTGATTTTTTTATAAACCATTTTAAAGTAATTGAATAGATATAAAATGTGATTTTTTTCATAAACCATTTTAAAGTAATTAAATAGATACAAATTGTGATTTTTTTATAAACCATTTTAAAGTAATTGAATAGATATAAAATGTGATTTTTTCATAAACCATTTTAAAGTTATTGAATAGATACAAATTGTGATTTTTTTATAAACCATTTTAAAGTAATTGAATAGATATAAAATGTGATTTTTTATAAACCATTTTAAAGTAATTGAATAGATATAAAATGTGATTTTTTCATAAACCATTTTAAAGTAATTGAATAGATATAAAATGTGATTTTTTCATAAACCATTTTAAAGTAATTGAATAGATACAAATTGTGATTTTTTCATAAACCATTTTAAAGTAATTGAATAGATATAAAATGTGATTTTTTCATAAACCATTTTAAAGTAATTGAATAGATATAAAATGTGATTTTTTTCATAAACCATTTTAAAGTAATTAAATAGATACAAATGGTGATTTTTTTATAAACCATTTTAAAGTAATTGAATAGATATAAAATGTGATTTTTTTCATAAACCATTTTAAAGTAATTAAATAGATACAAATTGTGATTTTTTTATAAACCATTTTAAAGTAATTGAATAGATATAAAATGTGATTTTTTCATAAACCATTTTAAAGTAATTGAATAGATATAAAATGTGATTTTTTCATAAACCATTTTAAAGTTATTGAATAGATACAAATTGTGATTTTTTTATAAACCATTTTAAAGTAATTGAATAGATATAAAATGTGATTTTTTATAAACCATTTTAAAGTAATTGAATAGATATAAAATGTGATTTTTTCATAAACCATTTTAAAGTAATTGAATAGATATAAAATGTGATTTTTTCATAAACCATTTTAAAGTAATTGAATAGATACAAATTGTGATTTTTTTATAAACTATTTTAAAGTAATTGAATAGATATAAAATGTGATTTTTTATAAACCAAGTTTAAAGTAATTGAATAGATATAAAATGTGATTTTTTCATAAACCATTTTAAAGTAATTGAATAGATACAAATTGTGATTTTTTTATAAACCATTTTAAAGTAATTGCATAAATATGAAATGTTTTTTTTTGTTCGTATTTTTATAAACCATCTTAAAGTAATTGAATATATATAAGTGGGCAGGGGAAAGCTAAGGAAAAAAGGGAGGAAGTGATAAGGATGGATTTGAGAGAAAGAGGAACAAATAAAGACCTTTCCAGAATATGTTCAATTTCTAAAAGCCGTCCAACACATGCCAGCATAGAAAACGGACGTTAATCCGAACATGATGAAGATTGATGATGCTACTTGCATGTTTACAAGGAAATCAGCAGCCGGGACATTTGTTTGTAAAGCTCTTTGGACTCGTTAGTGTTTGTGGAAGACCTGTGTTTTTAGAGAGTCAGTGTTTCATTTGAAGATTTTTTCCACGTACAGATGTAGTAATATTTAGATGCGGGTGTTTTAAAATGATGTTAAAAACGGTATTTTCGACATAAGGTTAAATTAAGCAGAGAAATCGAAAATTCCGTTAAACTAAAAAAAAATTAGAGTTAAAGCTATGCGTTAGGATCTGACGACGTCAGGAAATCTGAAAATTAGATGTGGTGAAAAAAAAGAGAAAGTTCTTTCTCTTTGGCCGGTAAACTGACTGGATACGGTCGTCTTTTTTTGGAGCTCTGTCTTTGTCTGAAGCCCCTCCCTAGATGATAATACGTAATTTTACAGTGCTGAAAAAATAAAACATCGTTGAGCACGTCACCATTGAGCAAAAATATTGTTGGTGTCTTTTTTTATTTTATTTTTTATTGTTATCCATTATTAGAGCTACTAGGGCAGAGAGGAATACGGCTGCTGCTATTATCACAAGTAGAGAAGAAGAAAGCTGACAACTCTGTTTCTGCTGTTAAAACATTACGGCGATCACGGTTATATCACCACTCTGAGGCAGTGTTTGAATCATCTTGTTTGCCCCGATGAATGCAAAAAAACACATGTTCTTTTACGGGGTCGTTAACCCCAACGTTCATTGTTGTACGTAATTTAAATGTGAAAACCCCAATATCTATTCCCAAGTGATTTATAAGTGATGATAACCTGAAGGAAATGGGGGTTCATACCTTTGGTTTGATTATGTTTGTTTGTTAGAGCATAGGAAAAAACTTTTCATAGTTCCTTAATGAAATGTTGTTGGCAGTACCTTTCAAAAATCATTCAGTCTGAAAATGGTAACTTTCAAGGATCATCTGGTTTGAAAAGGTACCTTTCAAAGATAATTCAGTTTGGAAACGGTACCTTTCGAAGATCATTCAGTCTGAAAAGGTACCCTTCAAGGATCATTCAGTTTTTAAATGGTACCTTTCGAAGATCATTCAGTCTGAAAAGGTACCCTTCAAGAATCATTCAGTTTTTAAATGGTACCTTTCAAGGATCATTCTGTCTGAAAAGGTACCCTTCAAGGATCATTCAGTTTTTAAATGGTACCTTTCGAAGATCATTCAGTCTGAAAAGGTACCCTTCAAGAATCATTCAGTTTTTAAATGGTACCTTTCAAGGATCATTCTGTCTGAAAAGGTACCCTTCAAGAATCATTCAGTTTTTAAATGGTACCTTTCAAGGATCATTCTGTCTGAAAAGGTACCCTTCAAGGATCATTCAGTTTTTAAATGGTATCTTTCGAAGATCATTCAGTCTGAAAATGGTAACTTTCAAGGATCATTCAGTTTGTCTTTCAAGGCTGATCTGGTCTAAAAAGGTACCTTTCAAAAATCATTCAGTTTGGAAACGGTACCTTTCAAGGATCAAACGGGTGGAAAGTTCATCTTTTTATTTGAATTATTTTTATGTTTATGATTTTGATGCAAAATTTTTAATCGGTTTCTGTTTTTAATCCTTTCAATTGGAATAAAATAGAAAAATTTGACAACTTTAATTCAAATTATTTAAAATAAAATTAGAAACAAAAGGAGAAAAATCGAAGAAAGATGAAGGTAAAAAACAAATTAGTTTCAAATAAAAAGCAAAAAAATAAAATTAAAAAGTCTTTATTAAACAATTTACAACTGTTGTACACAGCGGGGAAACTATCACAGCAAAAAAGCTTTTGTTTTGCAAGAAAATTTGGAGTTTCATAAAAAGATGCAATTATTATTCGTACTTACCGTTGAAGAGAGATTGACGATAAGAAACAAATACGAAAAGAGATTTTAAATCGAAAGAAAAATCTTTTTGAAGAAAATTAGCAAAAATTTATCAAAGATTTTATGTTTGGTTTTAAAAAGTAAAAAACAAAAAAAACAAAAAACCTATGTAAACTACATTGGTTATAGGAAAAACAAACAAGAATCATGGACGTGGGTGGGGGTGTTTCGTTCATGTCACAAATTCGGGGGATGGGGTAGTGATACCCGAGACTGAAGGGGGGGGGTCACAGTCATGTCAAAGACTGGTGGGGAAATAGGTCATGCCAAGGACTGGTAGGAGGGGAGAAGATCAGTCATGTCAAGAATTGGGAGTGGGAGATCAGTCATGAAACAGATTGGGGGGGGGGGGGGGAAAGAATATCAAACATGTCAAAAACTTGTGTTAATTATGTCAAAGACTGGCAGGGGTAGTCATAGCATAGTTTGTTTTTTTGGAGGGGGGGGTAGTTAATCATGACACATACTCAAGCGGTGGTTAAATCATAAAAAATACTGGCTAGGGTAGCCATGTCAAAGGGTGGAGGGCAATTATGTCAAATCGTGGGGAGGGGTAATCAAGTCAAAGACTCCTGCGGGGAGGGGGGGGGGAGAAAGGTCAATCATTAGAATCATTATAATTTAATAAGAAATTAAAAAAAAAACAAAAAACAATCCGAGAGCTGACCCCGTACTATAGAAAGCTCTAAAAAAATATCAAGGCACGTTTATATTTTTCATGGCATATAAGTCACTCATGCCGAAGGCCACCACAACCTCAGAAGTCGTTCTTGAAAATGTTAACGTAAATATGAGAAGTAATTGTTTATTCAGATTCTTGCTTGACTCTATTTATGATATTAACCGCAAATGGACGAAGGGGGGGGGGTGAAGTTGAAAGCGGGGTGGGGCCCCTATACGTTTTCAGCAAATCTTCTATTCATTCAGTGCTTGGGACCCTTTTAAGTTTTGCAATTTGTGCACATATAGAGGTCCCCAGATGTAATTTGTGCACTGTAGAGGACCCTAGATGTAATTTGTGCACTGTAAAGGACCCTAGATGTAATTTGTGCACTGTAAAGGACCCTAGATGTAATTTGTGCACTGTAGAGGACCCTAGATGTAATTTGTGCACTGTAGAGGATCCTAGATGTAATTTGTGCACTGTAGAGGTCCCCAGATGTAATTTGTGCACTGTAGAGAACCCTAGATGCCGGAGAGCGTTCTACTCAAATAGCTTGCTTTTGAAATTCTCTCACTACTCTCTATTTCCCGATCGTACCAACATGCAGAAATATAAATGTAATGTGAACAAACATCTCGCTGCACAACTCCCCACTTAGGATGCCCCTATAAATCTGGTCCCTAATTTTCAGTAGCCCTTTACGTCTCACTCGCAATGTGTCTTGTTTGGCGTGACTATAAGCAAAAAACAACATATACAATATATACATTTCACAAATAAAAAAGCCTATTTATTCAATTCTAGATGTACGTACTATTATTTGTTATTCCCTTTGAATATGCCAACATGTGTTATTTCTCGTAAATTATCCTCCGTCATATTCCTACTCTGTTATGATCACAACCTTCACCATTCCTAGAAATTACGGATGACCTCTTTCTGCCTGGTATCTGGTGTGGTGTTTACTCTGGTCAGGTTGAGCCAGCTTTCTTTGATAGAGGAAGTTTCTAAGGAATATTAAATTTACAAGCAGTCCCCAATTGCATGTATTTCCCGATGACAACATTGGTTTTTGCAGTTTTTCTTTTGCAGAACCGAAACTATGCTATAACTTCTATATCTGAAACCGAAACTATACTATAACTTCTATATCTGAAACCGAAACTATACTATAACTTCTATATTTGAAACAGAAAATATACTATAACTTCTATATTTGAAACAGAAAATATACTATAACTTCTATATCTGAAACCGAAAATATACT
Source organism: Sepiola atlantica (assembly GCA_963556195.1). Classification (NCBI taxonomy): domain Eukaryota; kingdom Metazoa; phylum Mollusca; class Cephalopoda; order Sepiida; family Sepiolidae; genus Sepiola; species Sepiola atlantica. Next base: position 4,877,755 of record OY744546.1, read on the forward strand.
ATAACTTCTATATCTGAAACCGAAACTATACTATAACTTCTATATCTGAAACCGAAAATATACTATAACTTCTATATCTGAAACCGAAACTATACTATAACTTCTATATCTGAAACAGAAACTATACTATAACTTCTATATCTGATGTCAAAACTGGATGGAATAGAAAATATATTATTGGTGTTTTGTGATAACAAATGGATTTTTTTCTTTTTTTATAATTTTAAAATCATCAATAAAAAACGACACCTGTATTTTTTTTTGATAACTAACAAAATCTGAGTCTTGTTATTGTATTAAAGTCAGAAAAAAAAATGTTTACGTTGAATTAAAAGCGGTAAAAAAATTTAAATATTACAATTTTTAGCAACGACTTAAGCGACGACTTCTATAACAACTCAATTTTTTAAATTTTGGTTTTGAATTCAAACAAAAAAAAAACGAGTTGATATTAAATTTAAATCAGTGACATAAATGTGTGTACACTAAATTGACAAGAAATGAAATGAAAACGAAATCACCCGCCATGAAGAAGAAGATAAAAAAAAACTCCTTCAAATTTAAATATTACGATTCTTAGCAGTGGACACTTCCGTAGTTATACAAGTATATATGTATGAAAAGACAGAAAGGAAAAAACAATTAAACACAAGAAAAAAAATCAATCAAACGAGAGATTGACCGGTTTCTTAGGATCAACAAAAATTTTCAGAAAATTAAACGAACGAAACTGGTCAATCTCTCGTTTGATTTTTATTTCTTCCTGAGTTTAATTGTTTTTCCTTTCTGTCTTTTCATACATTCTGTCTCCACCAGATTTCATTTTATAATATATTGTGTTTTTTATCCTCAAACGTATATATGTATTGCAATGACAAATTGGTGACTTCAACAGCCACAGCAACCCACTGAGGATACGCCAAAAATAATGCGGATGGTGATGCAGCGGAAGCATTGGCCGAAACCAAGCAACTTAATCTGACCCACGATGCAAAGCAACCCAAATCCTTCAACAGTGGATGATGGAAAACAGGGTACAATCCCGATATTGTGTTTCTCAGTCAGAGCCTCACTAAACTGTCCAAAACACAACACCGCCCCATTGGCCAAAACACAACACCGCCCCATTGGCCAAAACACAACACCGTCCCATTGTCCAAAACACAACACCGCCCCATTGTCCAAAACACAACACCGTCCCATTGTCCAAAACACAACACCGCCCCATTGTCCAAAACACAACACCGCCCCATTGTCCAAAACACAACACCGCCCCATTGTCCAAAACACAACACCGTCCCATTGTCCAAAACACAACACCGTCCCATTGGCCAAAACACAACACCGCCCCATTGGCCAAAACACAACACCGTCCCATTGTCCAAAACACAACACCGTCCCATTGGCATCAAAGTCAATGCTAAAATCACTCCAGCCACAGTTCCATTCCGAAGGAGATTCAACTTTGAGAAAGCGAACTGGCCTGGTTTCCAAGCAGATCTCGAAAGGAAGATTGCCCATCTCCCAACAGACCCTAAAAACTATGACAGCTTCACCAGGTTTGTGCGGCAAGCAGTCCGGAAGAACATCCCAAGAGGTTGTCGCACTCAATACATACCCAGACTCGATGCACAAAGTAGCAAATTATATGAGCCATACCAACAGCTCTATGAATCTGCCCCCTTCACTGAAAGCCGCTAATGGAAATGGCAAAGAATAGTAAATGGAGTCTAATCCGAAAAATCAGCAACGATCCACCAACTCCAATGCAACTTTGTTGCACCATCACTGCAACAAAGTTGCACATCAGTTGTTAGTGCACTACCAAACAGCAAAAACCAAACATAGACTGACTTCAACACTCCTGGAGCACTAGTCTGCCTAAGCCATTTTTACTTGAAGAGCTCGATATCGGCATCAGTGCTCTTAAGGCTGGTAAAGCTATCAGCCTAGATGAGATTTTCATAGAGGAAATCAAACACTTTACACCTCTGATACGAAAATGGATCCTTGAGTTGATGAACAACTGTATGCTAACAAGAAACATCCCAAAGATGTGGAGAAAAACCAAAATCATCGCTCTTCTCAAACCTGGCGAAGATCCATCCGATCTACCTGCTATGCCACTTGTTTAAGTTGTTCGAGAGTAACCACGTGCATGTAAACCCTGCAAAAACTCAAGTCTGCTTATTCAATCTCAGGAACTGAGAGGCCAACTGAGCCCTAAACAACTTGGGAATCGCACCAACCCTAACCCTACCTTGGTGTAACTCTGGACCGCACCCTCTCATTCAAGGAACATGTAAAAAAGACAAAAATATTTTATCAAGACTAGCGAGCCAACGCTCTTTTCGTTCGACACCGGAATTTGAATCATAACCGCTAACAACAACAACAGAGCGGAGACATCGCACCAAAGACGTTTATCATGTAACAAAGAAATAAGTTTGTTTATTCTTGTTTTTTGATGAAAAAAAAGAAAATGACTCAATACTGGTCACCCCTGATGATGGAATTTTATTCCGAAATTAATAGGATTAATGTAAAAAAAAATAAATAATAATCAATTAATCTTGTATTGCTAATGGCTTATATTTCAATTTTATTAACTAACCCTGCAATACTTTGAAATTGAACGACCAAAAATTCTTTTAATAATAATTTTCATATTTTTCAAATATTTGAACTTTGGTTTTTTCGAAAGCCAACTTATCCATCTGTATTTCTCCTCTGATGATAAGATTTCGATCTTTGAAAAGCCTTGGCTTAAGGAAAGAATAATAAACACTAGTTTATTACTGAATACACCTTGCATTGAACAATTGAAACTTGAAATAAATTTGGACAATCGTCGCATATTTATCACTCTTTTTTCTTCTATCTCTCTCTCTATATATATATATATATATATTAGAAAATGAATGATGTGAATAAAACTTAGATAAAATACAACACCCTACGGAAACTGATCAACTCCAAGTGGGGAGCCGCAGCATGTACACTAAGATGTACTGCCTTAGCCCCGGTGCTATTCCTCCACAGAGTATGCTTGTCTTGTTTAGGAGAGATCAACGCATGCCAAAAACTTAGACTCGGTATTGAACAACACCTGCCGCTTGATCATTGGCTGCTTGAAGCCTACCAACCTAAACAACCTGCATCTCTTCACTGACATTGCCCCTTCAGATGTGAGACAGGAAGTAGCCAGCCGAGTAGAGATCACAAAGGCTATCAGTGATGAACGCCATCTCCTTCATGGACGTGAACCAACGGTCTAACGACTGAAGTCAAGGAGAAGCTTCCTCAGCAGTGTCAAACCCCTAACAACATCTCAAGAAGAGACCAGACTACAGCTGTGGATCAGACTACAGCTGTGGATCAGACTACAGCTGTGGACCAGACGGCTAGAGAATACCCCCCCCCCTCCTACTGACATGGGAATCTCCCCTTTCAGAAGCACCCTGGCTCCAGGTGAAAACACTGAACAGAATGGGAATGGGGCAATCAAAAGTTGCTATCAGTATATGGGGCTACAAAACTGACCCAACCATCTTTGAATGTGTAGAGGTTTGTGTAGCAGGTCCAGAAGGAAAAAGAGTGAGGGTTGCATCGTGCATTGTCCATCTGGGATTGAACCCAGAGTGTTCTAGTCACCAAATAGAAACGTGTGCTTTTTTGTAACGCGACTAGACTTCACATATGCAAATAAGCCTTGTTTTGCATGGGCTAATTCTTGTCGTGATAAAAAGACGTGACAAATTAATTCCTAAAAGAGATTGTTATTAAAGACTGGAATCTTAGTACAGTTGTGAACTGTTAAAAGGATAAAGATGTACTGGCTTAGCCCCGTGCTATTCCTCTGCGGAGTATGCTTGTTCTGTTTGGGAGAGATCAACCAAAAACCTAGACTTAGCATTGAACAACACCTGCCGCTTGATCATTGGCTGCTTGAAGCCCACCAACCTAAACAACCTGCATCTCTTCACTGGCATTGCCCCTTCAGATGTGAGACGGGAAGTTGCCAGCCGAGTAGAGATCAGAAAGGCTACCAGTGATGAACGCCATTGGCCTTTTGGCTAAGATCAAAGAAAGAAATGTTTTCTAGTTGTAGAGTTGAAAAGCTTCCAAAAAGAAGACGGTTCGCCCCGTTCAGTTTGTGGAAAGGGAGTCGGATGCAATTCAATCTTTTTGTGGTACCTGTAAGCATTGGCCCTCCCTCCCGGTTCAGAGGCACCATGGCTCCAGTGGAAAACACTCGGCTGTCTGAGAACAGAAATTGGGGCGATCAAAAGTTGCTATGAGTATACGGGGCTACAGAACTGACCCAACCACTTGGTAATGTGGAGAGGAGGATTATACGATGCAACACTGCGTTGTCTGCGCTCTACTGCCTAACCGCTGCAGCTTGAAAGATCTTGCAGAGTACAACAATAATGCAGAGGACTGCGTAGGAAACTGTGGGAAACTGTCGCATGACCACATGACACTTCAAAGACACGCAAAGCAGAAGAATTTTTGAGATACGGATTGATAATTCGTATTATTTGGATCATTCGGACTACTGTTCGCATCATGGTTGTTATTTTCACAGTCTGGGAAACAGAGAGCAAGGAGGGAATTCTAAAGAAAAGCTGTTCAAGGAAATAAGCTATACGAGTAGAAAAGCTTTCCAGCATCTGGGGACCTCTAGAGTGAAGGGGTGGGATTTTGCTGATTGTCGGGTTGGTCAGAGTATTTACGTCGAGGGGGCACAAGTGCAGCAAGTTCGTCGGAGCACATTCTATTGAAGTACTTGTAAAACAAGCACAGGGATGCAACCTTGCGGTGATGGGACAGGAGTTGGAGCTTGGTAGACAGTGTGGGACCTATTAGATTAGTAGAGGCTCTTTTTTTTGGGACCCTGTCTAAGAGGGAGAGACTAGTGGTTGGTGCACCAGCCGACTTGTGGCAACAATACTCCATTTGGTTTGTCTAATGACAAACCAACCTGTTTTGGATAAATTTGTATGGAAACGCAATATTGTAAACGGTTTATACAATACATTGAACACAAGCTGCTATTTAACTCATAGCTGAGGGGGTTAAAGTACGGGTTCATACCTTTCCCCCAACAGTATTAGTGCGTAAGTGAATACGACAGATCCAAAAGATTTAAACTAGCTTAGCTGATTCTATAAACCATATAATATACGAAATAATCATGTTCACGCACCGGTTCAAAATTAAGCAACGTTGAGCCTGGTCAGAACCAGATGGGTGACCATTTGAGAATACCAGGTGATGTATGCTGAAGAGGCAAAGAGAGAGAAAGAAAGAGAGAGAGAGAGAAAGAAATATATATATAGAGAGAGAGAAAGAAAGAGAGAGAGAGAGAGAGAAAGAAATATATATATAGAGAGAGAGAGAGAAAGAGAGAGAGAGAGAAAGAAATATATATATATATATATATATATATATATATATATATATATAGAGAGAGAGAGAGAGAGAGAGAGAGAGAGAGAGAGACAAGTAAAAAATGATAATAAAGATTGTAAAAATACAATGTCTATTACGTCATCAGTTGCTAAAAGCAAGGTGTTTCAAATAAAAGAAATTTATTTTTCCTTCCTTAAGCCATGGCTTTTCAAAGAATGAAATCTTTTTGTCAGAGAAATACAAACAGATAAGTCGGTAAGGGAAATTACCAAAAGTCATAATTTGAAAAAGATATAAAGATAATATCAGATAAAGACAAATATAAAAAGATGTCCAATGCAAAGAGAAGAGGTTGAAAATATAGGAAAAATTTCACCGTTGAAGGCGTCGTGGAAATTGTAGCAGCACGTTCAAAAGTGGTAAATCCAGGAATAATTGGCACCTAAAATTGTAAAATTCGTTGAATTTTTGGAGAGGCCAAACCATTAAAAGGCCCAAGTAATCCAGTTTGAAAAGGTTTAAAAATTTTTTTTAACATAGTTCACCCCAAACAAGGCAAGTTACCACTGTAGACATAAGGGGCTGCTGAGAATTATGGTGAAAGTTTTGGGGGTCATCCTAAATTGGGATCTGTGCAGCGAGATGCTTGTTCACATAAGTTTTAAATTTCTGCATGTCGGTACAGTCGGAGAAACAAAGAGCAAGGAGGGAGTTCCAAAGGCCGGAAGCTCGAGAAAAGAAGCTATTGCAGTAGAAGGCTCTCCGTCATCTGAGGACCTCCACAGTGAATGGATGGGATTTAGCTGATTGTCGGGTTAGTCGAGTGTATTTGTATAGTTGCGAGTTGCAATGTAAAAGTTTAGGATGTAATATATATATATATATATATATATATATATATATATATAATTATTAATGACAATATATGTAGTAGCATATACTATCAGTTCCTTTTACTTTGTAGTCTCCTTAAAAGATTCAGCTCAATGATTGTCAATTATTGATAACAGAGCAAATTTTTTCAAGACACTTTAATCCAAGAACTTTTTACTCTTTGTGAATTTTTCTGATGATTTTGTAGTGTTGCAGAGACGATATTGACATAAAAATGTTGTTTGGCACAAGACAAATGAAACGGACCGTAAAAAATATATCTCACAGAAATATTATGTTTTTTTGAAATATGAAAAAATAAAAATAATAAAATAAAACCATAGTTATTGAAATATAATATGAACTGACTTTATACATATATATATATATATATATATATATATATATATATGTGAGAGAGAGAGGGAGGGAGGGGAGGTGGAGATATAGTGAGAAGAGACTAATTTTTTAATTTGTCTTTTTATTTAAAAAAAAAATTAACTGACTTTGGAATACCAGGCGCTGTATGTGAGAGGACGACGAAACCTTCCTGCAGAAAAACCACAAAAACTGAAGCCGTCATGCATGCAATTGGAGACTGCTTAAGAATTTAATATTCCCTAGAAACTTCCTCGTTCGGAGGTAGCCAGCTCAACCTGCCCAGGATGCGTGCTGAACTAGCACTAGGACTCTTGGCCTTCGGGGCTTGATTTACGCCGGTCTATGGGTCTGTCCTGTGCAGTTCTAGGAGGTCCACCCTCCCAGGCTTCGCCTCCCCTCTTTGGGGAGGAGTAAGTTTATTGCTTACTGCCTGAGGCGCCCCTACCGGGGAATGCCGACGGGGCTGCCCAGGCAATTTTTGATGGCCAGAGTGCTCACCTCTCGGGCGCTGGCTTTTCAACCCCCACTTTCCGACCCGACCTTGGGTCACATCTTACTTGTGGGAGTAGGATAAAACTGGCCTTGTGCCTAACTCCTGGAGAGGAGTAAATAATACTAGGACAAGCCACAGCGATGATAATTATACCACAAACAAAGATTTCACTGGAATTTTTATTTTTATGAAGAAACATTTTTTTTATAAAACTTCTTTCGATGATTCTGTGGCCTTTTGGCTAGGATATAAGTGTAGTTTTTGGTAATAGCAATCCTTCAAGATGCTCACTCCCCACTCCCATTTAGAGATTGACCTGCTTGTTTTCGGTTCTGAAAAAAACGGAAAACAGTGGTAGGTCTATTATTCAGAAAAAGTTGGGAGGGTCTTAATAACCGGTTTTGCGTTTCTTTCCCCCACTCCCCGCTATAACCGAATGAATTTCTGTATATATAACCATATTTATGAAAAATAAAATTTCAAACAAAAACATTTTAAGTAGGATGGCCCCGAAAGTAAATGTGGTATTGTGGTGACTGAGATGATTCTAGTTAAGAGTAGGATAGACATTATATTCACTTTAGACCAAGGATGATCAACGACACCCATTTTCCCACACTTTTGATGGCCTTGTGCCTAATTTGTTTTGAATGTAAATTTTTAATATTTTTTGCAAATGAATAATTCAAAGTGTAGTATCTGTTCTGATGCTACACTTCATATAAAAAAAAAAGTCAGTGAAGGAGAAATCGTTTTTGACTGAGACAATTCTTATTTTTGTCCTAATTCAAAGTGCCCCCCTTTTGGGGAGATGTATTTTCCCCACATTAAAAACCCGACCTCCTGTCTAACTCTGCCCTCGTGGGGAGGCAAGTAAATAGAGATACAGAAAGCAAATATGATCGATCCATTTCAAGCAAGTTGGAGACAATAATATCGGTGGGGATTTGGTTCCTTAGGGGATGTTTTAGAAGACTTGTGGGGATTTAGGTACTTCAGGGGATTTGAGTCTATTTGGCCTTTTAAGGGATTTAAGGGCAAACTTGTAGGTCTTTTAATAGAACTGCTGATGTGGACATGTTGGTATGGATATGTAACACTTGTATCTGTCAATAAGTAACAGGATCAACAAAAAATACATAACTTATATAAAACGCATTAGAATGAAATTCTCTATCAAAATCGCATAGTTTTAACGTGTGGAAACAATTTGTAATAATTTTAAATGTTTAAAAACAAAATCTTGCAAATTGTTTCTCACACTTTAAAAATTGCGGTTGTCGACATTTGTTTTAATTTGTGAGTTCTTGGGTGTTAACTTTTCTGTACTTTTACCGTTTCAAAAAATCGTTTCCACACCTTAAAACTAGCCGGGTTCAGTAGAGAATTTCATTCTAATGCGTTTTATATAAATTATGTGTTTTTTTTGGTTTTTTTTGGTTTACGAGTTCTCAAATGTTAACTATTCTGTACTGAGTTACTCACTTCTCTACGCTATCGCAAATATTGGTGTCACTTCCTTTAAAATCTGCATAGACCGTGATATCCGTGCATTTATCTCTGATATGAATGCAAGGTCGCAAGAACCTGATGCACAAAAACCGTTTGCGTAAGTTAAACTCACCGATGAAATCGGAAAAACACAATTAAGACAGAATTAAGAAAACCAGTTTTAGAGTGAAAAAAAAACAAAAAACAATGGATCTGTGGCCTTAACAAAAATTTCTTAACATTGTAGTCATGTTTTACAATATTTCAGCAGATAAATTATTTGGCCTTCTTTGGATGCTTTTTGCATTTGGTCTTGATAATTGTGCTTTTCTAAGTCCTTTCAAGGAAAAGAAAAAGATTTAAAAAAAAAGGTATCGAAGAAAATTATGAAGACCTAATAATACACCTGAAGAAGGCCAAAACATGTATCGGCCGGAACGTTGTATTTAATGAAAAAAAAAAAATAGAGGAAAATAGTACTCCAAAACTATTCAATTATATTTAAAAAAAAAAAAATTTTTTTAAATAGTACTCCAAAACTATTCAATTATATTTTTCAAAAAAAACGAAAGAAAATAGTAATCCAAAACTATTCAATTATATTTAAAAAACAAAACAAAATAAAATAGTACTCCAAAACTATTCAATTATATTTTTAAAAAAAACGAAAGAAAATAGTACTCCAAAACTATTCAATTATATTTAAAAAAAAAAAAAAAAAAATAGTACTCCAAAACTATTCAATTATATTTTTAAAAAAAACGAAAGAAAATAGTACTCCAAAACTATTCAATTATATTTAAAAAAACAAAAAAAACAAAAGAAAATAGTACTCCAAAACTATTCAATTATATTTTTTTTAAAAAAGCAAAAGAAAATAGTACTCCAAAACTATTCAATTATATTTTAAAAAAAAACAAAAGAAAATAGTACTCCAAAACTATTCAATTATATTAAAAAAAAAAAAGAAAAAAAAAGAAAATAGTACTCGAAAATTATTCAATTATATTTTAAAAAAAAACAAAAGAAAATAGTACTCCAAAACTATTCAATTATATTTAAAAAAAAACAAAAGAAAATAGTCCTCCAAAGCTATTTAATTATATTAAAAAAAAAACAAAACAAAAGAAAATAGTACTCCAAAACTATTCAATTATATTTTTTAAAAAACAAAAGAAAATAGTACTCCAAAACTATTAAATTATATTAAAAAAAAAAAAGAAGAAAATAGTACTCCAAAATTATTCAATTATATTTTTTAAAGAAACAAAAGAAAATAGTACTCCAAAACTATTCAATTATATTTAAAAAAAAAACAAAACAAAAGAAAATAGTACTCAAAAACTATTCAATTATATTTTTAAAAAAACAAAAGAAAATAGTACTCCAAAACTATTCAATTATATTTTTTAAAAAACAAAAGAAAAGAAAATAGTACTCCAAAACTATTCAATTATATTTTTAAAAAAACAAAAGAAAAGAAAATAGTACTCCAAAATTATTCAATTATATTTAAAAAAACAAAAGAAAAGAAAATAGTACTCCAAAATTATTCAATTATATTTAAAAAAACAAAAGAAAAGAAAATAGTACTCCAAAACTATTCAATTATATTTAAAAAAAACAAAAGAAAAGAAAATAGTACTCCAAAACTATTCAATTATATTTAAAAAAACAAAAGAAAAGAAAATAGTACTCCAAAATTATTCAATTATATTAAAAAACAAAAGAAAATAGTACTCCAAAACTATTAAATTATATTTAAAAAACAAAACAAAAGAAAATAGTACTCCAAAACTATTCAATTATATTTTAAAAAAAAAAAAGGAAAAAGAAGAAAATAGTACTCCAAAACTATTCAATTATATTGAAAAAAAAAAAAAAGAAAATAGTACTCCAAAATTATTCAATTATATTTTTAAAAAAAACAAAAGAAAATAGTACTCCAAAACTATTCAATTATATTTAAAAAAAAAAAAAAAGAAAATAGTACTCCAAAATTATTCAATTATATTTAAAAAAAAAAAATAGTACTCCAAAACTATTCAATTATATTTTAAAAAAAAACAAAAGAAAATAGTACTCCAAAATTATTCAATTATATTTAAAACAAAAAAAAAACAAAAGAAAATAGTACTCCAAAACTATTCAATTATATTTAAAAAAAGAAAAAAATAGTACTCCAAAACTATTCAATTATATTTTTAAAAAAAAACAAAAGAAAATAGTACTCCAAAATTATTCAATTATATTTAAAACAAAAAAAAAACAAAAGAAAATAGTACTCCAAAACTATTCAATTATATTTTTAAAAAAAAAGAAAATAGTACTCCAAAATTATTCAATTATATTTAAAAAAAAAAATAGTACTCCAAAACTATTCAATTATATTTTAAAAAAAAAACAAAAGAAAATAGTACTCCAAAACTATTCAATTATATTTAAAAAAAAAAAAAATAGTACTCCAAAACTATTCAATTATATTAAAAAAAAAAAAATAGTACTCCAAAACTATTCAATTATATTTAAAAAAAAAAAAAAAAAAAATAGTACCCCAAAACTATTCAATTATATTAAAAAAAAGAAAAGAAAATAGTACTCCAAAACTATTCAATTATATTTAAAAAAAAGAAGAAAATAGTACTCCAAAACTATTCAATTATATTGAAAAAAAAAAAAAAAAAATAGTACTCCAAAACTATTCAATTATATTTAAAAAAAAAAAAAAAAAATAGTACACCAAAACTATTCTAATTATATTTAAAAAAAAAAAAAAAGAAAAGAAAATAGTACTCCAAAACGATTCAATTATATTTTTTTAAAAAAAGAAGAAAATAGTACTCCAAAATTATTCAATTATATTTAAAAAAAAAAAATTGTACTCCAAAACTATTCAATTATATTTAAAAAAAAAAAAAAAGAAAAGAAAATAGTACTCCAAAACGATTCAATTATATTTTTAAAAAAAAAGAAGAAAATAGTACTCCAAAACTATTCAATTATATTAAAAAAAAAAAAATAGTACTCCAAAACTATTCAATTATATTTTTAAAAAAAAATTTTAAAAAAATAGTACCCCAAAACTATTCAATTATATTTAAAAAAAAAAAAAAAAAAGAAAATAGTACTCCAAAACGATTCAATTATATTTAAAAAAAACAAAAGAAAATAGTACTCCAAAACTATTCAATTATATTTAAAAAAAAAAAAAAAATAGTACTCCAAAACTATTCAATTATATTTGTAAAAAAAAGAAAAGAAAATAGTACTCCAAAACTATTCAATTATATTTAAAAAAAACAAAAGAAAATAGTACTCCAAAACTATTAAATTATATTAAAAAAAAAAACAAGAAAATAGTACTCCAAAATTATTCAATTATATTTTTTAAAGAAACAAAAGAAAATAGTACTCCAAAACTATTCAATTATATTTTAAAAAAAAACAAAACAAAAGAAAATAGTACTCAAAAACTATTCAATTATATTTTTAAAAAAACAAAAGAAAATAGTACTCCAAAACTATTCAATTATATTTTAAAAAAAACAAAAGAAAAGAAAATAGTACTCCAAAACTATTCAATTATATTTAAAAAAAAACAAAAGAAAAGAAAATAGTACTCCAAAGATATTCAATTATATTTAAAAAAACAAAAGAAAAGAAAATAGTACTCCAAAATTATTCAATTATATTTAAAAAAACAAAAGAAAAGAAAATAGTACTCCAAAACTATTCAATTATATTTTAAAAAAACAAAAGAAAAGAAAATAGTACTCCAAAACTATTCAATTATATTTAAAAAAACAAAAGAAAAGAAAATAGTACTCCAAAATTATTCAATTATATTTAAAAAAACAAAAGAAAATAGTACTCCAAAACTATTAAATTATATTTAAAAAACAAAACAAAAGAAAATAGTACTAAAAAACTATTAAATTATATTTTTTTAAAAAAAAAGGAAAAAGAAGAAAATAGTACTCCAAAACTATTCAATTATATTGAAAAAAAAAAAAAAGAAAATAGTACTCCAAAATTATTCAATTATATTTTAAAAAAAAACAAAAGAAAATAGTACTCCAAAACTATTCAATTATATTTAAAAAAAAAAAAAAGAAAATAGTACTCCAAAATTATTCAATTATATTTAAAAAAAAAAAATAGTACTCCAAAACTATTCAATTATATTTAAAAAAAAAACAAAAGAAAATAGTACTCCAAAATTATTCAATTATATTTAAAACAAAAAAAAAACAAAAGAAAATAGTACTCCAAAACTATTCAATTATATTTAAAAAAAGAAAAAAATAGTACTCCAAAACTATTCAATTATATTTAAAAAAAAAAAAAAGAAAATAGTACTCCAAAATTATTCAATTATATTTAAAACAAAAAAAAAACAAAAGAAAATAGTACTCCAAAACTATTCAATTATATTTAAAAAAAAAAGAAAATAGTACTCCAAAATTATTCAATTATATTTAAAAAAAAAAAATAGTACTCCAAAACTATTCAATTATATTTAAAAAAAAAACAAAAGAAAATAGTACTCCAAAACTATTCAATTATATTTAAAAAAAAAAAAATAGTACTCCAAAACTATTCAATTATATTCAAAAAAAAAAAAATAGTACTCCAAAACTATTCAATTATATTTAAAAAAAAAAATTTAAAAAATAGTACCCCAAAACTATTCAATTATATTAAAAAAAAAGAAAAGAAAATAGTACTCCAAAACTATTCAATTATATTTAAAAAAAAGAAGAAAATAGTACTCCAAAACTATTCAATTATATTTAAAAAAAAAAAAAAAAAATAGTACTCCAAAACTATTCAATTATATTTAAAAAAAAAAAAAAAAATAGTACACCAAAACTATTCTAATTATATTTAAAAAAAAAAAAAAGAAAAGAAAATAGTACTCCAAAACGATTATATTATATTTTTTAAAAAAAAGAAGAAAATAGTACTCCAAAATTATTCAATTATATTTAAAAAAAAAAAATAGTACTCCAAAACTATTCAATTATATTTAAAAAAAAAAAAAAGAAAAGAAAATAGTACTCCAAAACGATTCAATTATATTTAAAAAAAAAAATTTAAAAAAAATAGTACCCCAAAACTATTCAATTATATTTAAAAAAAAAAAAAAAAAAGAAAATAGTACTCCAAAACGATTCAATTATATTTAAAAAAAACAAAAGAAAATAGTACTCCAAAACTATTCAATTATATTTAAAAAAAAAAAAAAAATAGTACTCCAAAACTATTCAATTATATTTTTAAAAAAAAGAAAAGAAAATAGTACTCCAAAACTATTCAATTATATTTAAAAAAAACAAAAGAAAATAGTACTCCAAAACTATTCAATTATATTTTTTTAAAAAAAAAGAAAAGAAAATAGTACTCCAAAACGATTCAATTATATTAAAAAAAAAAAAGAAAATAGTTCTCCAAAACTATTCAATTATATTTAAAAAAACAAAAACAAAAGAAAATAGTACTCCAAAACGATTCAATTATATTAAAAAAAAAAAAAAGAAAAGAAAATAGTACTCCAAAACGATTCAATTATATTAAAAAAAAAAAAAGAAGAAAATAGTTCTCCAAAACTATTCAATTATATTTAAAAAAACAAAAACAAAAGAAAATAGTACTCCAAAACGATTCAATTATATTAAAAAAAAAACAAAAGAAAATAGTACTCCAAATCTATTCAATTATATTTAAAAAACAAAACAAAAGAAAATAGTACTCCAAAACTATTCAATTATATTTTTAAAAAAAGAAAAGAAAAAGAAGAAAATAGTACTCCAAAACTATTCAATTATATTTAAAAAAAAAAAAGAAAAGAAAAAGAAGAAAATAGTACTCCAAAACTATTAAATTATATTTAAAAAAACAAAACAAAGGAAAATAGTACTCCAAAACTATTCAATTATATTTAAAAAACAAAACAAAAGAAAATAGTACTCCAAAACTATTCAATTATATTTAAAAAAACAAAACAAAAGAAAATAGTACTCCAAAACTATTCAATTATATTTAAAAAACAAAACAAAAGAAAATAGTACTCCAAAACTATTCAATTATATTTTTAAAAAAAGAAAAGAAAAAGAAGAAAATAGTACTCCAAAACTATTCAATTATACTTAAAAAAAAAAGAAAAAAGAAAATAGTACTCCAAAACGATTCAATTATATTTAAAAAAACAAAACAAAAGGAAATAGTACTCCAAAACTATTCAATTATATTTTTCAAAAAAAAACAAAAGAAAATAGTACTCTAAAAGTATTCAATTATATTTAAAAAAAAACAAAAAAAAATAGTACTCTAAAACTATTCAATTATATTTTAAAAAAAACAAAACAAAAGAAAATGGTACTCCTAAATTATTCAATTATATTTAAAAAAAAAAAAAAGAAAATAGTACTCCAAAACTATTCAATTATATTTAAAAAAAAAAAAAAGAAAATAGTACTCCAAAACTATTCAATTATATTTAAAAAAAAAAAAAAAAAAAGAAAATAGTACTCCTAAATTATTCAATTATATTTAAAAAAACAACAAAAGAAAATAGTACTCCAAAACTATTCAATTATATTTAAAACAAAAACACTTTTAGTAAAACCAAGGAGTTGGGAAATATTAAAGATTATTTTGGCCGGACTTAAGGGTTTTTTTTTTAGTATTATTTCCACTCACTCACTATCCAGGTTTATCGGCTATGTTCCCTTTTGACAAAAGGTCCGACTACTATTTTTTTTATCTTGGTTGTTATTTTCACAATATTCGGCCAATGTAATCTCCGATATTCGTTAAGCGTTTGCTTTTCGAACTTGAGAATTTCATGTTGAACTCAGGAAAAACCTATACGGAATTTTGAACTGAACCTTTTATAGCTAATGAAACCCTTTATCCATTGCCCCATATGTCGATTCTAGTATGCATATGGGGAGCCTAAAACCTAATCTCATCCACATTTGTATCATTACTTATTACTAATATATATATATATATATATATATATATATATATATATATATGAGAAGGGAAGGATGAGAGTAATCCGACGTGATGGGAAATGAAAAAGGAAAAACCAAAAGATGTTTTTTTTTATGTATTCATCAACGTTTCGTCTTTATTTGTAAGACTTCCTCAGGATGATAATTTTAAGAAAAATGTCATGCAAGTACATAGAAATATTGGGTTGACATAATGGGTTAATGAGAAGAAGTAGTAGCCACTACTGGGAGCGCAGGACCAAGGTCCGGGCTGAGAGAAGTCGGTGGCAGGAAGTGAAATGAATGTGGATGGCTGACATTTTTCTTAAAATTATCATCCTGAGGAAGTCTTACAAATAAAGACGAAACGTTGATGAATACATAAAAAAAACATCTTTTGGTTTTTCCTTTTTCATTTCCCATATATATATATATATATATATATATATATATATATATATATATATATATATATATATATATATATATATATATATATATATTACTATTTCATGTATCCACATAAAATGTTATAAGGAGATATAATTTTTTATGTATCAATTTTCAGTATTTACTTCAACAGTCCTCGATACTTAAGTAGAGCTAGGTAGTAAGCTATGAAAATATATTTATGGCAATTAAGCTACACAGAGGCTCCTGCGTTTCATCCCCGGGGGGAATCTTGAGGCTAAAATGAAGATTCCCCTCAGGGATGAAACGCGGGAGCGTCTGTGTAGCTTAATTGCCATAAATATATTTTCATAGCTTACTATATATATATATATATATGATTGTACAAAATCTGTGACACTGGCATGTCGATGTTATCGATCAACAGCTGTTATAAACTGAGATCTCATCAGGCAGAGTTAAAATCCAATCTTAACCTTAGATCATATTTGGAAAGAATGAAATGGGAGAAAAGAAATATATATATATATATATATATATATATATATATATATTTGAATGTAAGAAAGCGGTTTGAAATCTAACAATGCATTGTTAGTCTCTAAACGGCTTTCTTACATTTAAATATTCAATGCTCTCTAATGGGAGACGACCATATCTTCTTTATATATATATATATATATATATATATATATATATATATATATATATATATATATATATATATATATAATTAATTATTAAAGACAATATATGTATTATCATATATCATCAGATCCTTTTACTTTGTAGTCTCATTTGAAGATTCAGCTCAATGTTTGTCAATTATTGATAACAGAGCAAAATATAGAACAGTTTTTTTTTTATTATATTCCAATAACCATGGTTTGTTTTATTACTTTTATTTTTATTTTTATTTTTTTCACATTTCCAAAAATTCCAAATTTCTGTGAGATATATTTAACGGTCCGTTTCATTTGTTTTGTGCCAAACAACATTTGTATGTCAATATCGTCTCTGCAACACTACAAATGATTTTGTAGTGTTGCAGAGACGATATTGACATACAAATGTTGTTTGGCACAAAACAAATGAAACGGACCGTTAAATATATCTCACAGAAATTTGGAATTTTTGGAAATGTGAAAAAAATAAAAATAAAAGTAATAAAACAAACCATGGTTATTGGAATATAATAAAAAAAAACTGTTCTATATATATATATATATATATATATATATATATATATATTGTTAAAAACAATGGAACTTTTCTGTCTGATTAGACCATTTTTTTT
This sequence comes from Sepiola atlantica, assembly GCA_963556195.1. NCBI lineage: Eukaryota > Metazoa > Mollusca > Cephalopoda > Sepiida > Sepiolidae > Sepiola > Sepiola atlantica. The sequence continues at coordinate 4,895,120 of OY744546.1, forward strand.
TTTTTTTCAATTCTTATAATGATTTTTTTTGTGTTAAAATCAAACAATATGAGATTAGTAAAACCATTTTAAAATGCTTAGCATAGTTTAATTTAGTTCAGTGACGCCACCCCGACGTCGCTTAATTAAAAAAAAAAGGGTGGGGGGCATTTTATTAAATTAATTATTGCCTACCTCCCCATTTTTCCTTCTCTATAATTATGCAATCTACTCCATTCGGAATTCCATATAGGTTCCCAGATTTGAAATGAAGACTCCCAAATTCAAAAAGGTGCATCCGAAGAAGATTAAAGGTTACATCGGCCAAAACGTTGTGAGAATGAATAACAATCGAAGATGAGAATAGTAACCCAAATAATCCCCCCAAAATAGGGGTCTATATTAAATGCTTGCTCATCAGAAGGGCCACGACCGAAGACTCATTTCCACTTCCGGTTCCATTTTTTAGTTGCTGCTGTCGTTAATTTTAGAAATAAAAAGATTTTTGATTTATTTTATTTACTTTTGACTTGCTCTGTTATTGTGGCAGATAGAATGAGAACAATCTACCCCGTGGATTAAATATAAAGTTCAGTTTGAAATTCCATTCAGGTTCCAGAGTTTGAAATAAAGATTCCCAAGTCCGACTATTAGGTTTTTAAATCCGAACAGAGGCCCCTGAAAAAGATCGGCCGAAACGTTGTGAAAATAACAACCAAGTTGAGAATAGTAGTCCGAATAATCTGCATAATCCCCAAATAAAGAAAGAACAATAATATCCCCTCCTAACCGCCTCCCCCCAAAAAAAATAAAACGCCGATAAAATTTTGATTACTTTTTGACAGACTTTTGTTTTTTGTTCTTGATCATTGCAACGCGACAAAAAATTCTTAAAACCCAAATATTTAAAAATTCCCAAAATCATTTTCTCACGAGTCAAAATAAAACCAGGAAAAAAAAAAGAAAGAACAAACCAAAAAAAAAAAAAAAAAAAAAAAAAAAAAAAGAATTTCAGAACCAAATCAAGAATGTCAGATGGACAAGAAATGCTTTTGAGGGTGGGGACTTCGGCTTCCAATCCAATGGGCGTCAAGTCTTGTATCTTCGTACACGGTCATTTTTCCGCTACAGAAAAAGAAAAACACAATCTTTATAACATGGATTTAGTTTCGGCTCGCGTGTAAAATCTAAATGGGTGAGTTCCGTTAAGTCTGATGACTTTGGTTATTTGATGGATTTAGATGTTGAAACTTGAAATGGTGCAAAACACGGCTCAATTTGACAATTGGTAATAACGAAAACCTTTAGTTACACCAACCCCCACCCTGCTGCCACCCTTGTAGACAGGTCCGTTCGGATTACAAGAGTCACCTCACTGCCACCCCTGTAGAGAGGTCCCTCTGAATTCCAAGACTCACCCTAGTACAACCTTTATTGAGAGGTCCCTTTCGAACAGCAAGAACAACTTTACTGCCACCCTTGTAGAGAGGTCGCTTCAGATTACAAGTCACCCTACTGCCACCCTTGTAGAGAGGTCCCTCTGAATTCCAAGACTCACCCTAGTGCAACCTTTATTGAGAGGTCCTTTTCGAACAGCAAGAACAACTTTACTGCCACCCTTGTAGAGAGGTCGCTTCAAATTACAAGGGTCACCTGACTGCCACCCTTGTAGAGAGGTCCCGCTGAATTCCAAGACCTACCCTACTGCAACCCCTCTAGAGAAATTGCAAAATCCACTCTATCGCTACCCTTATAGACAAGTCCATTTAAATTGCAGGACCCACCTTACTGTCACCCTTGTAGCAGGGTCCCTTTTGAATAGCAAGACTCACACTACTACCACCCTTCTAGAGAGATCACTTGGAACTGCAATAGCTACCCTACTGCCACCCTTGTACAGAAGTTTCTTGGAATTGCAAGACCCACCCTACTGTTAGTCTTATAGAGAGGTCACTTCGAATGGTAAAACCCACCCTACTCTGGTCTTGCTTGAGAGATCCCTTCGAATTGCAAAACTCAGCATGTCCTACACATGCAAGAAGAAAAAGAAGAAGAAAGAGATGAAGAAGAAGAAGAGATGAAGAAGAAGAGATGAAGAAGAAGAAGAGATGAAGAAGAAGAAGTTGAAGAAGAAGAGGAAGAAGAAGAGGAAGAAGAAGAAATGTTTTTGCCTTCTTTTTTAAGCCGGTGACTCAAACAACCAACACGTCATTTAGGGTTAGGTTACTGATAATTAATTTACTTTATGAAACCGAAATCTTATAGATATTTATTTATTTTTTTATTTTTTTTCATGTATAAACACGTATTTAAAGAAAATTATTTTTCCTTAATTTAAATGCCTGATTTAATTATTGATGAAATAAAATCAAAAACTTATTTTTTATGTTTTAACTTTTAAATAAAATAATTTAAAAGTGATAACATTCATATTTTTTATTTTAAATTTGTTTTCACTTCAATTCAGAAAAAATACTGTCCTTTTACTAAGTAAAATATAATTGACAGAATGGACATACTAGGTAAAAATATAATTGACAGAATGGACATACTAGGTAAAAATATATTTGACAGAATGGACATACTAGGTAAAAATATATTTGACAGAATGGATATACTAGGTAAAAATATATTTGACAGAATGGACATACTAGGTAAAAATATAATTGACAGAATGGACATACTAGGTAAAAATATATTTGACAGAATGGACATACTAGGTAAAAATATAATTGACAGAATGGACATACTAGGTAAAAATATATTTGACAGAATGGACATACTAGGTAAAATATATTTTTAAAAATGAAAATACTAGGTAAAATATAATTGAGAGAATGGACATACGAGGAAAAGTATAATTGACAGAATGGACATACTAGGTAAAAAATATAATTGACAGAATGGGCATACTAGGTAAAAATATATTTGACAGAATCGGCATACTAGGTAAAAATATATTTGACAGAATGGACATACTAGGTAAAAATATAATTGACAGAATGGACATACTAGGTAAAAATATATTTGACAGAATGGACATACTAGGTAAAAATATATTTGACAGAATGGACATACTAGGTAAAAATATAATTGACAGAATGGACATACTAGGTAAAAATATATTTGACAGAATGGACATACTAGGTAAAAATATAATTGACAGAATGGACATGCTAGGTAAAAATATATTTGACAGAATGGAAATACTAGGTAAAATATATTTGAAAAAATGAAAATACTAGGTAAAATATAATTGAGAGAATGGACATACGAGGAAAAGTATAATTGACAGAATGGACATACTATGGATAATTTAGATAAAAAATGTGGCTAGATGAAGCAAGTGCATCAACGTTAGGATTCGAAATCCGGACGTGAGATCACTTCCATCAGTGATTGTTTTACTATCTGAACTAACAAATCTACTACGTATAAGCAGGGGAAATTAAATCATCTAAATGAATTCTTCATTTGTTTACAAATTTTATGATACCGATAACCGAGAGGACTCGATTCTTTTTATGGAAGACTATTGCATTGTGCTAAGTGGATACCCTAATCTCCTTTCCAGAGAACTCAACCCATAATTTGGGAACACACACAAACACACACACACACATATATATATATATATATATATATATATTTATTTATTAATAATATTACAGAAGACTAGATCAAATCAACATAGTACCATAGGTTTCAAGACAGGAGCAGACGCAGATTGAAAAATAGTGTTTTATTTTAGTTTATTTATATTTATAAACAAATTGCTATGGCTAAAAATTGGCTGGTGTGTGTGTGTATATATATATATATATATATATATATATATATATATATATATATATGAGAGAGAGAGAGAGTAAAGTAAACTGAAATAAATAAATTTATAACATTATTTATATCAGTTTCACGAATTCAACATCAAAAAATTCTTTTAGTGTACGCTCGTTTCTAAGACGAAATAATTTTTATTGATTCCAATATGTTTTCTTTAGCACTGATGTGATAACATCACAAATAGAAGTCCAACAAAACATCAACATTATCCATCCTTATAAAACACAGTTATTATAGAAAAAAATATGCGCCTGCTAGGTCTAGTCACTGCCTCTGTAGAATGAAGAAATTGAGTTAGCCTGTATTGAGCTCCAGACTTTTAATATAGAGGTGCGATCAGCCGCTGCTGTTGCTGATCAGAATCTATGGCACTTGGGAGGAGGTATATGTATCATAACAGTGAAAAAAAAAGAAAAAAGTAAAGTGATTGAGCATAGTCAAGGGCGATCCAAAGGCTCCCTTTTCATTAGTTCCTACACCAAAGTGTAAAAGGAAGAGCGGGATGTAGGGGAAGGCGCCACTCTTTTCCCAGGATTGCTCCACTTACCCTTGATCCTTCACCTTATAATTCTGAGTATTTAAGCAAGGGGGAATCAAGTACCATTTTTTTAGTGTTCCTATTTACTTGCCTCCCCACGAGAGCAAAGTTAGAAACAAGGTCGTTTTTTAATGTGGGGAAAATCCAGCTCCCCAAAAAGGGGCACTCACTCTGGATTAAAACAAAAATAATAAAAAAATGTCTCAGTCTAGAAGGACTTCTCCTTCGCTGACCGAGGAGACAGAATAGACTAAGTGTAGCATGAGAACAGATACTACACTTTGTTCCGAGCCAAATACAAATTCATTTAGAAAAATAAAACTTATTTACAATTCTATATGACTTAGGCATGATGCCCTATTTTGGGGGGAATGGGGGGGGGGGGTCGAGTGTCATTCTTGACAACAAAAACTTTCGCCTACTCTAAACTAGACACTATCACCACAATTCCTAGCCAAAGGTCAAAAAGGTTCGCTGTTGTGCCGTTTATTTAGTGTTTGGTATGACTTGACCGAGGATTGAACTCCAACTCGGTCTCTCGGCCAGCCTATCAGCGAAAACTCTAACCATTATGACAAATGGGCCGGTCAATCATAACAAAATCAAAGTAAACATCAACAATTTGATGATGATGATGATGATGATGATGATGATGATAATAATAGTGATAGTGATGATGATGCTGATAGTGGTGATGAATGATGATGATGATAATGACGATGCTGATAGTGATGATGATGATGATGATGATGCTGATAGTGATGATGATGATGATGATGATGATAACGACGATGATGATGATGATTACGATGCTGATAGTGATGATGATGATAACGATGATGATGATGATGACGATGCTGATAGTGATGATGATGATGATAACGACGATGATGATGATGATTACGATGCTGATAGTGATGATGATGATGATAACGACGATGATGATGATGATTACGATGCTGATAGTGATGATGATGATGATGATTACGATGCTGATGCTGATGATGATGATGATGATGATGCCGATAGTGATGATGATGATAACGACGATGATGAAACAGGGTCCTTGTTTACTAGTTTTGTCAAGTACTAGCTGTCCCTACCTGGCGTTGCCCGGGATGCGGTAAAGTCATTTTAGTTGCCAATTTTTATTCATTTGCACATTTTAAAAGTTATGGTAAACAACGCCTATTAGATTCTTCAATTTAAAGATTTTTATTTTTAAGTGATTATTTTTTAAATGTGTCATACTTCTAGTTGTCTGTGCCAAAAGTAAATTGTAAAATTTAAAAGTAAATTGGAATTAAGTACACTACTATATTGACAATAACATGGTATACACACACACATTATATATATATATATATATATATATACATACATATAGATTTATATATATATATATATATATACATATAAATCTCTCTCTCTCTATATATATATATATTTATATATATATATACATATAAATCTCTCTCTCTCTCTATATATATATATACATATAAATCTCTCTCTCTATATATATATATATATATTTATATATATATATACATATAAATATATATATTTATATATATATATATACATATAAATATATATATTTATATATATATATATATATATATATATATATATACATATAAATATATATATTTATATATATATATACATATAAATATATATATTTATATATATATATACATATAAATATATATATTTATATATATATATATACATATAAATATATATATATATATATATATATATACATATAAATATATATATATATATACATATAAATATATATATATATATATATACATATAAATCTCTCTCTCTATATATATATATATACATATAAATCTCTCTCTCTCTATATATATATATATATATATATACATATAAATCTATATATATATATATATATATATATATATATATATATATATATATGTTTTGAGGTACAAAATTTATAAATGGTTTTGAATAGAAACAGACTTTTCTTTGTCTCCGTAAATGTTGTCGCAAGAATTCTTTTGTCCAACATTTCATCAGGAGAAATCGTTGGAATAAAACAAAATATGAACAAATTATTAGCCATAAAAAGTAAGAATGGGGAATTAACTGCCGATTAAAGTAAGCGTTTAAAAAGATTTGATTAAATGCATCGAATAAAGACGTTTAAAAGGCAGTTTTAGAAGGCAAAAAAAAAAAAAAATTCTAACTAAATTTCTCCAACGAAATCTTTCTGTTTGCAAAGAGAAGGCTTTCGTAAAGCTATCGCGACGGATTCCAATATTTTCAAATGAGAAGTGGAATCCACCCGGTGTAAGATCTTGATCACTTATTGGCATAGCATGCATTGTCAGCTAAATGCTGGCCAATAGACGATTCCAAAGATGAGGTAGAGGGATGGCACAAGGAACCAGATCTACCCTGTCTAATTTTGAATGGGATACGCTGGTTTATTCTGGTCTCTAAATGCAATTTTCCCGCCCAATCTATACAGCATCGCACGGGCATTTAAATTTATAAAAAATGTGTCTATTTTTTAAATCAGGAAGACGATCTTTTGCAAAAGACCGAAAAGCAGATCTTGTGCCAAAAACCAAACGTAAATCAACAGAAAAAAAGCAACCGGTTTCGGTGATTTGATTGCCAAACTCCTGACTAATGACACCTATTTAAAACTGAACAAGCATCTCACTGCACAGCTCCCAATTTACGATGACACCCTAAACTTTCATCCTAATTCTCAGTAGCCCCTTACGTCTGTAGTAACAACTTGCCTTGCTTGGGGTGAACTAAGTTAATAAAAAAAAAATTAGTACAAGGATTATACATAGGGTTTAATTTTATTCTTCGTAACGGGGACATAAAAGTGGTGCAGAATTGTTCTGTACAGAGAATTAATTTTACCCGTCCTGGGACCGGTGTTTTTCTAGTATAATAATAATAATGAAGTATCAAGAATATTTGAGCAAATAAAAACAAGGACAAACTAATTACAAAAATTAAAACTAACTATTTTTTTATTATTAATATCTGTCTGGCATTTTTTGGACATTTTAAAAGCACATTTTAATATATTATTTTTTTCTTCCTCTTTTTCCACATTGGGGATGGAGAATTTTCGGAGGACCTTTCCCTTCATCTTTCAGTTACGAAATGCAAAATGTAGTAGAGATTTAGCCGTTAGCTTAAAATGCGTACATTAGTTAAGAATACTTGCATTCGTTAAAAAAAATATGGGTATCAATTTTTCTAGACAAAAGTAAGCGTTTTTTTTTTTTTTAAAACTAACAGATAAATCTCTACCAGATTTTGCATTTCGTAACTGAAAGATGAAGGGAAAGGTCCTCCGAAAATTCTCACTCCCCAATGTGGAAAAAAAAAGGAAGAAAAAAACAATATATTAAAACGTGCTTCTAAAATGTCTAACTGATGAAGGGGAAGTCCTCCGAAAATTCTCACTCCCCAATGTGGAAAAAAAAGGAAGAAAAAAACAATATATTAAAACGTGCTTCTAAAATGTCTAACTGATGCAGGGGAAGTCCTCCGAAAATTCTCACTCCCCAATGGGGGGAGGGGAACAATATATTAAAACATGTTACTAAAATGTCCCTGAAATGCCCAAAAGACAAATATAACATTTTCAGACGAAAGAAAATTTTCATGAATCCGAAACAAGTGCAAGTGCTCAGTCACAATTTAAAATTGTCGATGAACAACTTTGAGGCTTTAAGGATCGGACGGACATAGGATTTATTTAGTTTTTAATCTCATTGTATATTATTAATTTAATATTATTAATTTAATATTATTAAGTTAATATTATTAATTTAATATTATTAATTCAATATTATTTGATGTTAGATAATAATTTCAAACCAAAAGATGCATCAGTAACTTGACATGCGAATGCACTGCAGGTTAACTAAAAACGGTGAAATGGTAGTTGAAAGGTTTGCAAAAAGATGGGGAGGGGGAGCAGGGGGGTCAAAAGTGCTGGATAATTATGTAAGTGTTCATGCAACCAAAGTTGAAATATTTCAATTTCACAATTGGCCATGCAAAAATAAATAAATAAATAAATTTTTATAAAAAAGATAAAATGTCAAACCGAATAATTAAGAGAGTAGAAAGCGGACCTTGGGTTTTACTTTCGGCAGCCTCGTAACTCTCGCGTCCCTTATTTTGTCCTTTAGTCCTCAAATTCCATGAACGATGTTTCTGACAAAGGGAGAAGAATTGCTGTTTTCTGGGTCGGGATCTATCCATCTAACACTTATCGTTGGCTAGTTTTTGACCTTGAAGTAGTGTTTTGTTTTTTTTTAGCTCCTTACATAAAGTGGCTGCATGCTTTGTCTGGAGCGGTTTCTATTAAAAAAAAACAATTGAGTTGGGCTGGCTGTCGTTGTTTTCCATAAAAAAATTAAATAAAGGGGGTGGGAGTGTTGTTAGATTATCTCCCTTGGTTAGACTAGCAGGGCTACCCCGGCGGGGGGAGGGGGGTGGTGCATGGACAACAAAATACAAGAGTTAAAAAGTGTGTGTAACATCTTTCTTTTAAAACTACTCTCTCTCCCTCTCTCTTTCTTTCTCTCTATCTATCCCCTTTCCCAGTCAAGAAGGATTTCTCCTTCTATGGCTAAGGACAGAACAGATACTACATTTTGATCCTAATCCAAAGGCCAAGAAAGTGAATTTTAGTTTGAGTCTCAATGAAGAAAAAAAGAACGCTCTAAATGCCGACTCTCTTTTCCTAATTAAGTTCCTGGTGCCCGCCCCCCCTCCCCCCTACAATCACTCAGAACTTTTGCCTAATTGTTATGATTACACCTACAAAAGATCAGCACACGTCACTAAAGGGGACATCATTTTAATGAAAAATATAAAAATAAAAATATTAAACACTTGTGTCCACTTCAGACGTTTTCTGATATTACGCAGGCTCACTCTCCACTTCTCACGGTTCAGCAGGTCAGCAGTCTCCAAATTCAACTCTGTGCGGTCTTGTCCAATCACTTGCTTCCAAGTTTTCTATCTAGAAGCTAACTTAGTACACCTGGAGAGAATGGAACGTGAACAACTCTCAAGACAACCAGATGAAGGAAGAAGCAATCAGAGAAATCCCAAACTAAGATATAAAATTACAGTGAAAAAATACATGAAATGGAGGAATATCAGCACCAGTGGATTTGCAAGATCATGTGAAAGACGGAACCAAATGAAGAAAAATGATTCATTTAATGTCACTTTTCCCTTGGGGTTAGTGTTCAGACATCTTCTGATATTACGCAAACTCACTTTCCACTTCTCACGGTTCAGCAGGTCAGCAGTCTCCAAATTCAACTTTGTGCGGTCTTGTCCAATCACTTGCTTCCAAGTTTTCCTTGGCCAGCCAATCTTCCTGCGATTTATGATATTCATGCTTCTGCAACGGTTTATCCAGGAGGATGAACGTTCCACATGACCATACCAGCGTAATCGATTCATCCTTAGGATAACCTCCATGCTGGACAAGTGTAGAGCTTTCAGCAAATCCTCAGACCTGATGTGTTGGGTTTGGTCAGCGTTCACATTGCAGATCCATCTGATCATGGATCTGTCATTGTGATGCAGATGGGCGAGAGAGAACTGGACGAGGGCCCAGCATTCACTGCCATATATCATGACACTCTTGACACAACTGCTATACAACTTACCCCGTCATTACTAATTATGCCAACTTTAGTTTTAAAAGCTATCGATGACAAAGACACAATAAAGAGACTAACTTTACTTTATTTTTTAGACTAGTATAGGTTGAATCTTCAACCTCCAGAAGTCTGTCACTTATTGCTAATCAATGCCTTTAACCTTTGTGTCAAGGGTTTATGTGGGTAATTCTAGTATGAACTTTGTGAACATGTGCACGCCTGAACAAGAGTATTTATGCGTATCGACCAGGTGTGACCAGTGTGCTTTGCCATCCATAAAAGATTAGCCTAATAAAAATACTCAAAGGCCTAAGAGCATTGAGCATAGAGCGATCAGTATTGAAAATGGTGCTGTTAGAGAAAAGTATACAACATTACGAAGTTCCAGTGACTAGCACATTATTCCCGAGATCAGTATTGAAAACGGTGTCATTGGAAAACACGTTGTTGCATTGAATATCGTGTCACATGAGAAAAGTATACCACATAACGAAGTTCCAGTGGCGAGCACGTTGTTTCGATCATCGCAAAGAAACAATAAATAGACTTTATATATTACATCTAAACAACATCACATCAACACAGGTGTGTCTCAGGGGTCGGTACTTGGACCTATACTATCCCGATGCCGGTATTTAATTACTTCCCACTGCAGCAATGTGTGACACAAGGTCAGAAGGTGGGGGAAGAGTCAAGCCAGCGTCCCTAAAGAAGGAGCACTCTGGCCTAGCAAAAATATCCTGGGAAGCTCCGTCGGCATTCCCCGGTCAGGGTGTCTCAGGCAGTAAGCAATGAACTTACTCCTCTCCAAAGAGGGGAGGCAAGCCCTGGGAGGGTGGACCTCCTAGAATAACCCAGGACAGTTTACCTCAGCCCGGCAGATAAAAGGCCACCGAAATGGCCCAGTTCCTGCTGGACTGATTGTCGAGAACGGATCCTCGACTGGTATTACCCCATCCCGAAGTCCTCAATCAACCGAAGTTGCTGAGAGACTGAACATGCTGGGGTGCGCTGAGGACAGAACAGATGCTACATTTTGATCCTAGCCCAAAGGCCAAGAAAGTGTATAGTTAGAGTTTCAGACTTCCCTGATGCAATTGTGTCTGAGATGGGTGTATTTGCTGATGATACCACACTCTATTCCCGGCATAAGGGCAATCAAATGCCCACACATGCAAGGCAATGGCCGAATCTTTAGAAAATGACCTTCGGCCTGTAGTAGAATAGGACCAAAAATGGACGGTCGCATTTAATGCTACCAAGACAAACCTCCTTTTCAAAAATGGATGGTCACATTTAATGCTACCAAGACAAACCTCCTTTTCAAAAATGGATGGTCACATTTAATGCTACCAAGACAAACCTCCTTTTCAAAAATGGATGGTCGCATTTAATGCTACCAAGACAAACCTCCTTTTCAAAAATGGATGATCACATTTAATGCTACCAAGACAAACCTCCTTTTCAAAAATGGATGGTCGCATTTAATGATGTTACTAGGACAAAGTTTTTTTCCTTTAACAACTATAAAATCTTCCCAACCATTGATCTGATAGCACTTTTTCCGAGAGACTAATGTTCAAACCCATCGGACCGACATTCTCAAGCAACATGAGTTGGAGCAAATGCATATAAAATGTTGCTAAATCTGCTGCAAGGAAGGTAGGCTCCCTCTACCAGGCTAGAAAACTTCTCGCATCTAGCAATATCCTATACTTCTGTAAAGCTACCATTCGACCGTGCGTGGAGTGTTGTTGCCACATCTGAGCTGGTACACCAACCATTAAGTCGATCCCTCTTTGACAAAGAGGTCTGTCTGCCAAGCTCTAGCCCCTGTCACATCACCGCAGTCTTGCATCCTTGTGCTTGTTTTATAAGTACTTCCACGGAATGCACACTGATGAACTTACAACATTTGTGATCCCCTCAACAAAAATATCCCCAACCCATTCAACTAGCAGCAAAATCCCACCCCTTCACTGTAGAGGTCCCTAGATGTCGGAAGATTTTCTATTCTAATCTTTTCTTGGACCACTTGCCTTTGAAATTCCTTCTCGGTTCCGATTCCCCAACCATAACAACATGCAGAAGGTTAAATGTAATGTGAACAAACATCTTGATGGGCAACTCCCCACTCAGATTGTGTCCTATAAATCTGGCCCCCATCACAGTAGCACTTTACGCTTCAGCGGCAACATGCCTTGTTTGGGTGAACAAAAGTGAAAAAAAAAAAGACTAGCATGGCTAGCGGGCGTTGTCTGGGAGAATAGACAACAAAAAAAGGAGTTAAAAAGTGTGTGTTACATCTGTCTCTCGAGCGCACACTCTATATCCCCCTCCCTCTCTCTCTATGCTCCTCTCCACTACATCTTGATCCTAGCCCGAAGGCCAAGAAAGTGTATAGTTAGTTTCAAACCAAAGGTCGATGAAAATTATCGCTTTAAATGTCGACCTTCCACCCTAACCCACCCCGACTAATTTTGTTCCTGGTGACCCCCCAAAAAAATGAATATAAAAAAATGTGCTTTTATTCTGTCTGAGGCAATAGTGATAAAGAATATATAAGTTTTGTAGGTGTGTATTGTGTAGTTTTTGACTTTTAGCTGGACACACACACAAACACGCGCGTAAAAATAACAACCAAGATGAGGATAGCAGTTTGAATGATCCAAATTATCAATTCTCATCCAAAAATTCCGAAACACAAGATGGCTTTTCAAGTGATTTTGGTTGATACAATAACGACAATGCGTTTGGCCGTTACGCGAGTCGTCAGAATACGATACAAATATTCTATCAAATTTACAAAACAAAAACGAAAAGAAAGAAAATTATTTAAAAGTAACATTCGTTTAATGCTTTTTGCAGTTAGCTGAGAAGCAACCCCGTGGTATCGTGTTCCACGAACGGGGGAGTTCTTGGAAAGAAACTCTGCTCATGGAAGCTTTGTTTAGCTCCAGGTACACTGAGGAAGAAAGGAAAATAATTTACAATGGTTGTAGCTAGACGAGTTTTTGCTGCGAATGTTTAACAGGGAGGAATCAGAGATTGGAGTTCAGTCGAGCACATACCATGAAAATAACGATAGAGTAGAGAAAGACTAGTAACATCTCTTCTGTGAGAAAGAGGCTGTGGGGAAGAGAAGGGGACACTCCCCACTAGATTTCGAAGTTGATTCTGTACTCTATTTGTGGATTTAATAAAGGGTTCCGTTCGAAATTCCGTCCAGATTCCCGAGTTCGACAAGAAACACTTGTATCATAGCATTAAAGATCCAGTCTGTGTCCAACCCTCATCCTGATCTTCATCAATAATCTCCCAAATCGCATTCTTAGATCATTCGTTACCGTCTATGCAGATGACACAAGCATCTATGGCAGGGGCGGGCAACCTTTTCAGAGTGAGGGCCAGATGAGACTTTTGGAAGGAGATCGCGGGCCGGAGTGAAAAACAAAATCTTAGAATTACTATATTTTGTTTACATGAATAAATTGTACAAAAATTGCATTGAACACTCTACAAATCTGATATTTTTTCTCAAGGGACTTCTGTATGTGATGTTATAAAAGGCGCCGACGAAGAGCCATTTTGGAATCATAAAAAATAATGACGGGGGAAGTAGCAAGTTGATCCAGCATTCGTTTTGACACACCTCACATAGGTTTTATGTTTCATGCCCTTTCCTCGTCTCTCGTTTCCTATTTGCCTCTCTCTTTCTCTTTTCACGGATTTGAAATTAATAGTTAAAGAAAAATGAAATATACATGCATCATCGCTCGCTGCTATTTATACATTTTTATCCCACTGTAAATCTTAATTGAAACCTACTTTTACGTCTATGTCACAAAATGATATGAGTTTTACTGGGAGGTCCGCGGGCCGAATTTCAATAATAAAACATAGCAGAGTGGCAGGCTGGACGCTAAGTCTTCGCGGGCCACAGGTTGCCCGCGCTTGATCTATGGCAACACTTCGAAGAGCATTAACGATAAAGATATTTCTGATTCTCTCTCTAGTGATCTAGAGCATGTGGTACAATGGGAAAAGAAGTGGTTCGTTATTTTTAATACATCTAAAACTAAGCTTCTCTCCTTTCACCACAAACGCTCGGATTCTCATTTTGAATGTCTTTCTCCTTGAGGAAGCCCCCTTTTTTGATAAGCTTCTGCGACTGACCTTCACTCCAAACCTGAAATGGAAAACTTTCATCAAATCCTTTCCTGCCTTGACAGAGTACAAAACCAATTCCATATAGTTTATATAACAGTTTTGGACACCCATTCATCCACAACTGTAAATGTCCATTCTGGGATTTTGCCTTTACTGCCAATGTAGCCACGTTCTCTACAGGATGTGGATTGGATTTGGTTTATTGTTTAGGCTTTCCTGAATGCGCTCGCGGGGGGGGGGGGGGGGGACTGCTGGACTACATCCTGGGGAAGTCTGTTCCATGGAGCAGCAATGCAAATAGAGTAAGCGGCCTTTCGCCTGTTGAGGTGAAATGGTCGACAGTACAGCTTATACATGTGACCACATGGGCCTCTGTATGGCGCCAGGTGGAAAATATCACCACAGACGTAGCTGGAAAAATGGTTGGATCATTCTACTGCTCCAGAAAGTCTCTCACTCTTGACACAATACTCTACTTGTATTAGCGTCAGATACGTCCGAAGATGGAGTACTGCTGCCACATCTAGGGAGGTGCCGCTCAGAGCGCCTTAATAGAGTACAGAATCAACTTCGAACAGAACCCTTTATTAAATCCACGGGGGTAGCATGCTCTCGTTCCATCTGCCATAACCGGAAAGAAGTCTTCAGTAATTCGCAATTCTTCATATCGCCCGCAGAATTGAACCTTCAACCGTCAGATGACTGTCACTTAGAACTGAACTTTACTTTGGTACTATATCCACTGCGCCACGCAATTGTAGTGTCTTGCATTTGGAGACAACGACGTGTATCATAATTACCTCACTTACATTGTATAATTATCTCCCTTTGTATATTTCTCTTGCATATATAAACGAATGCTGACAAAGATCGCTCTCTTTAGAAGAAGGTCTCGGAAGCGTAAACATCAAACCATGTCTCTCTTTCTTATTCATTCTACGTTCTCGCTTCGCATTGTATGTATAAGTGTCTATTATGTCGCCAGCCGAATATTACTAGATTCACATAACAATTGACAAGCGAGAACATTATAGCAATTATTGTGAATTACTAAACTAACCTAAACTCCTCAATCCCCTCTAATTGCTTTAACATGACTGTTTACCTTCCACTCTGCATGGACTTTGCGTCTATATTCGTAACACCCTCTCCTCCCCTTAACTAGAAACACGACAAAGCACAAAGAGTCAATAAAGCCGAATTATTATAATAAATTAAGGGAAGTAACTCTGTTGTCCTAGATTTACTCAAGGGACGTAATCCAGTCTAGACTAAAAATAATCTTCATTTTCACTTTTTGAACATTTTTTAAGTGTTTCTCTTTTCAGATTTTGTGTTGCAGCCTCGAAGGCTTGTCGAAACAACATGGACGACTCCGTTTGGTATAATGCAAAGTATTTTGAAATAAAGAAGTACTTAAAAACAGTTTCAGTAAGTTAAAAAGCTACAGATCGGTTGAAAATTAAATATCTGACCGATTGGTGTCAATTGTTAGTGTATTTTTGTTTAATTTTCAATTTTTCAGTTGTTAAACATATGACAGCGCGCCTTCACATCAAGTAAATAAAACAACGCCATCTTGAATTCCTATTTTTACAAGCCTTCTAAGCTGCGGTACAAAATCTGAAAAAAAAAAATATATATATAAACACTTAAAAAGAGTTCCAAATCTGAAAAGTTTCACAGGTCGAAAGAAGATTAAATTTTCTTGTGTTTGGTAACAGTTATTTGTTGTAAATTTGTTTTTTTCACCTTTTTTTACTTGTTAACTATACAACACAATCGCTAAAAATTCATGTAATACTTCAGACTAAAAGGTGTGCATTAAATTTCGCATGATAAGACGCTAATCATGTTCCCATTTTTTTTAAATAGGCTTTTTTTAAATTCGCTTTAGCTTACCCTTTTTTTAATTTCAATAAATATTCGATTAATAATAAATTAAAAAAATAACTCACTGTGTTTATCAAAGTAACTTTTAGGCGAGAAACACACACGCAGAAGATCTTGTCTGATAGTTTTATTAATACAGCGATGATGAACCGGTTCTTGGAAGTAGCGTTAAAAAATGCAGCCGAAACGAATACAAAGCGTGCGTTTAATTTTACGTGAAGGTGGATGACGTTAACAATTTTTTAAAAATATGATTTTTAAAAATTCGTTTCAGTTTTGTTTTTTAATATTTAAAAAAAATAAATATTTGATTAATAATAAAAAGCGTGCGTTTAATTTTACGTGATATGAAGGTGGATGATGTTAACAATTTTTTTAAAGTATGATTTTTTAAAATTCGTTTTAGTTTTGTTTTTTAATATTTAAAAAAAATAAATATTTGATTAATAATAAAAAGCGTGCGTTTAATTTTACGTGATATGAAGGTGGATGATGTTAACAATTTTTAAAAAATATGATTTTTTAAAATTCGTTTTAGTTTTGTTTTTTAATATTTAAAAAAAATAAATATTTGATTAATAATAAAAAGCGTGCGTTTAATTTTACGTGATATGAAGGTGGATGATGTTAACAATTTTTAAAAAATATGATTTTTTAAAATTCGTTTTAGTTTTGTTTTTTAATATTTAAAAAAAATAAATATTTGATTAATAATAAAAAGCGTGCGTTTAATTTTACGTGATATGAAGGTGGATGATGTTAACAATTTTTAAAAAATATGATTTTTTAAAATTCGTTTTAGTTTTGTTTTTTAATATTTAAAAAAAATAAATATTTGATTAATAATAAAAAGCGTGCGTTTAATTTTACGTGATATGAAGGTGGATGATGTTAACAATTTTTTTAAAATATGATTTTGTAAAATTCGTTTTAGTTTTGTTTTTTAATATTTGAAAAAAATAAATATTTGATTAATAATAAAGAAAATATACTTCAATGTGCATTTATCAAAGTTACGTATGGACGATAAACCACACAGTCACACAAGATCTTGTCTGATATTTTAATTAATACAGAGAATAGCTCTTTAAGTTTTGTTGGTCAAAAATAAAAAAAAACTGAACAGAGAAAGTATACAGCTGTGAGCTAGATTTGTGAGCAGGACTTCAAACTGTGAGTTAAATATGACTGAGAAGAGACAATGGTCATCTACGCTTACCTTCACCTCAGCCAACGACTGTTCCAATATAGAAAATCCTGAACCGAAAGATGACCGACGAAGATCTACCTGCTGAGAAGTGTTTGAAAATATATTTTAAATCATTTAAACTTTTCTACTTTTTTTTTCTTGCGGTGCCAAATTAAAAAAAAAAAAATGCTTTTCAAAAACTTTGATGTCAGCATCAAAATAAATATCCAAACATCGAGGAAACGTTCTACAAGACAACATGAAGATGGGGGAGAAGAGGTGGTTTATATGTCAAAATGCCTAATTTAAGTCTATGCAGATTCAAATTCAACGATTCAAAATACTTTGATGTCAGCATCAAAATAAATATCCAAACATCGAGGAAACGTTCTACAAGACAACATGAAGATGGGGGAGAAGAGGTGGTTTATATGTCAAAATGCCTAATTTAAGTCTATGCAGATTCAAATTCAACGATTCAAAATACTTTGATGTCAGCATCAAAATAAATATCCAAACATCGAGGAAACGTTCTACAAGACAACATGAACACGGGGGAGAAGAGGTGGTTTACATGTCAAAATGCCTAATTTAAGTCTATGCAGATTCAAATTCAAAGATTCAAAAATACTTTTCAAAATACTTTGATGTCAGCATCAAAATAAATATCCAAACATCGAGGAAACGTTCTACAAGACAACATGAAGATGGGGGAGAAGAGGTGGTTTATATGTCAAAATGCCTAATTTAAGTCTATGCAGATTCAAATTCAACGATTCAAAAATACTTTTCAAAAGACTTTGATGTCAGCATCAAAATAAATATCCAAATATGGAGGAAACGTTCTACAAGACAACATGAAGATGGGGGAGAAGAGGTGGTTTATATGTCAAAATGCCTAATTTAAGTCTATGCAGATTCAAATTCAACGATTCAAAAATACTTTTCAAAATACTTTGATGTCAGCATCAAAATAAATATCCAAACATCGAGGAAACGTTCTACAAGACAACATGAAGATGGGGGAGAAGAGGTGGTTTATATGTCAAAATGCCTAATTTAAGTCTATGCAGATTCAAATTCAACGATTCAAAAATACTTTTCAAAATACTTTGATGTCAGCATCAAAATAAATATCCAAACATCGAGGAAACGTTCTACAAGACAACATGAAGATGGGGGAGAAGAGGTGGTTTATATGTCAAAATGCCTAATTTAAGTCTATGCAGATTCAAATTCAACAATTCAAAAATACTTTTCAAAATACTTTGATGTCAGCATCAAAATAAATATCCAAACATCGAGGAAACGTTCTACAAGACAACATGAAGATGGGGGAGAAGAGGTGGTTTATATGTCAAAATGCCTAATTTAAGTCTATGCAGATTCAAATTCAACGATTCAAAAATACTTTTCAAAATACTTTGATGTCAGCATCAAAATAAATATCCAAATATGGAGGAAACGTTCTACAAGACAACATGAAAATGGGGAAGAAGAGGTGGTTTGTATGTCAAAATGCCTAATTTAAGTCTATGCAGATTCAAATTCAAAGATTCAAAAATACTTTTCAAAATACTTTGATGTCAGCATCAAAATAAATATCCAAATATGGAGGAAACGTTCTACAAGACAACATGAAGATGGGGGAGAAGAGGTGGTTTGTATGTCAAAATGCCTAATTTAAGTCTATGCAGATTCAAATTCAACGATTCAAAAATACTTTTCAAAATACTTTGATGTCAGCATCAAAATAAATATCCAAACATCGAGGAAACGTTCTACAAGACAACATGAAGATGGGGGAGAAGAGGTGGTTTATATGTCAAAATGCCTAATTTAAGTCTATGCAGATTCAAATTCAACGATTCAAAAATACTTTTCAAAATACTTTGATGTCAGCATCAAAATAAATATCCAAACATCGAGGAAACGTTCTACAGGACAACATGAAAATGGTGAAAAAAGAGGCGGATTTAATGTTGCAAAATGCCTACTTAAAGTCTATGTAAATTGAAATTAAAAAGAAAATCTAATTTTAAAAATATTTTGATGTCAGCATCAAAATAAATATCCAAATATAGAGGAACCGTTCTACAAGACAATATGAACATGGGGAAGAAGAAGTGGTTTGAAGAGGTCAAAATGCCTAAGTTAAATCAATATGGATTCACATTTAAATATTAATACTTGATACATTCTATCTAAAGAAGGCAACCACTTTTAATGCTATGACGTATGTGGTTTACTTAACAGACATGCTAATAGAGTGCTGGATTATTGTATAACTCCAGGCTATGCTAATTACTGTATTAGCCAAGCTAACAAGTATGTTCGGACTTTGTATTTTTAACTCTTACATCTATAGATAATAACAGGCTACAAACCCGATCGTATTTGTGTCAACATTAATGCAGTCAATTTCAAAATATTTTGATGTCAGCATCAAAATAATTATCCAAATATGGAGAAAACGTTCTACAAGACAATATGAACATGGGGAAGAAGAAGTGGTTTGATGACCAATGTACATGATTTACTTAGCGTATATGCTAATCAAGTGCTGGATTATTGTATGCATCCAGGCGATGCTAAATACTGTATTAGACAAGCCAACAAGTATGTTCGGACTTTGTATTTTTGACTCTTACATTTATAAATAACAACAGGCTACAAACTCGATTGCATTTGCGTCTTTTAAAAAATCTAGTTTCGTAGTTATTTAACTATTGGCGTTTCATATGTACGATGACATTTTGCATTAAGTTAGTGTTTTTATTCTTTTTTAAAATAAAAGAGTTTCGGCAAATCAGAAAAGTACTCGACTCAAAGTCAGCAGCAAATGGTGTTCGGTCAGATTTAGTTCCTGATATTAAACTTCATCCATAATATAACTTTCAGTTTCGCAAATTTATTTATTCATTTATTAAACTGTTAGGTAAAAGTACGGAATAGTTAACAAAGCCCCTTCCCAATGTTAAAAATGTATTTCTAAATAATAACATTATTATTTCAGTGCAGTCCGTAAACTACAGAAAATTATTTAGAAAGCCATTCTTAACATGAGGGAGGGGGTCTTTGTTAACTATTCTGTACTTTCACCTAACAATTTAATAAATAAATTAATAATTAAAAATTAGTACAAAACTTGGCAAAACAGAAGCGTAAGCGACCCAAAAACAGGAAGTCTTTAATATCAGGAACTAAATTTGACCGAACACCATTTGCTGCTGATTTTGTGTGAGGTACTCTTCTGGTTTGCTGCTTATATTTATACATGCATTATTGGCTGCCTAGAGTGCTCTATACTTTTACGTAGAGCTATGCATTAAGTAGCAGCCAAACATCTCACTTACCAGAGTACTACGCAGAGTTAAAAAAAAAGAAAAAAAAAGAAGGAAGTTTAAACACAGGAGTATGTTTGCGAACCATATTAACACGATTCTTATATATCTATATTGATAATAATATTTAACTGTCGATAGATGTAGATATGTCTACATGGAGTGCATTTGAAATACAGGGTGGGCCAAAATAAGGGTCCTATCTTTAAATTTGAATAACTTGAATTTGAATAACTTCCACAAAATAAAAGTTAAACTCACCAAACTTTATGTGTGTGTAGACTGACCCTTCCGAGATTTTTTGAAATAAACAAAACAAATTTTAGCCGAAAAACACTTCTTAAAACTTACAAAAACTAAAGTATTGTTTTTTACACTGTTTTGAGTTTTTTAAGCA
Source organism: Sepiola atlantica (assembly GCA_963556195.1). NCBI lineage: Eukaryota > Metazoa > Mollusca > Cephalopoda > Sepiida > Sepiolidae > Sepiola > Sepiola atlantica. The sequence goes on from OY744546.1 coordinate 4,916,178, forward strand.
AAAATAATGTTTTCTAAATGAGGGTACGTTCCTTAGGGCTAATACGGCTCATGCTTGCTTCGGAAGGGGTCCTTTACTTATTCTAAAAAAAAAAAATTAAAAAAAAAATCAATAAATAAAAAAGTTATGAATTTTTAAAAATAGGACCCTTATTTTTGCCCACCCTGTATATTGTTCGATTTCTTATCACCCGTCGCCGGATTATTTTAAGTTGATACGACACAGATGTGCTAGCGAACGGATTATGTTTCATTCGCGAAATTTAAGGAATGGCATACGTTGCACATTGTATTTTATAGCAGAAGGAACCGATTCTTCGTCTTTTGGAATGGCTACATCAGAGATCTTTGAGCTCTTCAAGAACGGTGGATCATTCGCGGAGGATTTAAAAGCGCAAACATAAGAATATAATTACTTTCGGTCGGTTATTCTTCTGGTTTTCCAGAGTTTATTGAATGGCTAAAAGAAAGTGAATGTTTGAATTTTAGATTTTAATGTTTAATTATAGACTGAAATAAAATGTAGAATAACGAATAAAGACGAAGTCGTAATGTAAGCAAAATGTACTTATACAAACAATGGATACTTGACGCCACGTAAAAAGTTTTGGTATTTGTGACAAACGTAACAATCTCATTGGCTAATGAACAGAGATGAGTATTGATTTACTCCTCTCCAGGAGTTAGGCACAAGGCCAGTTTTTATCTTACTTCCACAAGTAAGATGTGACCCAAGGTCGGGTCGGGAAAGTGGGGTTTAAAAATTGCCTGGGCAGCCCCGTCGGCATTCCCCGGTAGGGGCGCCTCAGGCAGTAAGCAATAAACTTACTCCTCCCCAAAGAGGGGAGGCAAAGCCTGGGAAGGTGGACCTCCCAGAATTGCACAGGACAGATCCATTGACCGGCGTAAATCAAGACCCGAAGGCCAAGACAACACCAGTATGGGGTGCAGTATCCATCGGAACAGATACTACACTTTGATCTTAGCCAAAAGGCCAAGAGTAGCCAATGAAGAAGACTGGTGCAGATCAGAAAGTGTGTCTTACTAAAGGAAATATTGGACCGGATATAATATGTAAATAAAACAAAGTTAGCACGCAGAATATTTTGTTTTTCTATAATATCATAACTTTGCTACAGTTTATTTGAAAAATTATCTAATCCCACTCGGACAACTGGTAAAATGGAAACATTTTTTAAAATAATAATGACAGACAATAGTAATAAAAAAGAATTTAATAAGCAGAATATTTTGTTTTTCTATTTTATAATATTGATATAAAAACTATGTAAATGACTTGCTAGCCAGAACCAAATATCGATTTCTCAGATATATTGCTATTTAGGTCTAAGGTAAAAAAAATCTGGTTGACTTGATTTTATATATCAGAAGACAATTTTATATATTAAAAGATAAATTGGTTCTCATCACTCAACATTCCCAGGAAGGTTTAATTGATTGAAATGTCACTTATATGAGCTAATAATAATAAATAAATAAAATAATAATAATAAAAAGAAATAATAATAAAAAGAAATAATAAAAATAAATAATAAAAAATAAATAACAATAAAAAAATAAAAAATAATAAAAAATAAATAATAATAAAAATAAATAATAAAATAAATAATAATAAAATAAATAATAATAAAAATAAATAATAAAAAATAAATAATAAAAAATAAATAATAAAAAAATAAATAATAATAAAAATAAATAATAATAAAATAAATAATAAAAAAAAAAATAAATAATAATAAAAAATAAATAATAATAAAAAATAATTAATAATAATAATAAAAAAAATAATAAAAAATAAATAATAATAATAATAATAATAATAATAATAATAATAATAATAATAATAATAATAATAATAATAAACATTTAGCGATTAGAATATTTGGCTATTCTGTGGTATATTTAATCTAAAATCCACATAATAATAAAATATGCGTAGCTTCATTTGTATCATCTTCAACAAATGTACACAGACAACAGATAGTTGACGCCCTGTAAAAAAATCTTGTATTTGTAACAAACGTAACAATCTCATTGGCTAATGAACAGAGATGAGTAGCCAATGAAGAACAGTGGTGTAGATCAGGAAGTGTGTGTTACTGTTACGTCTGGTGTTTACACGTTGTTATCGGTTTAATTTTAACTCAAAAATGAAGGAAGGACGAAGTAGAACCTTTTAACAAATTTATTTAACAAAAACACTGATTAAACGAAATGTAGAAAACCGCTGGACGTGAGATGCTTGTTTGAATGTGAGAGCTGTTGTTTACTTTTTAACTGTCATGGCAGACGACTTCTTTTTCCAAGGACGATAACTCTTTCTTTTGATTCAAGGGAAATAACTCGATTCTGTTTTGTTAGGTTGCCCTAACACTTACTAAAGGAAATATTGGACCGGATATAATATGTAAGAAATATTGGACCGGATATAATATGTAAGAAATATTGGACCGGATATAATATGTAAGAAATATTGGACCGGATATAATATGTAAGAAATATTGGACCGGATATAATATGTAAGAAATATTGGACCGGATATAATATGTAAGAAATATTGGACCGGATATAATATGTAAGAAATATTGGACCGGATATAATATGTAAGAAATATTGGACCGGATATAATATGTAAGAAATATTGGACCGGATATAATATGTAAGAAATATTGGACCGGATATAATATGTAAGAAATATTGGACCGGATATAATATGTAAGAAATATTGGACCGGATATAATATGTAAGAAATATTGGACCGGATATAATATGTAAGAAATATTGGACCGGATATAATATGTAAGAAATATTGGACCGGATATAATATGTAAGAAATATTGGACCGGATATAATATGTAAGTAAAATGCATGAATACTTACACGGATATTTGACGCAATGTAAAATTTTGTGTATTTGTATAAAGTGTAAAAATCTCATTGGCTAATTAACAGAGATAAGTAGCTAATGAAGAGTGTTAGGGTTAGGGTTAGGGTTGGAAAGTGTGTCCTACTTAAGGAAATATCGGGTTGGATATAGTATGCCATCAAAGAAATAGATTAGATTTTCAATTTTTGTTTGCAAAGAACACATACAGAAAAATTACTTAAATGACTTGCTAACCAGAATCAAATATCGATTTTTCAGATGCATTGCTATTTAGGTATCAGGTCGAAAATCTGGCTGACTTTATTTTATATATCAGAAGATAAATTGATTTCCATCACTCAATATGTTATATTCTGAAGAAGGTTTAATTGATTGAAATGTCAGTTATATGAAGCAATAATGAAAAACGTTTTACAATTAAAATATTTTTGTCTTTCGATTTTATAAAATTGATAAAACGTGCAGGATATTTAATCCAATTGAATCTAAAATCGATATAATAATACGCATGTACCTGCATTTGTATTTTATTTAGCTCTTCTCCAATAAATCTGTAATCTGATCCAAGGGAGTAAAAAACATTGAATAAAAATGCAATCATGTTTGTACGACGGTGGCATTCTTAATTAGGATTCTATTCAAACAGCAGATATTTCATTTGTCCCTAACCCTAACCCTAACCCACTCACAAACTTTGAGCTTTAATCAGCAACTCTTCCTGGATTTATTCGCTAGTTGAAGTATCCGTTCATGTCGGATTTCTTCTGCAACTGGAACATAGTGTTTGGAAAATCGACAGTATTTTATTTACTTCCTCTTTTTTAGGAGGTTAGACACAAGGTCAGCTGTGGGTTTTGATGAAAGTGTTTCCGTGGAACGAACTGGATTCGAACCCGGCCAGTCTGCGTCCTTAATAAACTTACTGTGTCCTCAGTCTGCATCGTTAACCACTTAACAACCATGCCCCCTATATCTTCAAATATTTATTTATGATGCTTGGTTTGGTTTTCTTTTACGGCATATCAACCCTTTCGGATTATTTAATGCCGAATCCGGTCATTTTAGTAAAAGTTTTTATGCTTCAAGTTTTTTTATATCTTTAATATTCATGGTGTTTGGTTTGGTTGTTTTCTTTTACGGCATATCAACCCTTTTCGGGTTATTTAATGCTGAATCCAGTCATTTTGGTAAAAGTTGTTATGCTTTAACACCCATTCTCGGAGCATGCCCACCAGCTCGTGCTTTCAACACTCGGTGACGTCACAAAACGAATCTGGCTGAAAGGTTGCTGGACGGCGAAGCTGCACTAGACAACAAAACATTAACATGACGTTTCTCAACCGAGCTGGTGATCTAACAGTGAGATGCTGTGAAGCAAACGAAAGAAGAAGAACGCTCGAGGTTCAGCATGTCATCCATTGGATATAATCACCCCACAAGTGCGAGCTGATCACCTCTGAGGAATCAGTTCTAAATAAAGGTTGCAACTCTGCCAAAACCATCAAGCGGATTCCATACCTTGATATGATAGTTTCAATTGCAGGGCAGCTATCAATAAACCCAAGTGAATCCCTGTCCCATTTGAGGGTTCTTTATAAGGTGCAGAAACATATCTTTAATTTGGTTGGCCCCACCCTTTCTTCGTCTTTACATCCTCTCTCTCACAGACGTGATGTTGCTAGTCTCAGTCTTTTCTATAAATACTATTATGTCATATGTTCTTCGGAATTGTCTGACCTATTCCCTGCTTCCTTTGTTTCAGCTGGTTTGACTCGTTGGTCTAGTGGTCTTCATCAATTCGCTGTTTTGATACTTCGTTATAATACAGCTTCCTATTCCAGAAGCTTATTTCCAAGAACTGCATGCTTGTGGAACTCTCTTCCTGCTGACTGTTTTCCTCCTAACTATAGCCTTGGTCTTTGCATCTCCTGTCTTTGCGATAATCATCTTTCGTTCTTGTTAGCTCCTTACATCAAGTGGCTTCATGCCTTGTCTGGAGCGATTTCCATGCAATAAAAAAAAGCTGAGCTAAGATGAAAGGTGATATAAGTTGGGGAGACATCAAAACGTCCGAAACCTAACCCTAAACCTAACCTCTGAAAAGAAGACGTATAGGCCATCAAGTCTCTACGAAGTGATTATGATACCATAATACTTTCGACAGATAAAGGCGATGCTACGTTATGAATATTCCAAGAAATTGGCAGATCTTATGTCTTCTATAAAGTAAAAAAGAATCCGACCCTGGATAGAGAGCGGAAGTTGTTCACAGATCCTCAGTATAAACAAATATCTAATAACCCCTGCAAAATACCGACAGCTAGTTCGGTATTAGAGTCAACTACCACATTTATACGGCTTTCCTTTCAAGTATTTATTCATGGTGTTTGGTTTGGTTGTTTTATGGCATCATGGTGTTTGGTTTGGTTGTTTTATGGCATCATGGTGTTTGGTTTGGTTGTTTTATGGCATCATGGTGTTTGGTTTGGTTGTTTTATGGCATCATGGTGTTTGGTTTGGTTTGGTTGTTTTTTAGAGGAAAATTGTTGTTTTTGTTTTTAGTTTTGTAGAACATGATTAAGTTTTGCAAATTGAAACAAAAAAACAAATAACATCAATGTTTGGTGCATTTTTGGTCAGGAATCCGGTATCTCCAGACAACCTGATCTGGTAGCACCAAGCTCAAAAGAAAAAGTATTGGCCATCAAGTCACTAGGAAGTGATGATGATATCATAATACTACCAGCAGATGAAGGCAATGCTACAGTGTGAATAGTCCAAGAAATTGGCAGATCTAATAGGATCTGGTGGCTACTGTAAAGTAAAACGAATTCCACCCTGAAGACAGAGAGGAAGTTGTCACAAACCTAATAGCAGCTGCAAAATACTGACAGAATTAGAGCAAGTTACCACATTTATACGGCTTTCCGCAAATTCACAAAGACGGTATTCCGAGGCAATGTGCGGTTAGGGTTACCACAGGGTTACGGTTAGGGTTACCACAGGGTTAGGGTTACCAGATTTATACGGTTTTCCGAAGATTCAAAAAGACGGTATTCCGAGGCAATGCTGCGGTTAGGGTTAGGGTTACCACAGTTACCACAGGGTTTGGGTTAGGGTAAAGGTTACCACAGTTATACGGCTTTCTGAAGATTCACAAAGACGGTATTCCGAGGCAATGTTGCGGTGTTAATGAATAGAAAAAAAAGGCTTTGTTTTTTTTTCTAAAATGGTAACAGGAACAGAAGTAAAAGTGCTTTAAAAAGGAATTGTCGAAGAATTTTTGTGTGGATTTCGTGAAAGCAATTGAAAACATGTCTAAAGTGACCCTAAAACCTGTACGTGTTCGGGCAAGTGAATTCAAACTTACCTCTTTAACACTAGTCAAGGAATTTTCCAATATGTGGAGACCAGAAGGGACGGGCAACGGAAGAAAGTCAAGATTCTGAAAGAATTTACAACATCGACTTCCACGTGAATTTTTGAAAAAAGCTCATTAGAAATATTAGCGTACCATGTCATTGGCACTATATCATACCTTTGCTACAGTTTATTCCAACAATTATTTTTAAAATATTAATGACACACAATATTTACACCCCCTCCCCCAAATAACATGCTAGCTAGAATCAAATATCGATTTCTCAGATACATTGCTATTTAGGTCTAAGGTAAAAAAATCTGGTTGACTTGATTTTATATATCAGAAGATAATTTTATATATTAAAAGATAAATTGGTTCCCATAGCTGAAAAAGGTTTAATCAATGGAAATGTCAGCTATATGAGTCAATAATATAAAGAAACATTTAACAATCAAAATATTCTGCCTTTCTATTTTATAAGATTCATAAAAAGTGCAGGATATTTAATCAATTTGAATCGATATAATAATACATGTGTACATGTTATTGGCACTATAATAACATAATCTAGCTACAGTTTATTTTAAAAATTATCTAATCCCATTCAGACAACTGGTAAAATGGAAACATTTAAAAATATCATTGACACACAATATTTACAAAAAAAGAAAAAGGAAAAAAAAAAGAAGAATTGCTCCAGGCATGAATACAAAAATGTTTACTTTGTAAATAATTTTAAATATTTGAACTTTGGTTTTTTCGAAATCCAACTTATCCATCTGTATTTCTCCTCTGATGATAAGATCTCGATCTTTGAAAAGCCTTGGCTTAAGGAAAGAATAATAAACACTAGTTTATTACTGAATACACCTTGCATTGAACAATTGAAATTTGAAATAAATCTGGACATTCGTCGCATATTTATCACTCTTTTTTCTTCTATCTCTCTCTCTCTCTCTATATATATATATATATATATTAGTATGTTTTTAAAAGGCTGTGGGCAATGCCAATTCCGGGTAAGATGTAAGAACAAAAATAATAAACACCAGAGGAAAACTCCGTCTGTGCATAGGGCAGATTCTCTGCACAGATGGAGTTTTCCTCTGGTGTTTATTATTTTTGACAAAGGGAAGTTTCTTTTCCTGAAATATTAAATAAATGATTTTTATAATCATCCGGACATCATACAAACAGCTAACACCACACTTGCTCTTATGTAAGATTTTAAGAAAAAATAAATAGTAAGTAACATTTCGTATTCGATTTATTATTTTTGTTCCTTCCAGCTTACATCCTACCCGGAATTTGCATTGCCCACAGCCTTTTAAAAACATACTACTACTATTCCCAGCAATGCTTCAAGCAAACTACCATTCTCTCTCTCTCTCTCTCTCTCTCTCTCTATATATATATATATATATATATATATATATATATATATATATATATATATATATATATATATATATATATATATGATGGACTCCCTAGTCGATTTCGATGTATGAGTGCTGGCCACGTGTGAAGCAAGGGTTGCGCAATCCTCCAACAACACCTCTCCTGAGTCGGCACTGCTTGATTCCAATGGCAAGCAGTTCAAGACAACTGGAAACCGAGATAAGCAGAGAATATATATATATATATACGGCACAATCACATTGACACACCGGTTCCCGTTAGATCACCGAAGTTAAGCAACGTCGAGCCTGGCCAGCCCTGAATGGGTGACCATTTGTGAATACCAGGTGCTGTATGTGCTCTCTGCTTTTTAAACAAGATTTTGTTACATTCCAAAGACGAAGATTTTATTTATCTTAGAAAACATTTTTTTTAAACAATCACTTTTGGTACAATTTTACGGTTCCGTTTTGTCCAATATGTCAATATCAGAAAGAAAAACAAAGTTCTTAATTTGAAAAATTGCGATTAAAAATTATTTATATTTGTTACAAGTTGATAGTCATCGAGCTTTCAATTGAAAGAGATTGGTATACATAAAGAATAGAAGGTATATGCTAAAACATATTTTAGCACTACTATATATATATATATATATATATATATACACATAAAGAATAGAAGGTTTGGTAGTTTTGTTTTACGGCATATCAACCCTTTTTGGGTTATTTAATGCTGAATCTGGTCATTATAGTAAAAGATTTATGCTTCAAGTTCTTTATATCTTCAAATGTTTAATCAGGGTTTTTGGTTTGGTAGTTTTGTTTTACGGCATATCAACCCTTTTTGGGTTATTTAATGCTGAATCTGGTCATTATAGTAAAAGATTTATGCTTCAAGTTCTTTATATCTTCAAATGTTTAATCAGGGTTTTTGGTTTGGTAGTTTTGTTTTACGGCATATCAACCCTTTTTGGGTTATTTAATGCTGAATCTGGTCATTATAGTAAAAGATTTATGCTTCAAGTTCTTTATATCTTCAAATGTTTAATCAGGGTTTTTGGTTTGGTAGTTTTGTTTTACGGCATATCAACCCTTTTTGGGTTATTTAATGCTGAATCTGGTCATTATAGTAAAAGATTTATGCTTCAAGTTCTTTATATCTTCAAATGTTTAATCAGGGTTTTTGGTTTGGTAGTTTTGTTTTACGGCATATCAACCCTTTTTGGGTTATTTAATGCTGAATCTGGTCATTATAGTAAAAGATTTATGCTTCAAGTTCTTTATATCTTCAAATGTTTAATCAGGGTTTTTGGTTTGGTAGTTTTGTTTTACGGCATATCAACCCTTTTTGGGTTATTTAATGCTGAATCTGGTCATTATAGTAAAAGATTTATGCTTCAAGTTCTTTATATCTTCAAATGTTTAATCAGGGTTTTTGGTTTGGTAGTTTTGTTTTACGGCATATCAACCCTTTTTGGGTTATTTAATGCTGAATCTGGTCATTATAGTAAAAGATTTATGCTTCAAGTTCTTTATATCTTCAAATGTTTAATCAGGGTTTTTGGTTTGGTAGTTTTGTTTTACGGCATATCAACCCTTTTTGGGTTATTTAATGCTGAATCTGGTCATTATAGTAAAAGATTTATGCTTCAAGTTCTTTATATCTTCAAATGTTTAATCAGGGTTTTTGGTTTGGTAGTTTTGTTTTACGGCATATCAACCCTTTTTGGGTTATTTAATGCCGAATCTGGTCATTATAGTAAAAGTTTTTATGCTTCAAGTTCTTTATATCTTCAAATGTTTAATCAGGGTTTTTGGTTTGGTAGTTTTGTTTTACGGCATATCAACCCTTTTTGGGTTATTTAATGCCGAATCTGGTCATTATAGTAAAAGTTTTTATGCTTCAAGTTCTTTATATCTTCAAATGTTTAATCAGGGTTTTTGGTTTGGTAGTTTTGTTTTACGGCATATCAACCCTTTTTGGGTTATTTAATGCCGAATCTGGTCATTATAGTAAACGTTTTTATGCTTCAAGTTCTTTATATCTTCAAATGTTTAATCAGGGTTTTTGGTTTGGTAGTTTTGTTTTACGGCATATCAACCCTTTTTGGGTTATTTAATGCCGAATCTGGTCATTATAGTAAAAGTTTTTATGCTTCAAGTTCTTTATATCTTCAAACGTTGAATCATCGTTTTTGGTTTGGTAGTTTTGTTTTACGGCATATCAACCCTTTTTGGGTTATTTAATGCCGAATCTGGTCATTACAGTAAAAGATTTATGCTTCAAGTTCTAAAAATAAAATAAAAAAGGGGAGGGAGAAAGGGAGAGGGGCTGTTGTTTTTGTTTTTGGTTTTGTAGAACATAATTAAGTTTTACAAAAAAGAAAAAAAAAAAAACCTCAATGTAGGTGAATTTCGTCTCAGGGAGCCACAGGGCAGCCTGATCTGGTATCACCAGAGAATAGAAGGTATATGCTAAAACATATACTTTCGCACAACTATATATATATATATATATATATATATACATATATATATATATACACATAAAGAATAGAAGGTATATGCTAAAACATATTTTAGCACTACTATATATATATATATATTTATGAGAGAAAAAAAAACTCTGACGAGGAATATTTTATATTCGAAAGCTCAGTTTAAAATAAATAAATGTTATTTATTTATTTCAACAAATTACATTGTTATGGTTTTTCAAAAAAAATGTTTATACCTTTACGAAACAATGGTTTGTAATAATGTGTCTACTCCTATCTACGTATTCATATATATATATATATATATATATATATATATATATATATATAGTAGTGCTAAAATATGTTTTAGCATATACCTTCTATTCTTGATGTATTCTTTATTGTTGACGCATTTCGCGACTGGATAACTTTGTCAGCTCTTTCAATTTCTCGGATCTGGACTGGTACTCATCACCTGGATTAATCTTCAGTCAACCCTCTGGATGTCTTTCCTGATTATGTTTTTCAAATTGTATGACTTGGATGGATTATATAGATTTAACAAAAAAGTATGTTTTTGGGTTGATATATTTGATGTTATATATTTTTATGTATTTTTGTATATATTTTTATGTATTTTCAAAGTTTAATTTTATTACCTGTAGTGGTATAACTGAGCTGATTTGCTTGGCGAATTTCTCACTTACTGTGCCTAACCAAGGTAAACGAATGTAAATCGGACATTTACACCGTATTTGGTTTTATTTCGGAAAAAGTATTTATTTTCCTTTTGATGACTGCCCTAATCACATCAAGAGGATAGCTGTTATTGGACAAAGTATTAGTTATAGTTTTAATTTCTTCGTCCAATTTTGATTTTGAACAAATCATAAGGGCTCTGTGTGTTAATGTCCAAATCAAGTTTACCTTTCGTTTCTTAGGACAAAATGGATCCCAGCGAGTATATAGTCCTGTAAACGTAGGTTTACGGTAAATTGATGTAAGATAACTCGATGGGGTTTTTGTTACGAATACATCGAGGAAAGCCAAAGTGGAATTACGCTCTCCTTCATATTTTTATATTTTAATGCGGGATGCATTTTATTGGAGAGGAATGTATTTGCCTCTGTTTCATTATTAAAAAGGCAAAATGTATCGTCTACATATCGAAAGTAGACTAAAAGTTTAGTGGGTCCAGATGATAAAGCCTTCTCAAAAAACCCCACAAAAATATTCGCCATAGTCGGTCCTAGGACTGAGCCCATAGATATGCCGTCTATTTTCCTATACATCACATCGTTAAAACTGAAATCAACGGATGTAGTGGCAAATTTCATCAACTGCACGAATATGCTTTCAGGAATGGAAGGAGACGATAAATGGCTACGATATAAAAAATCGGCACAGATATCGATTGTTTCCAAAATAGGGACACAGGTAAATAGGTTGTTAATATCGTAGGAACACATACACACACACACACATATATATATATATATATATATATATATATATATGATTATTTTTATTTACACAGACATGTAGAAAATCTGCGACACTGGCATATCGATGTTATCAATCAACAACTGTTATAAACTGAGATCTCATCAGGCAGAGTTAAAATCCGATCTTAACCGTAGATCATATTTGGAAAGTATATATATATATATATATATATATATATATATATATATATATATATATATATATATATAAATATATATATATATGTAAGGTTAGTGGTAGAGAACCCCAGCATAGTGCTCGATTATTAAGATAAATAAAAAATAGAACCGTAATATTTATTAATATATATATTACAGAAGATCAGAACAACATTGGTACCGTCGGTTTCAAATCATAACAAAGGGAACCTATAAAAGGCTTCTCTACCGGACTCTCTTCAGCCTCTGTTTATGTATCTGCTTGTTCATAAACAAAGGCTGGGCAATACCGGGTCGTGCCAGCTAGTTAATTAATAAATAATCCCGGGCAACGCTGGGTCGGGACAGCTAGCTAATTAATAAATAATCCCGGGCAACGCTGGGTCAGGACAGCTAGCTAATTAATAAATAATCCCGAGCAACGCTGGGTCAGGACAGCTAGCTAATTAATAAATAATCCCGAGCAACGCTGGGTCGGGACAGCTAGCTAATTAATAAATAATCCCGGGCAACGTTGGGTCAGGACAGCTAGCTAATTAATAAATAATCCCGGGCAACGCTGCGTCGGGACAGCTAGCTAATTAATAAATAATCTCCGGCAACGCTGGGTCGGGACAGCTAGCTAATTAATAAATAATCCCGGGCAACGCTGGGTCGGGACAGCTAGCTTATTAATAAATAATCCCGGGCAACGCTGGGTCGGGACAGCTAGTTAATTAATAAATAATCCTGGGCAACGCTGGGTCGGGACAGCTAGCTAATTAATAAATAATCTCCGGCAACGCTGGGTCGGGACAGCTAGCTAATTAATAAATAATCCCGGGCAACGCTGGGTCGGGACAGCTAGCTAATTAATAAATAATCCCGGGCAACGCTGGGTCGGGACAGCTAGCTAATTAATAAATAATCCCGGGCAACGTTGGGTCAGGACAGCTAGCTAATTAATAAATAATCCCGGGCAACGCTGCGTCGGGACAGCTAGCTAATTAATAAATAATCTCCGGCAACGCTGGGTCGGGACAGCTAGCTAATTAATAAATAATCCCGGGCAACGCTGGGTCGGGACAGCTAGCTTATTAATAAATAATCCCGGGCAACGCTGGGTCGGGACAGCTAGCTAATTAATAAATAATCCCGGGCAACGTAGGGTCGGGACAGCTAGCTAATTAATAAATAATCTCCGGCAACGCTGGGTCGGGACAGCTAGCTAATTAATAAATAATCCCGGGCAACGCTGGGTCGGGACAGCTAGCTAATTAATAAATAATCCCGGGCAACGCTGGGTCGGGACAGCTAGTTAATTAATAAATAATCCCGGGCAACGCTGGGTCGGGACAGCTAGCTAATTAATAAATACTGTAAATTTCATTAAGATTCTGATTTTTTGTTGATTTTTTTTTTCAATTGGTTAAAAAAGAAACGACTTTCATTTTTATTGTTTTAAGTCTTCCTTTCTTCACCATCGATAGATGCATGACTCAAGAAATCTTTGTCGCATGAAGAAAGTGCAAAGTGGGTAGTGAGATAGAAAAAAGCAGTGTAACGGCATAACACCCGAGAATTGCTACTTCCGGTTAAGAATGTGTTCAGCAGAAAGCGGTGAAGTGCGAAAATCAGTCCTCACTATATTACGTTGCCGCCAACGGTCTTTGTTAACTATTCTTAATTTTTGGACAAAAACACATTTTCTTTCGTTCATTAAATTCTTAGGTGAAAGTACAGAATTGTTAACAAAGCCCCACCCTCCTCCCCATGTTAAGAATGGCTTTCTAAATAATAACACTATTATTTAGAAAGCCATTCTTAACATTGGGAGAGGGGGGGGGCTTTATTAAAAATATTTCCTCTGAGTATTTGTAAAAAAGAAAACATTCCAATTATAATAAATAAATTTGTATTAAAAATAAAAATAAAAATAAAAATAAAAATTCCAATGAAAGAAATCACTTTTCACAATTTCTTATGTGTTGACCTAGATTTTCGTATGCATAAAATACATTTTCGCACTTTTCATTTTTTAACAACGTTCACCCCAAACAAGGCAAGCTGCCACTGTAGATGTAAGGGGTTACTGAGAATAAGGGTGAAAGTTTTGGGGGTCATCCTAAATTGGGAGCTGCGCAGCGAGATGCTTGTTCACATTAGTTTTAAATTTCTGCATGTCGGTAGAATCGGAGGAGCAGGGAGGGAGTTCCAAAGGCCGGCAGCACGAGAAAAGAAGCTGTTAGAGTAGAAGGCTCTTCGGCAACTGGGGACCTCCACAGTGAATGGATGGGATTTAGCTGATTGTCAGGTTGGTCGAGTGAATTTACGTTGAGGGGGCACCAGAGCAGCAAGTTCATCGGAGCACATTCCATTGAAGTACTTGTAAAACAAGCACAAGGATGCAACATTTCGGCGATGGGGCAGGGGCTGGAGCTGGAGCTTGGTGAATAGTGAGGGACCTATTAGATTAGCGACTCATTTTTGGACCTTGTCTTTTTATTGATTAGTTTTGGCTTCTTTTCTTATCAATAAAGAGAGTTTTGTCTTTTTTTCTGATCAATTAATTTCGTTTTACCGATTTCAAGTAGTGAATAAAAATTAAATTGTGAAGCGATAGTGAGTGAGCAAAAATAATTTGCAGGAATTTTTATCAAGGGAAGATATTTTTTTAGGAAGAAAGAAGAAAAAGCTGTTTTTTGTTTCGAAAATGGTAACAGGAAAAAATGGGCTTTTGAAATGGTGTCTTTAAAAAGAAATTGTCGAAGAATTTTTGTGTGGATTTCGTGAAAGCAATTGAAAACATGTCTAAAGTGACCCTAAAACCTGTACGTGTTCGGGCAAGTGAATTCAAACTTACCTCTTTAACACTAGTCAAGGAATTTTCCAATATGTGGAGACCAGAAGAGGCGGGCAACGGAAGAAAGTCAAGATTCTGAAAGAATTTATAACATCGACTTCCACGTCAATTTTTGAAAAAAGCTCATTAGAAATATTAGTCATTGGCACTATAATATCATAACTTTGCTACAGCTTATTTTTAAAATCATCTAATCCCACTCGGACAACTGATAAAATGGAAACATTTTTAAATATTAATGACAGGTAATAATAATAAAAAAAAGAATTTAGCAAGCAGAATATTTTGTTTTTCTATTTTATAATATTGATATAAAAACTATGTAAATGACTTGCTAGCCAGAACCAAATATCGATTTCTCAGAGGCATTGCTATTTAGGTCTAAGGTCGAAAATCCGACTGAATTAATTTTATATATCAGAAGATAATTTTATATATTAAAAGATAAATTGGTTCTCATCATTCAACATTCTCAGGTATGTTTAATTGATTGAAATGTCACTTATATGAGCTAATAATACTAAAAAAAATAAATAATAATAAAAAATAAATAATAATAAAAATAAAAAATAAAAAATAAATAACAATAAAAAATAAATAATAATAAAAATAATAATAATAAAAAAAATAATAAAAAATAAATTTTAAAAAATAAATAATAATAAAAAATAAATTTTTAAAAATAAATAATAATAAAAAATAAATAATAATAAAAAATAAATAATAATAAAAAATAAATAATAATGAAAAAATAAATAATAATAAAAAATAAATAATAATAAATAAATAATAATAAATAAATAATAATCAAAAATAAATAATAATCAAAAATAAATAATAATAAAAATAAATAATAATAAAAAATAAATAATAATGAAAAAATAAATAATAATAAAAAACAAATAATAAAAAATAAATAATAATAAAAAATAATTAATAATAAAAAATAATTAATAATAATAATAATAAAAAAATAATAATAAAAAATAAATAATAATAATAATAATAAACATTTAGCGATTAGAATATTTGGCTATTCTGCGGGATATTTAATCTAACATCCACATAATAATAAAATATGCGTAGCTCCGTTTGTATCATCTTCAATAAATGTACACAGACAACAGATAGTTGACGCCCTGTAAAAAAATCTTGTAACAACGTAACAATCTCATTGGCTAATGAACAGAGATGAGTAGCCAATGAAGATTGGGAAGTGTGTCTTACTTAAGGAAATATCGGATCGGATCGGATATCGTATTCCATCAAAGAAATAGATTCGATTTTCAATTTTTGTTTGCAAAGAACACAGACAGAAAAATTACGTAAATGACTTGCTAGCCAGAACCAAATATCGATTTCTCAGATGCATTGCTATTTAGGTCTAAGGTCGAAAATCCGGCTGACTTTATTTTATATATCAGAAGATATGCATAATTATCAGAAGATAATTTTATATACTAAAATTATGTACTTCACTAGAGTTTATTAAAAAAAAATATGTAGTTACAGCCGGCCTATGGGTAAAATCGAAACATTTTTTAATTATAATCAAAGAAAAAGTTTTTTTAAATCAAAATTATCAAGGGGAATAACTCATATTTTGTACTTCACTAGAGTTTATTAAAAAAAAATATGTAGTTACAGCCGGCCTATGGGTAAAATCGAAACATTTTTTAATTATAATCAAAAAAAATTTTTTTTTAATCAAAATCATCAAGGGGAATAACTTATATTTTTATTGAAGAATATATAAAAAGAGCTGTTTCGCTCACAACTAAAATGTTTTTTTTTCTGTATAAGTTTAAAAAATGTGCAGACAAATAAAAACGAAAAACTAAAATGACTTCACCGTCTCCGATTAAAAGTTGGTCCGAAGGAATGGAAATAGCAGATTACTGGTAACGTGAAACTGGAGAATACGAGAGATATCAACATGACCATACGTCAAAGATACCTTCTGCCAACGAGCTAAATGTTGACCATTATATTACGTTCGCAACATCAGTGATTGGCTAATGAAGCAGATCATTTGCATAGCCAGTGACATGACACAACTAATTTGCATAGCCAGTGACATGACACAACTAATTTGCATAGCCAGTGACATGACACAACTAATTTGCATAGCCAGTGACATGACACAACTAATTTGCATAGCCAGTGACATGACAACTAATTTGCATAGCCAGTGACATGACACAACTAATTTGCATAGCCAGTGACATGACACAACTAATTTGCATAGCCAGTGACATGACACAACTAATTTGCATAGCCAGTGACATGACACAACTAATTTGCATAGCCAGTGACATGACACAACTAATTTGCATAGCCAGTGACATGACACAACTAATTTGCATAGCCAGTGACATGACACAACTAATTTGCATAGCCAGTGACATGACACAACTAATTTGCATAGCCAGTGACATGACACAACTAATTTGCATAGCCAGTGACATGACACAACTAATTTGCATAGCCAGTGACATGACACAACTAATTTGCATAGTTTGCGACAAGAATTACGTGACTATTTTTTTTTATATACTAATGGGTCGCCGCTTATTTATTTATTTATGTTTTAAAACTTAGTTCACCCCAAACAAGGGGGCAAGTTGCCACTGTAGACGTAAGGGGCTATTGAGAATTAGGGTAAAAGTTTTGAGGTTTATCCTAAATTTCTGCATGTCGAAACAATCGGAGAAACAGGGAGCAGGGAGGGAGTTCCAAAGGCTGGCAACTCGAGGAAAGAAGCTGTTGAAGTAGAAGGCTCTCCGGCATCTGGGGACCTCCACAGTGAATGGATGGGATTTAGCTGATTGTCAGGTTGGTCGAGTGTATTTACGTCGAGGGGACACTAGAGCAGCAAGTTCATCGGAGCACATTCCATTGGAGTACGTGTAAAACAAGCATAAGGATGCAACAAAGGCCACTCGAGGATAAAGGTTATTGTTAAGTTGACGACGAGACATTTGGAGCAGAATATGATTATTCAAAAGGACTAAGAATTTGTTCACATTGGACTTGAAAACGACCATGTTGTTCTAAGTTGGGAAGCAGACATGTGGTATTGTGTTCCCCGGGCAGGAAGTTTTTGGCAAGAAACTTTGTTCATGGAAGTTTTGTTTAGTTTTAGGGACATAGAGGAAGAAAAACAAATTGGGAAGCAGACGTGGTATTGTGTTCCACGGGCAGGAAGTTTTTGGCAAGAAACTTTGTTCATGGAAGTTTTGTTTGGACATAGAAGAAGAAAAAAAAATATTTGCAGCGGTTGTAGCTAGATGAGTTTTTGTTGTTGTTGATGTTTTACAGAAGGTAACCAGAGATTAGAGTTTACATCCAAGCGTTCTTGTGTTTGTGCCGACTTCGCTCGCTTTGGGAAAGCAACCACAGACACAGCACACCAGGCGACGACGTATCGCTCCGCCAGGTTGCAGTAATGTTGCTTATTGGCTTCATGACAAGGTAATAACTGCTTAATTAAAATTATAACTGCTTAATTAAGATGAGAACTGCTTAATTAAGATGAGAACTGCTTAATTAAGATAATAACTGCTCAATTAAGATGATATCTGATTAATTAAGATAATAACTGCTTAATTAAAATGATAGCTGTATAATTATGATAACTGCTTAATAACAATGATAACTGCTTAATTAAGATGATAGCTGCTTAATTAAAATGATAACTGCTTAATTAAAATGCTGACTGCTTAATTAAGATAACTGCCTAATTAAGATAACTGCTTAATTGTTATGATAACTGCTTAATAAAAATGATAACTGCTTAATTAAGATGATAACTGCTTGATTAAAATGATAACTGCTTAGTAAAAATGATAACTACTTAATAAAGATAACCGCTTAATTAAAATGATAACTGCTTAATTATGATGATAACTGCTTAATAAAAGTGATAACTGCTTGATTAAAATGATAACTGCTTAATTAAGATGATATCTGCTTAATTAAATTATAACTGCTTAATTAAATTATAACTGCTTAATTAAAATGATAACTGCTTAATTATGATGATAACTGCCTAATAAAAATAATAACTGCTTAATTAAAATTATAACTGCTTAATTAAAATGATAACTGCTTGGTTAAAATGGTAACTGCTTAATTTAAATAATAACTGTTTAATTAAGATGAGAACTGCTTAATTAAGATGAGAACTGATTAATTAAGATGAGAACTGCTTAATTAAGATAATAACTGCTTAATTAAATTGATAACTGCTTAATTAAGATGATAACTGCTTAATTAAGATGATAACTGCTTAATTAAAATTATAACTGCTTAATTAAGCTAATAACTGCTTAATTAAAATTATAACTGCTTAATTAAGATGAGCACTGCTTAATAAAGATAATAACTGCTTAATTAAATTTATAACTGCTTAATTAAGATGAGAACTGCTTAATTAAGATAAGAACTTCTTGATTAAGATAATAACTGCTTAATTAAAATTATAACTGCTTGATTAAGATGAGAACTGCTTAATAAAGATAATAACTGCTTAATTAAAATGCTTTACGGGTCTAAAACAACACTGATTCTAAACTAGATATGAAGAATTGAATATCATTATTTGTCTAAAACTAACGTGCATCTCGTCTTACCTTGACGCCAGCCAACGAATTTTCCAATACAGAAAGGCCGGAACTTAACGAGTGACGAGGAAGATCTACATGCTGAAAAGTATTTGGAAATTCATTTATAAATCATTTTACAAGTTTCACGTTGAATTACAGCAATAAAACAAAGACTGTTGGATATTAATTATTGAAATTTGGTGGGCAAGTCAGACATAGATGACAGTTTATTTGTACCAAATATGGTTGAATTACAGAAAGGATTATAAATTTTTTTTTTAGGGGTCATCCTCTAGTTCATATAAGATCTGTTACAAAAAGAAATATTTATTTCAAAATATTTTAATGGCGACATACAAATATTGGGACATCCCATAATTTCTGTCCGGATTTTAATGTACTAGTTCCGAAAAGAAAAAAAAAAAAAAAGGTAAAATGTACTAGTTCCAAAAAAAAAAAAATAAAAAAATAATAAAACAAAAAAAAAACGTGTTCATGCAGTTATCGTTCTTGGTATATTCAGTCAGAGGCCCAAACACGTGCGCTGTTATAAAAACCAGCATTACAAATTCGATTATGAAATAAGAATATTTTATAATCCCATCACCCTTAACCCTTAACCCTAACCCCCTAACAAACTGCAAACGAAAACAACTGCCCCCACAAGATGGTACGTGGCAGTAATGATCGACTACTTGTGTTTTTGCTTCTCATCTTTGATGTAAATATTGCCTGGTGCAGATATACATCTTCTCACAAAACAACTTTAAAAATTGTTTTTTTTAGGTACTTTACATATCGGTACCTGATATTTTGGTACCTTATATATCGGTACCCTATATTTCGATACTCTATATATCAGTACTCTATATATTGGTACCCTTATATTTCGGTACTTTATATTTTGCCATTATTTTAACTGCTAAACTGGTAACGGTGCAACACCGACGTTTCCTGAACTTTTTGTTTCAGAGTCTTGTCGTATCAACTGCTTTGCCAGACCATCCAATTTCACCTTAATAATATCAAATCTAACCTTAATCACTAATTATATCTACCATATTTCCAAACCATTAGAATCTAAATGAATAAATTTAACCCGACGGCGCCCACTTGATTTCGCTTGTTAAGCCATAACTAGGATTAAATTGAAAATATAGCTTTCAAAATATTTTAATGTCGACATACAAATATTGGGGCATCCCATAATTTCTGTCCGGATTTTAATGTACTAGTTCCGAAATAAAAAAAAAAGGTAAAATGTACTAGTTCCGAAAAAAAAAAAAAAAAAAGGTAAAATGTACTAGTTCCGAAAAAAAAAAAAAAAATGTAAAATGTACTAGTTCCGAAATAAAAAAAATAAAAAAAGGTAAAATGTACTAGTTCCGAAAAAAAAAAAAAAAAGGTAAAATGTACTAGTTCCGAAAAAAAAAAAAAAAATATTGGGGCATCCCATAATTTCTGTCCGGATTTTAATTCTCTGAAATTTGATAGAAAGCTGGAATGTCTATTGGAACTAGATAATATTTATATATCATATGTGGGTTTATTTGGACGCAGTTAACTTTATGAAAGTGGTAAGAATCTATTATCACAGACGAAGGACGATAACTAAATTTGGTACGGAATTGTAGCAGTCACCTCCTCCTTTCAAAACATAACTACACCGGTTTGCCGGTAGGTGGCGCTTTATCACCAACAGGTGGCGCTGTAAAGCGACACCAGAGTTATCTGCCCTTCGGACTATAAAACCCGGAGCCAAACGGAAAATCTCCCTCTTCTTACCCAGCCTCGACAGACGTATGCTGGCACCTGCGCCCCGTCTTTCACTCTTCTCTGGTCGACAGAACGACGCTAATACACTAGCGTTTCGTCTCACGCTTTTCTCTTCAACTAGTCCCGGCAAAACAACAACCAACACACTTTTCTTCCGTCAACACGTGGGCAAACAACGGTAAGAGTTCTCAACTCGTTTTCTTTGTATACGGCTTTCAAAGACTTTTCCTACGCCGGATTCATTTCTTCTTATACCTTTTCAAGAACTGTTTTTCCATCGACACACATGCATACATCACACACTTCATCATTCCACGTACACACACGTTCAATAAACCTTATTTGAACTACTTCATTTTTGTTTATTAATTATTACTCCGTCTTTGCATGCAACATTGCTTGATTTACTGTACACGTTTATAATTGGCGGAACACCACTCGGTCCCGAACAATTGGTGACCTGACGTGCAAGCTTTGTTGTATGTGGCGGAGTAATTAATTTCGTACTAGAACAAAAAAAAAAATAATAATAATTTCTCGTTTTTTCTTTCGTGGTGAAACGAATTACGCATCCATCTTTTTCTTTTTTTTTTTCTACCCACGAGGTAGAAATATACAAACAAACAAAAGAAAAGAAGCCACCGTCTCCATTTTTCCTGGCCACGCGGAAATACCCAAACAAAACAAAACAAAAACATTCCTCGGCTTTTCTCCGAGTATAAAACAAATTACAATTTCATTTTTTTTTCTTCTTCTCTTTCTCCACCCGGAAAAATATATACTAAGAAAAAGACAAACTTTTTTTTTCTTCTTTTTCGACGAACAAAAGGACCTTACAAGACGCCACTTCCTTTGTTTTGAACACGTGGAGATAAAAAGAAAACTAAAGAAAACAAACGCTCACGCTGCCCATCTTTTTCATAACCACGTGTTGACAAAAAAAAAAAAGGAAAAAAATTCAAAAAAATGCCGTCACCCCTTTCCGGACCACGTGTTGATAAAAAATTTAAAAAAAAAAAAACGCCATTTTTATCTCTCGGACCACGCGGAAATGAAAATTCAAAAAAAAAAAAATACGAATTTTTTTTTTTTCTCTTTCTTTTCGACAACAAAGAAAAGAGAAGCCGCCATTCTTTCTCTACGTGGAAACTAACATTCAAAAAAACTAAAACGAAAACAAAAAACGTCATTCCTCGTGTGAAACAAATTATGACTCCATTTTTTTTCTTTTCCTTTTCCTTTCTACCCACGTGTTGGAAAAATATATATGAAGGAAAAGACAATTACAAAACAGACAAACACGAACAACATCACCCTTCAAGGCCTACCAACAATCTTCAATACAACTTGAACAACCACATTTTCCCGGACATTCATCAAGCACGAAACATTTCCGGACATCACTGACGACACTATGGAAGAAATCACACCAGTTCAAAATGAGTACACCTGCACTAGCACGACTAAATACTCAACAACTGGACGTTCGTTGATCAACTGGGGGACACATCAACTCGAACGACGCACCAACACCAGTACAGACCCACTTGTACCTGGACCTGCTAACTCACTTGCAGACATTTGTGCATCTGATTTTGACCATAGTGTACCACCAATCTCAACAACTAGATGTTTGTTCATCAGCTCCACAACACGGACTAATTAACATGAACAACATCAACAACTGCACAGACTCACTTGTGCTCATTCATCAACTGCACAGACTCACTTGTGCTCATTCATCAATCAACTGCACATACTCACTTGTGCTCATTCATCCACAACTGCACAGACTCACTTGTGCTCATTCATCAACAATTGCACAGACTCACTTGTGCTCATTCATCAACACCTGCACAGACTCACTTGTGCTCATTCATCAACACCGCACAGACTCACTTGTGCTCATTCATCAACACTGCACAGACTCACTTGTGCTCACGCATCAACACTGCACAGATTCACTTGTGCTCATTCATCAACAACTGCACAGACTCACTTGTGCTCATTCATCAACACTGCACAGATTCACTTGTGCTCACTCATCAACACTGCACAGATTCACTTGTGCTCATTCATCAACAACTGCACAGATTCACTTGTGCTCACTAATCAACAACCGCGCAGACCCAAGCACCAAACATTCCTGGACAACACTGACAATTCAACGTTCGTTCATCAGCTCTGCATCACGCAGACTAATCAACATGAACAACGCCACCAACAAGTGCAAATTCACTTGCACTCAACATTTTTCGACCGCAAACTAACTTGCGCTCAAACTTGATGCAGACCCAAACAACACGCAGATCCACATGCGTTACAACACTCAATTCCGCAGATGCACTTGCGATCAATCATTCAATACAGATGCAGAAACAGAAATAAGTAGCGTGCACACTACTTTTTTCTAATCTTCAACAGCAAAACAGACATACCCACAAAGAATGCTTCTCATCTACAACTATATATTGAATAATATTTTCAATATTTTTCAATCTGGGGGGGAGTCCTTGTAGCAGTCACCTCCTCCTTTCAAAACATAACTACACCGGTTTGCCGGTAGGTGGCGCTTTATCACCAACAGGTGGCGCTGTAAAGCGACACCAGAGTTATCTGCCCTTCGGACTATAAAACCCGGAGCCAAACGGAAAATCTCCCTCTTCTTACCCAGCCTCGACAGACGTATGCTGGCACCTGCGCCCCGTCTTTCACTCTTCTCTGGTCGACAGAACGACGCTAATACACTAGCGTTTCGTCTCACGCTTTTCTCTTCAACTAGTCCCGGCAAAACAACAACCAACACACTTTTCTTCCGTCAACACGTGGGCAAACAACGGTAAGAGTTCTCAACTCGTTTTCTTTGTATACGGCTTTCAAAGACTTTTCCTACGCCGGATTCATTTCTTCTTATACCTTTTCAAGAACTGTTTTTCCATCGACACACATGCATACATCACACACTTCATCATTCCACGTACACACACGTTCAATAAACCTTATTTGAACTACTTCATTTTTGTTTATTAATTATTACTCCGTCTTTGCATGCAACATTGCTTGATTTACTGTACACGTTTATAATCGGGGGAACACGACCCTCGATCCTAACAGAATACACATACGCCGTTTTTTTTATCATATTGTTTGGGCGTTGGGGTTAATAAAGATTTTTTTTCCTTCTTTTGCTGCACAAAAAAAAACAAAAAAACAAAAACTGAAAGAAATGTGCATCTTTTTGTTCATTATTTTAATTTTAATAAAAAATGCCCTTCATTAAAACCCCAACACTAACCCTAAGTCCGGGGTGGCAATACAAAAAAAAAAATGGTAAAATGTACTAGTTCCGAAAAAAAAAAAATTCATTTAATTCATAAATCATCATTTTAGATAAATAATTTTTTTTTAAAACTTAAGATTCAACTTAATTAAATTATCTTTTGAAAAAAAAAAACCAAAAAAATACAAACAAACGAAATTAAAAAAAACAAACATTCATTTAACTCATTCATTCATTTTAGATAAATAATATTTTCTTAAAAACTTAAGATTCAACTTAGTTAAATTATCTTTTGAAAAAAAAATCCCCAAAAAAGACAAACAAAAGAAATAAAACAAAAACAAAAAAAAACGTTGTGCTCATGCAGTTATCGTTCTTGGTATATTCAGTCAGGGGCCCAAACACGTGCGCTGTTATAAAAACCAACATTACAAATTCGATTATGAAATAAGAATATTTTATAATCCCATCACCCTAACCCCCTAACAAACTGCAAACGAAAACAACTGCCCCACAAGACGTGGCAGTAATGATCGACTACTTGTGTTTTTGCTTCTCATCTTTGATGTAAATATTGCCTGGTACAGATATACATCTTCTCACAAAACATCTTTAAAAATTGTTTTTTTTTAGGTACTTTACATATCGGTACCTGATATTTTGGAACTTTATATATCGGTACCCTATATTTCGGTACTTTATATATCAGTGTTCTATATTTTGGAACTCTATATATCGGTACCCTATATTTTGTACTCTATATTTGTTCACTATATATCAGTACTCTATATATTGGTACCCTGATAATTCGGTACTTTACATATCAGTACTCTATATTTTTCCACTCTATATATCGGTAATCTATATATCGGTACCTTATATATTGATACTCTATACATCGGTACTCTATATTTCGATACTCTATATATCAGTACTCTATATATTGGTACCCTTATATTTCGGTACACTATATATTAGTACTCTATATTTTTCCACTCTATATATCAAGACTCTATATATCGGTACCCTATATTTTGGTACTTTATATTTTGCCATTATTTTAACTGCTAAACTGGTAAAGGTGCAACACCGACTTTTCCTGAACTTTTTGTTTCAGAGTCTTGTCGTATCAACTGCTTTGCCAGACCATCCAATTTCACCTTAATAATATCAAATCTAACCTTAATCACTAATTACATCTACCATATTTCCAAACCATTAGAATCTAAATGAATAAATTTAACCCGACGGCTGCCACTTGATTTCGCTTGTTAAGCCATAACTAGGATTAAATTGAAATAAAATAAGATATAATCTCAAAATAAAGGGAGACTACCACCAGCAGGTGCAGTGGAAAACTAGTAAATTGATGGAACGCTACACACAGAGCCATCTGTTGACTAATAAACTAGTCTGCCGGCAGCAGGATGATCAAGTTCCCCCGCTTGTGATTTTGTCCGGATTAAAAGAAGTGCCGAATCATCAGTTGTTGAAAAATTGATGCCGCGCCTGCATAATTCGTCCACTTTACGAAGTCGGAAGTGAGTTTAACCAGAATGTTATTGGGACTACTGTTCTCATCTCGGACGTTATTCTTACAAAGTATCGCCCGATGTAACCTCCGACTTCCTTCACGTAAACAGAGTTCAGTTTCACTTCTACTTTTTTCTGCAATCTACATAAGTTACGGAAATCAAGACCCCGGGCGACGTCAGATAACCCTGCTAGTTCTAAATATTGAGGGTTGTAACAGAGAATAGTCTTTTCTGTATCACCTCAAAGTCTCAACGACCATCTAATACCGAGAAGGAACTCTTATTTCCACATCACAAATTACCCTGAAAGATGATAAATTGATATCCTATTTTATGCCGATTAGCAACGCGTGGGTAGAGGATTTAACTTAATCCTCTGAGCATGTGCAATGTTGCG
The DNA here is from genome assembly GCA_963556195.1 of Sepiola atlantica. Classification (NCBI taxonomy): domain Eukaryota; kingdom Metazoa; phylum Mollusca; class Cephalopoda; order Sepiida; family Sepiolidae; genus Sepiola; species Sepiola atlantica. The sequence continues at coordinate 4,942,433 of OY744546.1, forward strand.
AATCTTGAGGAAATATAGAAAACAACTCAATCTTTAACTTATTATTATCGAATCCATTTCTCTAAACTACAAATGGATTCTGGCTAGATCATCAAAGGGGACACCAGTGGTATAAACACTCCCAACCATCCAGACCCCACAGAGCCAACCCCTCCCTTTCTACATTCGGAACAGTAACTAAATTGACCAATCTGCTATCTTCTACCATATCTGAGATGCGTTTATGCAGCTGATCTAGAAGTTGACCTGGGTTCAGTTGTGGATTGGGGTATGAAATGGCTTGTTTCATTTAATCCTGTTAAGACTCAGCTTGTGTCTTTCAATCGTAGATGTGTTCTTTTTCTTCCTGAGATTCTCATGGATGGCTCTACTCTTGAGGAGAAATCGACTCTGAAACTTCTTCGTCTTTCTCTCTCATCAAATCTTTCTTGGAGTTCATACATTAGATCTATTGCTCTTTCTGCTTCTCGTAAAGTCGGTTCTCTCTATCGCTCCAACCACTTTCTCACACCTGAGGCTATTCTTTATCTCTACAAATCTACTATCAGACCATGTATGAAGTATTGTTTTCATATTTGGGCTGGTGAATCTCTGTCCCACTTGAGGGTTATTGATAAGGTGCAGAAACGTATCTGCAATTTGACTGACCCTACTCTTTCTTCTCTGCACCCTCTCTCTCTCACAAACATGGTGTTGCTAGTCTCAGTCTTTTCTATAAATACTATTATAGCATGTGTTCTTCAGAATTATGTGATCCATTCCCTGCTTCCTTTGTTCCAGCTCGTTGGTCTAGTGGTCTTCATCAATTCGCTGTTTTGATACCTCAACGAAATACAGCTTCCTATTCCAGTAACTCCAATCGTAAACTTATTTTATTATTATTCTTATTATTATTGAATGCATCAAAGTGATCTAAATGCCCCAACCATCCAGATCCCGCATGACGAACTACATTCAGAACAGTAACTAAATTGACCAATCTGCTATCTGCTCTCATATCTGAGACCATAACTGATCCTGGAGATAAACCTTTGTAAAAATAAGAATATTTTATATTTTTTAGTCATCACAATTAGCAAGAGATTAGCAACGTGTAGGTAGAGAATTTTAATTAATCCTCTGTGCACGCATGAAGTTGCTGCGAATGGTCATGTGTTACTTTGGCTGTAATGCACGTGTCGCAAATAAAAGAGCCTAAAATGCCCGAGGTTAACAAAGTATAAAAACCATAAATGAGACATGTAGACATAGATTAAACACATTGTTTCCATACAGAAAAAAATGCATTGATAAGAAGTTAAAGAATGTATATGCTCAACGCAAAGACAAAAAAAACTTACCCCCCCCCCCATGGCGTCATTCCCGTAAGGTGACGTGCCCTTGCTGTGGGACGGTCAACCAGTGACTGGGGACGAATTATGGTCTTCTTTCTTGACCATGTGCGTGTACGAGAGTTGCTATCAGATCTCGTGTTGGCAACAAGATTTGGGGATTCCCTTTTATTACCAAGAGGTAAACCTCCTCTTTATCAAGGGGCATAACTCTGTCTTATAATAATTTCTCCCAACAGGGAGATAACTCATCGTGTCTCTACACTTGCAAATCAGACTTAAGTAATTTTTTACACATAATTTGAAAGACATATTAAGGTTAGGGTTTGGTTTGGTTGTTTTGTTTTACGGCATATCAACCCTTTTCGGGTTATTTAATGCCGAATCAGGGCATTTTGGTGAAGGTTTTTATGCTTCAAGTTTTTTATATGTTCAAATGTTTGATAATGGTTTTTGGTTTGGTTGTTTTTGTTTCACGGCATACCGACCCCTTTCAGCTCATTCAATGCTGAATCCGATCATTTTGGCGAAGGTTTCCACGCTTTAATTTCTTTATATGTTCAAGCATCCATTCATGGTGCTTGGTTGAGTGAAAGAGGGGGGGGGGGAAGAAAGAGATGAGAGGGAAGAAGAGGGGAGGGAGGGAAATTGTTGTTTTTTGTTTTGGATTTTGCAGAACATGATTGAGTTTTGCAAAGAAAAATAAAACATCAATGTTTGGTGCATTTTGGGTCAGGAAGTCAATAACTTCAGACAGCCTGATTTGGTAGCGCCAGTAGGTTCTATTTGACTTATAGATGGGGCCCTTACAGGTACTACCACTCCGGTACAGAGTGGACCTGGGAGCAATGGCAACTAAGGAGCAACTCCACATTCCCCACAGCTCCCAAATAGGGGCCTTACTACTGGATGTCTTTTAAGGTCATACCCAGGACCATATTAAGGTTAACTTAATATGCTGCAGAAATCTCTCTCTCTAAAGTTAGGTATGTGTATATGTTTATATATTTGTATGTACAGGATTCACTCCTAAACTATATAAAGTTAGGTATGTGTATATGTTTATATATTTGTATGTACAGGATTCACTCCTAAACTATATAAAGTTAGGTATGTGTATATGTTTATATATTTGTATGTACAGGATTCACTCCTAAACTATATAAAGTTAGGTATGTGTATATGTTTATATATTTCTATGTACAGGATTCACTCCTAAACTATATAAAGTTAGGTATGTGTATATGTTTATATATTTGTATGTACAGGATTCACTCCTAAACTATATAAAGTTAGGTATGTGTATATGTTTATATGTTTGTATGTACAGGATTCACTCCTAAACTATATAAAGTTAGGTATCTGTATATGTTTATATATTTGTATGTAAAAGATTCACTCCTAAACTATATAAAGTTAGGTATGTGTATATGTTTATATATTTGTATGTACAGGATTCACTCCTAAACTATATAAAGTTAGGTATGTGTATATGTTTATATATTTGTATGTAAAAGATTTATTCCTAAACTATATAGAGTTAGGTATGTGTATATGTTTATATATTTGTATGTACAGGATTCACTCCTAAACTATATAAAGTTAGGTATGTGTATATGTGTATATATTAGTATGTGTAGGATTAACTCCTAAACTAATTAAGTGGCCATTATGACTTTTGGAACATAGCTAGGCGTAAGTGGTCATAATATGGGCTATATTTAGTTTAATTTAGTTTTATGCAGAGGGGGAAAGGGGTGCTGGAAGCCCTTCGGGAAAATTCAGATACCGTTGTGAAATTTATGAAATTTTATCAATAGAATAATATTTCCCCAAATTTCAGTTTCTTTGGAGTATTTTAAAGGGTTTTTATGGGGTATAATATGGGCACAACCTCGAATTTGAAAATTCAAATATTTCAGATTTGCATTAAATGTGATCTATAGTCAACAATTAAGCACGCCCCCTGAATTTCAGTTTCTTCCTAAGACCCCATTGAGCCTCAGGCTTAAATTTTAGACATTTTCTAGAATCAAAATCATGTAATGGATGATCAAAAATGAAATAAGGATTCTAGAAATAAGGTTTAGTATCATTATATAATGATACTAAACCTTATTGATTTTAATCTCTCTAAGGAGACATAAAAGTGGTGCAAAACTGCTCTGTTTTGAGAATTAATTTTACCCGTCCTGGGACAGGTATTCTTCTCGTACTAAATAAAATTAAAAAATAAAAATATTTTGAGAAACGGTTTTTCTTATAATTTGTCTGCTTTGGCGGAGGCGAAAAAGAGGGAGCGTCATTTTTGTGCAGATAAAACGCTGACAATTATGCAATTTCAGTGGTGAGAATTCGCTTACCTTCTTGACACAATTAGGCAAAGTCTCTTCTTGTGAAACGGATTGTGAATGAGGCCTTTCTAATGCCTGAAAATATGGCCAAATTCAAACAGAACTTTAATTATTTTATCTTTTAATTACACTATTTGTTTATAAAAGGAATAAGTTGATTGTAAATTGAACAATTTCGAAACAAATGGAAACGTAAGGCATAACGGCCGAGAATTGCCACTTCCGGGTAAGAACGTGTTCTGCAGAAAACGGTGTAATGTTAAAATCAGTCCCCCATGTATTTTACGCATACGGAAATCTAGGTCAACACATAAGAAATTGTGAAAAGTGATTTCTTTCATTGGAATTTTTATTTTTATTACAAATTTATTTATTATAATTGGAATATTTTCTTTTTTACAAATACTCAAAGGAAATATTTTTAACAAAGTTTCCGCCCTTCCATGTTAAGAATGGCTTTCTAAATAATAACGTTATTATTTAGAAAGCCATTCTTAATATGGGGAAGGGGGGAGAGGGTTTTGTTAACTATTCTGTACTTTCACCTGACAATTTAATAAACGAATAAAAAAAATGTGTTTTTGTCCCAAAATAAGAAGAGTAAATAAATTCCCTGTCTAGAACGTGTGGGGGTCGTCATACCTTTTTTTGGTGATAACTTCCTCCACAAATAAAAATAATAATAATAAGATTTAACATGCAATATCAACGGAAGTTTATTTACTGAAATAAACCATTAACAAATAGAATATATTTCTTTTTGTAATGAGGTCATGAGTCCTTCCTTTGGTTTCAGGGTAAGTAAAAAGAAGAATGTCTTTTCTTTTGTTGAATGTTCATTTGTTATAAAATGTTAAAAGAGGCAATAGTTAATGTTCGCCTGTGAAATTGTATGAAGCGCGCGAAAGGGTGAAATGGAAGAGTGATAGTAAGATGCGTGTAACCTCCGGATGAAAAGCCAGTTGAAAAGAGAAAGTTTGATGTTTGTGTGTGCTTAAATACTATTTGGATCGGCTCCAGCGAGCTTAAGGAGAAAAGTTTAGAAAAATATGTCTTTGGAGAAATCTCATTGGACAGAAATATCACGTGGTGTGCTCTCAACTACGTCCGCTCGTTTTGAGTTGATTTAATATATAAAGCCACATCGGAATTTGCGTGGGCGTTATTTTATATTTGTCATGCGCCAATACAACAATTTTCACTCTGCGCGCCTAAATTGTATTTATTCCAAACAACAATTTTTATTCGAATCTTAACCGTGTCAACTGGCACAAACGTAATATAGCGGGGACTGATTTTCGCACGTCACCGCTGACTGCTGAACGCATTCTTAGCCGGAAGTAGCAATTCCTAGACGTTATGTCGTTATACCCAAAAGTAAAAAGTTTTCAATAAACCTGTAAACTCTTAAACAATAATAATCTCTATATCAATAAAATGGCGAATGCGCATAACAGGGGTACAAGCTGACTTCCGGTGTTAAAGGGTTGAAGAAAGTGTCTACGGATGCCTGAAAGTGATACAACAATTTTTCTTCATGCGCGAAATTTGCACCATGTGTTTGGTTGACAATCCCGTTGAGATGAGTGGACCTGGGAGAACAGTTGAAATTGACGAGAGTCAATTCATGAACCGCAAATATAACCGCGGTAGATTTCGAGAAGGTCAATAGGTTCTCGGCATGGTCGAGCGAGAAACGAATGCGACGATGATGGTACCAGTCGACAAGAGAGATGCAGAAACTCTTTTACCCATAATTCGGCGATATGTTCGCCCAGGTACCCGCATCATAACGGATGGCTGGCGAGCCTATCATGCCCTACAGAATCATTTTGTGGTCAACCACAAATACAACTTTGTGGATCCGGACGACCCTACAATCCACAGAAACCGTGTGGAAGGAAGCTGGGCTCATTGCAAGTTAAAATTCAAAGTGATGAGCGGGACTAGCCCGGAAAACTTCAATGGTCACCTACAGGAATTTCTGTGGCGCCGCCGAATGAAAACAAATTTCTTCGGCAATATACTGTATTGGATACGATATTATGATGACGTTTAATAAAATATTTGGAAAAAAACATTATTTTCACTAAATATTTTCAAAACAACATTGAAAAAGAAAATCACATTCCGTTGCTCAAAAACATTATTTCTTGAAAAAAAAAAGATTATTCTATTTTATTTATTATTTTCAATCAAATAAATTATTTTTCAAATAGTCTGTATTATGTTAATTATTAGAATATGATGAAAGAAAAGTCTGAAATTAATATGAAAAAAAAATTGTTGTATCACTTTCAGGCATCCGTAGACACTTTCTTCAACCCTTTAACACCGGAAGCCAGCTTATACCCCTGTTATGCCCATTCGCCAATAAAATTATTATACCTTAAAAAAAAGAGTGAAGGGTTAACGTGATTTGTTTTTACTAAGGAGTCACTACTTATCACGGCTTAAAGGCAACTCAAGGATAAGCGTTAATGAGTGTCAGGCGGACGGTAAGACAACACCATGAGGATTGGTAACGCTGGTTGAAACTTGAAAGAATTTGGTTAATTAAGCGGATGACTCAACAAAAATTTGTTTACATTGGACTTGAAAACGACCATGTTGTAGTCAGCTGGGAAGCAGCCCTGTGGTATTGCGTTCTACATACATGGATTGATTTACTCCTCTCCAGGAGTTAGGCACAAGGCCAGTTTTTATCTTACTCCCACAAGTGAGATGTGACCCAAGGTCGGGTCGGGAAAGTGGGGTTTAAAAATTGCCTGGGCAGCCCCGTCGGCATTCCCCGGTAGGCGTTCTACATACAGGTAGTTCTCGGAAAAAAAAAAAAAAAAAAAACTTTGCTCATTGAAATCCGTTTAGTTTTAGGTACACAGGAAGCAAGGAAAATTATTGGTGCTTGTATAATAAAAAGCCGAAAAAAAGTTTTTTTTTGTCTTTTAGTGTTGGAGAGGTAAATAAGGGGCAGGTAACTCTTCACAACAGCTCTAGGCCACATGTTCGTCTTTTACCACTGTCCGTTTTTCACAACTTTTTACTGACCATTTTCTTTTTTTTCTTTTTTCGGTGTACACTTATCTATCAGGCTGCTAGAGAATTCTGGGATTTTTGGAAAAAAATTTCAAATATTTTACATTTTAGGAGGGGGGATCAGTTTCCAATGTTAATTCAACGTAGACTGATCCCCCTCTTTTTGACCATCTTATTTTTTTTTTTAAATCTTTTTCGGTGTACAATTACCTATCATGTCAGTAGAGAATTTCGGGGTTTTTGGAAAGAAACTTTAAAAAATTAAGATTTTAAGACGGGGGATCAGTTTTCAATGTTAATTCAACGTAGACTGATCCCCCTCTTTTTGACCATCTTATTTTTAAAAAAAATCTTTTTCGGTGTACAATTACCTATCATGTCAGTAGAGAATTTCGGGGTTTTTGGAAAGAAATTTTTAAAAATTGAGATTTTAAGACGGGGGATCAGTTTTCAATGTTAATTCAACGTAGACTGATCCCCCTCTTTTTGACCATCTTATTTTTAAAAAAAATCTTTTTCGGTGTACAATTACCTATCATATCAGTAGAGAATTTCGGGGTTTTTGGAAAGAAATTTTTAAAAATTGAGATTTTAAGACGGGGGATCAGTTTCCAATGTTAATTCAACGTAGACTGATCCCCCTCTTTTTGACCATCTTATTTAAAAAAAAATCTTTTTCGGTGTACAATTACCTATCATGTCAGTAGAGAATTTCGGGGTTTTTGGAAAGAAATTTTAAAAAATTGAGATTTTAAGACGGGGGATCAGTTTTCAATGTAAATTCAACGTAGATTGTGAATTTTATTAATGGTTTCATATCTCAAAGATAATGTCTATCAAAACAATCCCCAGACTATTCCTGAACTGAAGAAGGCGGTCATCGCAGCCAAAATCCGTGCTGTGCCAAAAGAGGAGAGTGTCAGAGTTATTGACAATTTTGCACTTTATATCCAGGTGTGTTTATCATTGGCGATAAAACAAAGACCGTTGGATATTCCTGACTGAATATTGGTGGACAAGTCAGGCACAGACCGAAGTTTATTTGTATCAAATATGATTGGGTTGCAGAAAGTATTGTGGATTTTATTAATGATTCTATGGGTGAATTTGTTGGTTTTTTTTGAGAGGCGGGAGGTCACTTTGTATATTGTTTTTTTTTTTTACATTCTGCTGGGGTGGAGGGGAGGGGTGAATTTGATGGTGCGTGGGAGGAGTGCTCCAATGGCTTACCTTTGGGGGTTCATAATTTTGATTCTCAGGTGAATCATCTATGTTGTCAGGAGTCGGAGATAAAAAGATGGACAAAACCTCCTGAAAAAATTCACAATCTTACTTAACAGACAGAAAACCAAATAAAAAGAAAAATGACCAAGGGAAGAGTTTATCAGGCATGTAAAAAGGGACATAGCTCTGTATTTGACAAAACAGAGTTACTTCCCTTTGAAACAAAAATAATATTTTGAAAAAAAAAAAAACACAGTTTAAAATAAAACAACACAAAAAAAATTTGCAAGTAAAACATTACCAGTCAACGCTGGGTAGATACAACTGGTTTATAATTAAATCGTCAAACAGATCTTAATTTAAAATTAAAAATAGAAGTCCAATGTGTATGGTTTTATGGAGTCTATTAAGCATGTGTACGAAGTGTGATGATGTATGGAAGCGATACCTGGCCATTTATGGTGAAGGACGTGTTGCACCGAGAGAAATGATAATGATGCGATAGATGTGTAATGTGAATCTTAAAGACAGACTTAGATCTGATGACCTCAGAGGAAAATTAAATCTGAACATTATAGGGTATAGGGAGATGTGTGTAGAGCAGGAGACTTCATTGGTTTGGTCATGTTGAAAGAATGGATGAGAGTGGTTGGGTTAGTTGAGGTAGCAGGACTAGTTGGCAGGGGAAGGCCAAAGAAAAAAGAATGAAGCGATAATTCAATTTAATTCAATTAATTAGGCAAAAAATAAAACAATATTCCAAGGTCCAGGGATCCTGATTGAGAAGGCAGCCCTCCTTCGATTCAATCGAAATCGGTGGTGAAATTGTTTCTTGTGGTGTTCGCGTAGACCTCTTTCTGGTGCAGGAGTGAATAATAGGTCCGGAGGTATATGGTAATGACTATTGAGGAGATTCTAAGCCAAAATGAGATCACCGCATAATCGTCGACGCTCAAGGAAGAAAAGGTTAAGTTTCTTGAGTCGGCTTTCATAGGGCAGATCCCATAGACCCTGAACCATTCGAGTAGCCAGTCTTTGAAATCTCTCCAGATGTCAGATATCACGTATTAGATATGGAGCAGAGGCTTGGACACGATACTCGAACAGTTGTCTGGCGAGGGAGACATAAAGTGGAACGAATATTTCAGGAGTGAGTTTGCAGAAAGAACGTCGAATGAGAAATAGAGTGTTCCTTGCTTTGTTTACAGCCTGAATGCAAATGGATTTGAGAGAAAGAGGGATAAATAAAGACCTGGTCAGATATAGGTTAGTTTGGAAGTCAATTTCTAAAACTTGTCAACATATGGCAAAATGTAAAATGGACGTTAAACTGAATATGATGATGATGCTGCTGCTGCTGCTGCTGCTGATGATGATGATGATGATGATGATGATGATGATGATGATGATGATGATGATGATGATCGACAACGTTGACATTGAAAGAATGGATGAGAATGCTTTGGTTGTAAATGTAGAACAGTTTAGGTAGCAGGATTGCGTATTTCTATGCAAATGCTGTGTGTGTGCGTCTATGCTTGTTAAGATGTATGTGTTTCATATACAGACAGTTGTGTGTATGCTTCCTTATGCCCCATGTTAACTTGTGTGCATATTAACGAAAGAATGTTATTTCATTTAAGGTTCCTCAAATGAAATAACACTCTTTCAAAACGAAAGACATTTCTTCAAATGGATTAACATATCTGATGAGAGCGGACCACCGCTTGAAACGCGTTCTATAAAATGATAAAATGATAAAATAACAAAATAACAAATAAATGTTGAAAAAAACTTTTTACAAATGTTAGTAGCCTTACTCCTATATATATATATATATATATATATGATAATTTTATTTACACAGACATGTACAAAATCTGCGACACTGGCATGTCGATGTTATCGATCAACAGTTACTATAAACTGAGATCTCATCAGGCAGAGTTAGAATCCGATCTTAACCTCAGATCATATATATATGGAAACATACTTAGCTGGGTGACTTCATATTAATATAAATGTAAACAAATAAAGAATTAAAATAATCTTATATATTTTTGAAATTCAAAATGGTGAAATTCATGAATATTACATTTTGTAATGACTAATTTTGTAATGACAAATATTGACATAAACCATGTTCTCAGTGCTTTTTTAATTTACATAAAAATGAAAAAATAGATCTCGACAAAATAAGAGTGTAGGGAATTCTTGTTGTTGTTGTCGTCATGGTGATGAAGTGCACAGATCCCCGTCCCGGGGATCTGTGCACTTCATGGGAGGTGGACGTGACAGGGAGGTGAGGAAGAGATGGATGTGTGCTTCCATCTTACCTTAATAGACTCTACATCAACAACAGTTGACAAGACGGGCGAAAGAAAGTCTAAAGTCTGAAATTATTGTAAACAAAATAATTTTTATTTTCAGGATTTAAATTTGGCAAAAAAAAAACACAAAAAAAAAAACTTTATGTATTTCTATAATAATACAAAAAGGCATTTCATGTTCGTAGGTATGGTATCAACTTTCACATACATTTAAAAAAGATTAGATCATACGATTAGCAAAGATGGTGATTAGCAAAGATGGTGATTAATTTGATGTCGCTAAGGTCAAAAAATTCTGACTTTATCAATTTTAAAATTAATTGTTCCAAAATTAAATTATGCCGTCACATCGACTAAAACATTTTTTTTGTTATAGTAACTGACGTCTCAAGATGATAACACTCAAGATGAGAAATGTAGTCCAAATAACCAAAATTATGCATATGTTGTAAAATAATGAAAAAGTTCCCATAAACACTTGGTTTCTGCACCATTGAAACAAATAGTGATCAACATTCTTTTTTTCCCTACAGATGGCGTCTGTGTAGTCTGCAAATCTGCGAACCTGCATTTTCTACTGATTAGTAACCGCTTCTCATTGGTTTCTTGAGTTTGAGCGACTAGATGAGTTTTTTTTTTTGTTATTGCACCCCTGCTCACGTTCACAGGAGTCAAATGGTGCTCTTCCTTTTGTTTTTTTTTTTTGTTTTTTTTTTTTGTTTTTTTTTTTGTTTTTTTTGGGTGGGGGGGTATTAGTTGAAAGAACATATTGTTTTCTTACGTCTGTTTATTAAAAAGACAACTTGCCCAGGCTCGTATGTCTTTTGGAATTTTTTTTTTTGTACCAGACAGTGTAAGATTAATCTTATGATTTGTTTGACCACTAAGCTTGATTGAATGAGCTTTATCCTCTATCTATTGATATACTATTTATCATCATTATTATTATTATTATTATTATTATTATTATCATTATTATTATTATCATTATTATTATTAGTATTATTATTATTATCATTATTATTATTATCATCATTATTATGATTATTATTATCATTATTATTATTATCATTATTATTATTATCATCATTATTATTATTATTATCATTATTATCATTATTATTATCATCATTATTATCAATATTATTATAATTATTTGTATTATTATAATTATTTGTATTATTATAATTATTTGTATTATTATTATTATTATGATGATGATGATGATGATGATGCTGATGATGATGATGATGATGATGATGTACAACCTCAGTTTTCGAATATAATTTGTTCTGAAAAACTGTTCGAAAACCGAATTGTTTGAAAACCGTATATTTTCCCATTATAATATAAAAAAGATTAATTCGTTAATTTTTATATATAGACTATTTTTTGGTATTTAATGAGTTAACATACAAAATTATTAAGCAGATTAAGCAGTTAGATTATTGTTTTTAATACTAACTATAATGTATAATATAAAACTTTATTTTGTAAAAAAAAAATATATTTTGTACAAAAATATATTCTGTAAAAAAATATATTTTATAAAAAAAATATATTCTGTAAAAAAATATATTTTTTTACAAAATATATTTTTTTTAAAAATATATTTTTTTTAAAAATATATTTTGTAAAAAAAATATATTCTGTAAAAAAATATATTTTGTAAAAAAAATATATTTTGTAAAAAAATATATTTTTTTTTACAAAATATATTTTGTAAATAAAATATATTTTTTAAAAATATATATTTTTTACAAAATATATTTTGTAAATAAAATATATTTTGTAAAAACAATATATTTTGTAAAAAAAATATATTCTCAGTGAACTTTTTATGAATTTTTAGTGTATATTTTGACCAGTTTACTATACATTTTGTAATATTTCAAAAAAAGTTTTAGTAGGCATTAAAAAATATTTCCTAAGTAAAAAAAAACGATTCAAAAAAATAAAAACCCAGATTGATTTTAAAAACCGAGATCTGAATTTTAAAATCCACGAGTGGCAACCTTGCACAAAAGTGTTAACGTTTCATCAGAAAGTTTGCTTTGGTTGCCGTCAGCGTGGTTCGGGAATCGAAATTTTGTTAGAAAACCGAGGCATCTAAATCTCCTTTCATTGGACACCTTATCAACGGACAATTACCAACTGGACAAACCCCATATCTTTTTTACACAAACTTTTTTTCACTCTCCATTACTTAATATTTTTTCAAATTTTGAATCTTGGCTTTTTCACTGCCAACTTATCCATCTATGTAATTCCTATGATGATAAGATTTTAATCTTTGAAAAGCCTTGGCTTAAGGAAAGAAAATAAACATGTTTTTACCGAGTACATCTTGCATTGAACAATCGAAGTTGAAATAGATTTGTAATTTGTACGTATTTATCCCTCTTCTTCTTTCATTTATCTTTATATATATATATATTTATATATATATATATATATATATATATATATATATATATATATATATATATATATATATATATATATATGAATAACTAATGACCTCTCTGTTGTTTGGGAATCGAAATTTTGTTAGAAAACCGAGACATTTCCGGCTTGAAAATCCGGATTGTTTCAGTTAATGAACCAGGGTTTGATTGAAGAACACATATATATATATATATATATATATATATATATATATATATATATATATATATATATATATATATATAGAGGGAGAGAGAGGGAGAGAGAGAGAGAGAGAGAGAGAGAGAGAGAGAGAGAGAGAAAGAGAGAGAAAGAGAGATTTTGATGTTTCACTGAGAATAGTGTATATTCAGTAAAGTCCGAAACAAGGCCAATAAAAACAAGCTCAATGAGTCCCGATTATAGGGTACAGAGCATTTATATGTATATTTGGAGAGTTTACCAGGATATTTTTGTGGATTCATCACAACGAAAAAATCTTTTATTTTATTTTTTATTTATTTTGTAAAGCTATAGTTCCCTACACGTGTTTCTCTACCTAGGTGTTTGCTAAGCAGTTCATCAGGGGAGATACAAAACCTAAGATATTGATCTCACCAACTGACAATACCCCACAGGGGATTGTCCTAGTTGAAATCACTTAAAAATGAAAAAAGGAAAATAAGTTCAAAAGACAGTTCAAACAACTCGGTAATATGTGGTAGCTGTGATGCGCCCCCATAAGAATCAAGTCAGGTGCAATCCAAAAAGGGGAAAAAAGAAGGGGGAATCCCCCCACATTCGGCGGAATACATAACTTCAATATAGGTAACCCCCCCCCCCCCCACCGAAAAAATCAAAATCAAAACAAAATCAAACCGTCAACAGGGCAACGCTTGATTAACTTCCAGGGCCTCAGGGGTGTGTGGAAGTATGAGTCCCCCTCCAAGTTTAAAATAAACGGCAGACTCATACTGCCACACACCCCGTCCCCAACCTACTGCAGCCATGCTTGACTATAACATATGTTGACCCCAGTTACCTTCCTATCAATCCCATTCATCTCGCGTCCTTTGAAGGAGACTGACCACTGCTGATAACGCTACAACCAAAATCATGATTTTCACTCTCTGCTTGTTCACGCCAACAACCATGCCCAAGTCTGGACACCTTCTGACAAACCAAAATTAATATTCTGTATGATTTTTATATACTGCTTTCTTCATCCTGAGGAAGTCTTTCAATAAAGACGAAACGTTGATAAATACATAAATCACATAGGTTTTGGCTTTTTCTTTTTCATTTTACACACACACACACATATATATATATATATATATATATATATATATATATATATATCTATATATATATATATATATAAATGTAAGTTCGTAATCCGAGGCAGGAGCAATGCGATATAGGTACCGGAAGGTGGAACAGATGAACAAAAATAAATGAGAAGAGAAAATATGAATGGAATCTTAAATCAATTTATTAATATTTCACGGTTTAAATACCAGAACAGTAAATAGAAAAAAGTTTACTGTCAAGCAATTGAAAAGGTCCGGAAAACGGGTAAACTTTAAACTTTAATTTTCGAGAGTGGAACCTCTCATTATCAAAAGAAACAGATAAAAAATATGACCAAGTGGTCGAAAAGGCGAGATGGACACAACTGTTGACGAAATGCTGCAGAGAATTGGTGGCAGATTTGCAGAAAATGAGTTTAGATAAGCTAATTGGATATCAATATTAATTGTTCCTATCATAATATATATATATATATATATATATGTATATATATATATATATATGTATATATATATATATATATATATATATATATATATATATATATAATAATAATGGTAATAATCCAGGTGAAAAATATCCACAGGGTGGTAATCCAGAGAATTTTAACCGGGTTTATAAAAAGTGCTCAATATCAAAATAGAGCTTTATATATGATAATTTTATTTACACAGACATGTACAAAATCTGCGACACTGGCATGTCGATGTTATTGATCAACAGTTACTATAAACTGAGATCTCATCAGGCAGTTAGAATCCGATCTTAACCTCAGATCATATTTGGAGAGAATGAAATGGAGGGATAGAGAAAGAGAAGAAAAAAAGTGTTGACAAAATTATCAGTTGATGGGTAGGTGAGGGTTTTTTTTTTTTGTTTTTTTTTTTTGTATATAGTAACAGCCTAAGGGGTTATAAGTTGATTACTAAGAAGGTGTAATCTATTATGCCTACAGTTAATTGATGTTTCTTGTTTTTTGTTTAGAAGTTTGCCCCTATCAATTTCCTTCTCTCTCGATCTGAATCAACAGACGTTCTCTTTTTCTCCCTCTTTTCCTTTATGTGTCTACCTTCCCATCACCTCTCCCTTCATTATATGCCCCTCTTTCCACCTTATATTTATTTATTTATTTGCCTTGTTTGTTTCCGATTTTAGATTTTAGATTTTTTGTTTTGTTTTTTGTTTTTAGATTTTTTAGATTTTTAATTTTTAATTTTAATTTTTTAACGGCCTCAATTTTTGAAATGTTAAATTTCTTTTCTTCTTCTTCTCTTTCTCTATCCCTCCATTTCATTCTCTCCAAATATGATCTGAGGTTAAGATCGGATTCTAACTCTGCCTGATGAGATCTCAGTTTATAGTAACTGTTGATCGATAAGATCGACATGCCAGTGTCGCAGATTTTGTACATGTCTGTGTAAATAAAATTATCATATATATATATATATCTTCCCTCTATCTCAGTCTCGCTAAAAAAGAGAAGGCTTCAGCTTGCTGGTCACTCCTGGAGAAATAAGTCAGAACTTGTGATTGACATTCGCCTATGAAATCCATTACGCGGCAAAAGATAGACCAACTTGTAGAAGACTCTGTGTGGGGATTTTCCCGATTGCCCGATTGGTCGTTTTAAAACAGAAAAACAAATAAGGTAGTACAAAAAATAATATTTACGCACACAAAAACTGGATAGAAAAAACAGGTAAAACAAAAAAGAGCCCAAGTTGCTCAAGAAAATCGGGTTTAGCGGTTTGGTGTCAAGGTGAATGGAATTGACAAATGTCCGTCTAAGTTTGAAATTGTATATAATGTTCTTATCTGCGTATTGGTTCAGAGCAGCCTTTTCGTGGAGACGACGAGGCGCCATGCCGTTACAGATACCATCTGCTATTCTCCGTGTCCAACGTGGTTGGCGCCTTAATTTTGGCTGTCCTCACCTTGCGGCCAACATCTCAACCAAGGGGAGATAATTTATATATTTTCGAGATCTGGATGTCATCTACAGAATCTGACGACAGCGATGTCTGACAGGGATTGTTGGAGGGAACGAATGTGGAGAATCCGAGAAGAATTCCGAAACCTGATTGATGTCCATGTGTCTGTTTTATTCAAACGATCTGCTTATAAGTTGTGCATTTAAAATAAATGATTTCTTTCGCGATTTTTCTTTCTCGTGTTTAAAAGAATAGAAACTTTTTTTTTTTTTTTAATTTTTCCATGCTTAAAGAAAAACCTTGCAAAACTGAGTGCAAAACAAGAAAGCAACCAAAACTGGGTACTTGTAATGAATGGGTATCCAGAGGATTTCAGTACTTACACAATCAGAAGAGTAGAAAGTGACTAACTTGGGTTTACTCTCGGCAGCCTCGTAACTCTTGCTTCCCTTATTTTGTCTTTTAGTCCTCACATTCCATGAGCGATGTTTCTGACAAAGGGGGAAGAATTGCTGTTTTCTGGGTCGGAATCTATCCATCTAACACTTATCGTTGGCTAGTTTTTGACCTTGAAGTAGTATTTTGTTTTTTAACTCTTACATCAAGTGGCTTCATGCCTTGTCTGGAGCGATTTTCATTAAAAAAAAAAATCAGTCCCAAGTATTCACGAAGAATTTCGGAGTATTGACATAAAAAGTAACAGAGAACAAACTGTTTTTTTTTGGTGGGGGGGGGGCAAAGAATTTATTCAACCAAACCTGATCTTTTTTTTGTTGTTTGCTCAGAACAGAGTAATATTTTTTAAGTGTTTAATTAAGGTTAGGGTCAATTATCCCTCCACCCTTTCCTCCCCTATTTCCGTATTGAGAATCAGTTTAACAATTTTCTTCAAAGTGAATCAACATTATTTTTGTAAAATTCTTTTTGAAGAAAGTTTTTCAAATTTTTTTTTAACCCTAACACTAACCCTAACCCTAACCTGATTTTGCATACGTATGCTTTAGTGTCATCTGCCTTCTTACATTTTTTCATGGCTTTCAAATTTCGTATCATCGAACTCGGATAAACATATATTCCTGAGCTCGAGGAGAGGGACTTGAGGAGGGCCGGAGGTTGCAGTGGCCGAAACGGTGTTATGATGGCGCGCAGGATGAGAAAGGTAATCCGAATAATCAAAATTATACAAATTATCAATCCTCATCTCAAAAATTCAGAAACAGATTCTCATCCTGATTTTTGACTTTCTTGTGTATCAAGATTGAAATTTAATTAATTAAACATTTTTCAAATTATTTGAGATCTGTTTTCGGTAGTTATCGTTAGTGCATCATCAAAGTTGTTATTTTTTGCGCTATCCTCTCTCTACACATATTGACAGGGTGGGCTTGGACTCCAGGTTGGGAAATTCATCTTGATTTCAGTTATTTGACTGTTTTCTTCCTTCCTATAGCCTTGGTCTTTTCAAAACTAAGGTCAATAAACATCTCCTGTCTTTGCGATACTCATCTTTCGTTCTTGTTAGCTCCTTACATCAAGTGGCTTCATGCCTTGTCTCGAGCGATTTCCATAAAAAAAATGCGCTTTTTTTATTCACATCGTCATCGTCTTCGATAAGAAAAGCAGAACAAAAAAAAAATGCGCTTTTTTATTCACAGACTCGGGAATCTCTGTCAAGACTCGGGACTGACTCCGTAAGTACTGAAATCCTCTGGGTGCCCATTCATTACAAGTACTAAAAACTGATGTAAACTCCTTCTGCAAACAAAAACAAACCACAAAAGAATTACCGTATTTCCCGCCACATTAAGACGCTAAGATCGAACGGCGACGTTTGCCGAAAAGGGATGTTCAGGTGCGTTACACAAATTTTGTCAGACTCCCAAACTTCCGCTGTCTTGTCGAAATTTTTGCATCATAAGACATTTTTGCATCATAAGACATTTTTGCATCATAAGACAGAGGGCCTCTTTTTTCGTGTGCCGGGAAATAGGATAGCTCGTATTTTTTAATTTTGAAAAAAAATAAATTAAATTAAAATTAAATTCTTTTTTTTTTTTCAATTCATCATGCAGTTAGTTTTTTAGTTTTCTTTTTTTTTTTCTTGTTGAGAAAAAATAAATTGCAAAAATATTTCCTTTTTTTTTTTTAAGTTAGAGACTGCTTTCGGCCTTATGAAAAACGGGAATCATTTTGCCGACGAATTCTACCCCCAGCATAAAAAAGTACAACAAAAAAAAATAATAATTGCCTACCTTATCAATTTGAACCCTCAACGTCTTTTTTCGAAACTCGGCGTCAGTCGGAAGGTTCTCCCAAAGTCGGTGCGAGGAGTCGTATTTCTGTTTGAATCGTGGAAAGTGCTCAAACATGTAATCGATAATAAATAATTTGATTCCAATAAGAATTCCTGAAAAACAAAAGAAAAAAGGAACATTGTGAAGAATTTCGGAAACTTTTATTTTCTCTTAGAAAGAAAAGTGACAAAAATAATAAAAAGAAATAAACAAATCGCAATTATAAAAATGGGTTAGATTAAATGCTTTAATCTGGGGGAGTGTAGTAACTGTTCTGTTGTCATGATACTATCTTCCCAAGCATTACCTACTCGTTTTGGGGTTGGGTAGTATCTGTTCTGTTGTTATTTATTCAGTTCAGATGACATTTCGGTAAAATGTATGCCTTCTTCAGACAAATTATTGTTATTAATTTACAAACGAAGGAAGTTAGTGAGTATCGTGAAGTGGTCGACCATAGTCGAGGGCGACCCAAAGGCTCCCTTTTTATCAGCTAGTACACCGAGATGTAGGGGAGGGCGCCACTATTTTCGCAGGATTACTCCACTTACCATTGATCTTTACTATATAATGCTGAGTGCTTAGGAAGAAGTGACATTTTATTTTTGTTTGTCTGATGGAAATCGCTCCAGACAAGGCATGAAGCCACTTGATGTAAGGAGCTAACAAGAACGAATATGATTATCGGCTCCCTTTTCATCAGCTACTACACCGAGATGTAGGGGAGGGCGCCACTATTTTCGTAGGATTACTCCACTTACCCTTTATCCTCACATTTTAATGCTGAGTGCTTAGCAAGAGAGCATCAAGTACCATTTCTGTAATTCTTTGGCATGACTTGAGCGAGGATTGAACCCTGTTCTTCCGGCCCATTAGCGAACACTGTTTTTTACCTCATGGAAAATGTGAAGAAGACATGGCCGGATATTTGAAGCATGGTGAATATCTGCGAGAGTATTTTTCCCGCGTGTTTGATTCTAAAGAATGTACGAACCCCCATTGACGGCATTTTATTTTCCTTCTCGTCTACATAAGCCGATTAATCATTTTTGTCGAGATATTTACTAATTCAGCTTAGTATTGGATTAGTGGAAACCTCCGATGATGAGGATAACTTGCTAACCCTAACCCTAACCCTAACCATCACGTGACAAGTAGATTGCCGTTTTACTGTTTTGTTATTGTTAAAACAAATATCAGTTCGAATCGCCTTTTGGAAGTACGCCAATCCGATTGCAACGGAAAGAAAATAAATTATTTCTAAAAAAGTGAAACATCAAAAAATGTGAACAAAGCTCATAATCGTCGATTTTCTGTATTTCTGAGACGAGGCGTTTTCATTATATATTTCAGTGTTCGGACTGACTTCCTCATCTTTCGGTCGTTCTGCCCTCCGGCCATCATCAGGTGTCCTGTATCAAATTCGGGAACCGTCTATCTGGACTCTCAAATCCAATCCCTTTATTGTCACGGGGGGTACCACCTTCGAGTTCCATTTTTTGGACGCACTCGTTAATTCTCCGTTGCTTTCAGTTCTACTGCTGCTGCTACTGCCGCTGCTGCTGCTGCTTATCGCCGTATTGCTGCTGTCGTTGAATGTGACTTTTCACTGCCTTCGCCCAGAATTGAACTTAGCACCTCCAGATAACTTGCAAATTTCGAACCAACAGCTTAGACCTCCCGGCCATGTCAGTCCAAACACTTAAATCCATAAAAAACTCATAATCGCCGGTTGAGTTTCGATTCCGGCTTGAATCACTGGCTGGTCTAGCCGCATTAATAATTATATATATATATATATATATATATATATATATATATATATATATATACACACACACGAATGAAACAATAAAGATAAATATTATATCTTTATATTATATCCTATTATGATAAGTCAATGTTCGATGTACTAGATAGAGCAATAATATATATATATATATTAAAATTGAAAATAAAAACCTTTATCAATGCAAGATTAATTTATTATTTTTTTTTTTTACTTTAATCTTATTAATTTTGTTTTTTGATATAATGTCCTTGTAATGTGTGTTATCCGCGGAAATGTTGTTGACGGTTATGAATTCAAATTCTGGTTGTAGAACGAAGACGCATTGGCTCGAAGTTTAGAAGGATGGATCGTTCATTTAAAAGCATTGGCGGGTGAGTATTATTAAAATTGAAAATAGAAGCCTTTATCAATGCAAGATTAATTAAAAAAAATTTTTTTTTTTACTTTAATCTTATTAATTTAAACGGTCTTGAACTGCCAAAAGTGTTCAAGTTGGTGAAGAATAGGCATGCAGCCGTAAAGCTGCTTTCAAAACTATGTCTGGTCGAAATACGACTAGACAATCAGTCCCCACCCTCATCACAGGATTAATTGTGACCTGATTCGACAAATAAACCGGATGATGATGATGTTGATAATGATGATGATGATGGTGATGGTGGTGATGATGATGATGATGATGATGATGATGATGATGATGATGATGGTGGTGGTGGTGGTGGTGGTGGTGGTGATGATGATGATGATGATGATGATATTAAAACGGTTTACGCTTATTTAATTCTATGATACAACATAAAATTTTGTAATGCCGTATATATGGTAATCCACAAACAGATTTTTAAAACAGTTTCTAATGAATTAATATTCTGTAATTTGGAATTTTACATTGTCATATTTTCTTATAATAGTTCCGTCGATGCTAAAACATCTGATGTCGCTGCTTCGCTGAGAACATTTATTTGCACAAAATATAAAATTTTACATTTGGAACAAATTAGGCACAAGGCCATCAAAAATGTGGGGTTAAATGGAGGTCGTTGGTCATCCTTGGTCAAAAATGATAAAAAATGCCTATCCTACTCTTAACTAGAATCATCTCAGTCACCACAATACCACATTTACTCTACTTAATATATCCAACATTTGTTATCTTAGCCAAAAAACCTAGGAACTATAAAAAAATATTGTTTTTAATTGAATGAAAAAAAAATCTATTATTGTATTATCTTTTAATGGGGGTGGGTAGCGTAGTATCTGTTCTGTCGTCATAAGACTGTCCTCCCAGGAAGTACCTCCTCCTTTTTAAGGGTAATCCTCCCATGTATTGCATCCTCCTTTGGGGGAGGGGGTGATGTAGTATCTGTTCTGTTGTCATGAAACTATCTTCCCGGGGACTACCTTCTCCTTTTTTTGGGGGGGGGGGAGGGGGGAAGGGGGTGTAGCGTAGTATCTTTTCTGTTGCCATGTTACCATACTCACAGGCATTATTACCTCCGCTATTTTGGAGGGGGTAGTGTAGTATCTGTTCTGTTGTCATGATACTATCCAAACAGGCATTACCACTTCCTTTTTTTTTGGGGGGGGAGGGGTCCTCCCAGGCTTTAACGCCTCCTTTGGGAGGTAGTGTAGTATATTTACATTTGCCATGATACATTCCTCCCAGGCATTAACTCCTCTTTGGGGGGGGGGGGAGGGAAGTATAGTATATGTTCCTAGGATTACCATCTCCATTTTTTTGGGGGGGTGGGGGGTAGTGTACTATTTATTCTGTTGTCATAATATCATCTTCTCTGTCATTACCTCCCCCTTTCGAGGGTCAGTTAGTTCGTTTATCATAGTAGCATCCTCCCAGCCGAGCAAAAATATGCGACCAGAGGGAGGAGCATATATTCGGTAGTAATAATAAGATAACTCTTAGCTATATGGGTCCAAATCGCCTTCAGGAAAAGCAAATTTTAAAGTTCTCCAACTGTTGTATGCATTTTATGAAAGAGGGACAGAAATATCAAGGAGGAGATGGGGAGAGAGAGAGAGAAAGAAAGAAAGAGAGAGAGAGAAAGAGAGAGAGAACGAGAAAGAAAGAAAGAAAGAGAGAGAGAAAGAAAGAAAGAGAGAAAGAAAGAGAGAGAGAGAGAGAGAGAGAGAGAGAGAGAGAGAGAGAGAGAGAAAGAGAGAAAGAAAGAGAGAGAGGGAGAGAAAGAGAGAGAGAGAAAGAGAGAGAGAGAGAGAAAGAAAGAGAGAGAAAGAAAGAGAGAGAAAGAGAGAGAGAGGGAAAGAAAGAGAGAGAGAGATAGAGAGAGAGAGAAAGAAAGAGAGAGAGAGAGAGAGAGAAAGAAAGAGAAAGAAAGAGAGAGAGAGAGAGAGAGAGAGAGAGATGGAGATAAAGACAGAGAGAGACAGAGAAAGAGAAAGAGAGAAAGAGAGAGAGAGAGAGAAGGCGGAATAAGTGACAAAGAAAATCATAAAAAGAAGAAGAGGTTTGGAAGGGTGGAAAAGGGGAAAGAGACAAAATGAGGATAGAGAGAGGGGGAGGGGAAAAGAAAGAGAAAGAGAGAGAGAGGAAAAGAGGGAGAGTAAAGTAGAGGGTGGAGAGAGAGGGGGCAAGTACATGGAAAAAGGGAGAGAAATGGGGAGAGGGGTAAGTAGAGAGAGATTGGAAGAAGAGAGAAAAAGAAAAGAAAAAGGTGTGCGTGGAAAGAAAGAGATGGGAAAAGAAAGGGGGAAGAAAGATAGAACGGATAAAAAAGAGAGAAAAAGAGAAGAAAAAAAGAGAGAGGGGAGAGAGAGAAAGAGTAGAGAAAAGAGATACAGTTAGGGAAGGAAAGAAAAAACAGAAAATGAAAAAGAGGGAGAGAGACAGAGAAGTAGAGTGAGAAGGAAAGAGAGAGGAGGGAGGGGGAGAGGAGGGGGAAGGAGGGAGGGATGGGAGAAGAGAGGGGGTGGGGGGGGGAATGAGGTGGAGTGTCACACCAAAGTAGTTAATGAGATTTGTAATATTGCACAGAATTGCAACAGAATTTCTAAGTCCAAATCGCCTAACGAAAGAATATCTTCTTTACGGACACAGGACACGCCCGAGGGAGAGAAGAAAAAAAACGAAAATTGTGTTAATACTTTTGCATAAATAAAATAAATAAATAAATCTTTTTTCATTCGCTAAAAATGGATGAGGTTAATCACGGATTTAAATCAGAACGATAAAAACAACTTCATGATGATGATCATCATCATGATCTAATTTAACGCCTCGTTTAACGCCAACTTTATTTGTCACAAACATCGGACTACAGTTTGGTAGCCTCTTTCAAAGCCGCTTTCCAGGGATCAAAACTTCCCAACGTGGAAGCCATTTCCATCGGACCGCAGATCACAACATGGAATCTTGCTTAATTGGTGTCTTATATTCTTCAGAAGATTAACATCTACGCTGATGATACCACTCTCTATTCTGGTGTTGCTTCTCACCAATCTCCCTGAGATCAGTTGAAATATGCAGCTGATCTAGAAGTTGACCTGGGTTCAGTTGTGGTCTGGGGTACGAAATGGCTTGTGTCGTTTGATCCAGTTTAGACTTTGAGTCCATACATTAGATCCATTGTTCTTTCTGCTTCTCATAAAGTCGGTTCTCTCTATTGCTCCAAACATTTTCTCACACCTGAGGCTATTCTCTATCTCTACAAATCCACAATCAGACCATGTATGGAGTATTGTTGTCATATTTGGGTTGGTGAATCTCTGTCCCATTTGAGGGTTCTTGATAAGGTGCAAAAACGTATCTGTAATTTGATTGGCCTTACCCTTTCTGCTACCAATCTGCTATCTTCTCCCATATCTGAGATGTGTTTATGCAGCTGATCTAGAAGTTGACCTGGGTTCAGTTGTGGATTGGGGTATGAAATGGCTTGTTTCATTTAATCCAGTTAAGACTCAGCTCGTGTCTTTCAATCGTAGGCGTGCCCCTTTTCTTCTTGAGATTCTCATGGATGGCTCTGCTCTTGAGGAGTAATCGACTCTGAAACTTCTTGGGTGTTTCTCTCTCATTAAATCTTTCTTCGGGTTCATACATTAGATCCATTGCTCTTTCTGCTTCTTGTAAAGTCGATTTTCTCTATCGCTCCAAACACTTTCTCACACCTGAGGCTATTTTCTGTCTCTACAAATCTACTATCAGACTATGTATGGAGTACTGTTGTCATATATGGGGGGGGGGGGGGGGTAGTGTACATCAACAAGAAATTATCACAATTGGCTGTTTATTAGCAAACTGAACACTTAGATATGCGACGAAGAAAAAGCAAATTTTTGTCAGTAACAATAAAAAAATCTTAAATAAATATTTAAAAATTGTAAAAATAAAATTTGTAAAAAAAAATGACAAAAAAATTTTTTTTTGTTGTTATTTTTGATTGTTTGAAAGATTTTTTTTTTTTTTTTAAATAATTAAAATCTAAAAAGAGTTCTTATTTTTTAGAGAAATACTCACCTATGACATAGAATATCATGTTAGCCTCAAAGAGGCATGACACAATAAAAGCGAGGCAGATGGTCGAGAAGAGCTGTTTCGTGGCCGGCGGGTAACGCCAGGTCAGCAGGCTGAAACAAGACGGAAAAAAAAAAAAAATTTAGTCTTTGTTTCTCTCGTCAAAATTGCTAATGTTTCCGAAAATCAACTTGGAGGATATACCAGCGATAAGTAGTAAAAACATCTTTAAAATAATTTCTTTGTCTTGAGTCATCCATCAATTGACGGTGAAGCATTCACAAAGTTCGTGCGACATGACGAAACGGGCTGACTACTGATCACCATACTGCAGTGCTGCTTCCCACCTTACTACAACATAGTCGTTTTCAAGTCCAATGTAAATAAATTCTTGTTGAGCCACCCTCTTAAATAATCAAATTCTGCCCAATTTCCATCATCATAATCAAGTATGTGGAACACTATACCGTGGGGATGCTTCCCACTTTACTACAACATAGCCGTTTTCAAGTCCAATGTAAACAAGTTCTTGTTGAATCGTCCTCTTAAATAATCAAATTCTGCCGAATTTCCATCATCATAATCAAGTATGTGGAACACCATATTGCAGGCCTGCTTCCCACCTTACTACAACATAGTCGTTTTCAAGTCCAATGTAAACAAGTTCTTGTTGACCTGTCCTCTTAAATAATCAAATTCTGCCCAATTTCCAGCATCGTAATCAAGTATGTGGAACACCACACCGCGGGGATGCTTCCCACCTTACTACAACATAGTCTTTTTCAAGTCCATTGTAAACAAATTCTTGTTGATTCGTCCTCTTAAATAATCAAATTCTGCCCAATTTCCATCATCGTAATCAAGTATGTGGAACACCATATTGCAGGCCTGCTTCCCACCTTACTACAACATAGTCGTTTTCAAGTCCAATGTAAACAAATTCTTGTTTAGCCACCCTCTTAAATAATCAAATTCTGCCCAATCATCACCCTCATTACCAATCATTACGGTGTTGTCTCACCGGGCACCTGACATTCATTAACCCTTATCCTCGAATGGCCTTTGGGCCTTGATAAGTGGTGACTCTTTAGTAAAAAACGGAGTCTGAATATGTTTGAACACCGTTAAACTTCCAGAAACATACGTAAAATTCTTGTTCGGCTGAAGTTTTACATTCCGAAATTCAATTTAAATGATATTTATATATTGTATTATATATGATGTTATATTGTTTTATCGCCCCCCCCCCCAAAAAAAAAATATATATATATAATTTTTGTTTTATTCCCATCAAAAGAAATTAACTCTGTTTGGATGAATATACAGTTTTTAAGATGGCGGACATTCAAAAATAAACCCGAACAAAGTATTTTCTGGAAGGAATTAAATCGAATTACACTTCATTCTTCTAAACAACATGCAACAATGATCCACAAGAAAAACTGACAAACTAAAATCGAATATTAATTTAGTAGGAAGAAAGCTATCAATAGCAAAGAAACGATAAAGAGACTGACTTTACTTTATATATTAGATTATATATGATGTTATATTGTAACATTATATACAAAGAAATGATAAAGAGACTGACTTTACTTTATATATTAGATTATATATGATGTTATATTGTAACATTATATACAAAGAAATGATAAAGAGACTGACTTTACTTTATATATTAGATTATATATGATGTTATATTGTAACATTATATACAAAGAAATGATAAAGAGACTGACTTTACTTTATATATTAGATTATATATGATGTTATATTGTAACATTATATACAAAGAAATGATAAAGAGACTGACTTTACTTTATATATTAGATTATATATGATGTTATATTGTAACATTATATACAAAGAAATGATAAAGAGACTGACTTTACTTTATATATTAGATTATATATGATGTTATATTGTAACATTATATACAAAGAAATGATAAAGAGACTGACTTTACTTTATATATTAGATTATATATGATGTTATATTGTAACATTATATACAAAGAAATGATAAAGAGACTGACTTTACTTTATATATTAGATTATATATGATGTTATATTGTAACATTATATACAAAGAAATGATAAAGAGACTGACTTTACTTTATATATTAGATTATATATGATGTTATATTGTAACATTATATACAAAGAAATGATAAAGAGACTGACTTTACTTTATATATTAGATTATATATGATGTTATATTGTAACATTATATACAAAGAAATGATAAAGAGACTGACTTTACTTTATATATTAGATTATATATGATGTTATCTTGTAACATTATATTGAATTACATATGATGTTAAACGTCAAACAAAAATGCAAAGAATAAAATATTGGCAAAACATGTAATATTCTGTTCATAACTAAGCAATGTTCCCATATGGGAACATACTATTATCTCAATAATTATGGTATAAGCATGACATTTTCAGGATTTTCTAGCAGACAAAGACTAAATGTTAAAATACCAACTTCTTCTAACTTAAAAGGCAACTGAAAAGGTTAACCCTAATCCTAACTCTAACTTTCATAATGCCAGCTGAAAAGGTTAAGGACAGGCCTATCAGTTTTACCGCAAATTATCGGAAAAAATATCAGATAAAATGAACAGAAAACATTTTATGATTGAAAAAAATGTAGAAAATATTGAAAACGTTTCGCATACCTGTTAATTTTTTCCAAATTATCGGAAAAAATATCAGATAAAATGAACAGAAAACATTTAATGATTGAAAAAAATGTAGAAAATATTGAAAACGTTTCGCATACCTGTTAATTTTTTCCAAATTATCCGCCAAGGCACCGAGCGTATTCTGATCGGGTGAAAATAACAAAAAAAGAAGAAAAGAATAAGACAGAATTAGAAACCAAAATAAATTAAGTTTCGGAATTGTTTTTAGATGAGGATTGATAATTTGGATCATTTGGACTACTGTTCTCATCTTGGTTGTTATTCACCTGGACCCATGGTGCAACGGATAAAGTGCTAAGTAATAATCAGTTCTAAGTGATAGTCTTCTGGAGGTCGAAGGTTCAATCCTCACTACAGGCAATACCAAGAATATAATTAAGAATTACTTAAGACTTCTACGAGAACGAGAACAATCTACCCCCGTGGATTAATTTTAGTTCGAAATTCCGTACAGATTCCTGAGTTTGACATTAAGATTCCTGAGTTCAGGAAGATACACCTGAATAAAGGTCGGAGGTTACATTGACCGAAACATTGTGAGAATAGCATCTAAGATGAGAACTGTAGTCTGAATAACGGAAATTGGCGGGACCCGTGGAAATTCCACAGTTGTATCTTTCATCTGTTGTATGTTGCTATTCAAGTATTAGCGATCACAGGGGGAGACTACTCATGCTTTACTTATTCAAGTATTAGCGATCATAGGGGAGATAACTCATGCTTTACTTATTCAAGTATTAGCGATCATAGGGGAGACAACTTATGTTTTACTTATTTAAGTATTAGCGATCATAGGGGAGACAACTCATGCTTTACTTATTCAAGTATTAGCGATCATAGGGGAGACAACTCATGTTTTACTTATTCAAGTATTAGCGATCATAGGGGAGACAACTCATGTTTTAATTATTCAAGTATTAGCGATCGCAGGGGGAGACAACTAGTGCGACCCGTGGAAATTTCACTGTTGTGTCCTTCATCTGTTGTATGTTGCTGGCGTGCTTAAAAATATTTCCATTCTATGGATGGCCGACACGAACTCAGACCCCTCTGTTTAAACTGAAACATACTTATCTAAGTATTCGGGTTAATGGAGTTTCAGAATATATCTGGTTATGGGGTCTAACCCTTGTAGAAGTTTGTGACATATTTTCATTCTATGGACATCCAGTGTGAACGCAGTCCCCACGATATTATTGCATCATCTTTTGACAGAACAGCCCGAACACCAAGAAAGTGTATTTTAATCCTTAAATGTTTTTTGTTTCAAATATAACTCAATCCCAAAACCAAGGAATATCCTAACCCTTAAATGTTTTTTGTTTCAAATATAACTCAATCCCAAAACCAAGGAATATCCTAACCCTTAAATGTTTTTTGTTTCAAATATAACTCAATCCCAAAACCAAGGAATATCCTAACCCTTAAATGTTTTTTGTTTCAAATATAACTCAATCCCAAAACCAAGGAATATCTTAACCTTTAAATGTTTTTTGTTTCAAATATAACTCAATCCCAAAACCAAGGAATATCCTAACCCTTAAATGTTTTTTGTTTCAAATATAACTCAATCCCAAAACCAAGGAATATTCTAACCCTTAAATGTTTTTTGTTTCAAATATAACTCAATCCCAAAACCAAGGAATATCCTAACCCTTAAATGTTTTTTGTTTCAAATATAACTCAATCCCAAAACCAAGGAATATCTTAACCTTTAAATATTTTTTGTTTCAAATATAACTCAATCCCAAAACCAAGATATATCCTAACCCTTAAATGTTTTTTGTTTCAAATATGACACACTGAACCCCCTTCTAACAATTGAACAGTTAAGTTTTTTTAAATTCATGACACATTCCAACAAAATGCCTATTTAACATAATATTCAACGAAAAATGTGTCAAATTGCAATGTGTTTCACATCTGCAACGAGCCTGTTGGCAAGTGTGAGTAGGTATTAGTATGATGTTGCATTAGTACATCTGCTAAATAGATAATGAGTATCTTCGATGTCATGATATTATCGTACCACCGTTGTTCAAACTCAAACATAATTATCTAAGTATCTTATGTAGTTTCAGAATATATCTAGTTATGAGGGTCTATCTCCTTGTAATATATTTCTATGGACGTCCAGCATGGATGCAGACGCCATAATATTATTGCACCATCTTTGAACAGAACAGATACTACACTTTGAATTATTTATTTGCAGAAAATATTTTTTAAAAATTACATTTAAAACAAATTAGGCACAAGACCATCAAAAGTGTGGGGATTGGGTGTCGTTGATCATTCTTGGTCTATAGTGATTACAATGTTTATTCTACATTTAACTAGAATCATCTCAGTCACCACAATACCACATTTACACTGGAGGCGGCGGGGGCGTCCTACTTAAGACATCCCCAAATTGATTGGAAATTTTATTGTTCATAAAGATACTACACTTTGATCCTAGCCGAAAAGTCAAGAAAGTGTATTTTAGTTTCGGTTCAACGTTCAACAAAACAACGACATCAAATAAAAATGTTCAAATTACACATCTTCGACGATCCAATCTTAAAAAAACGGGGTCATCGTCATTGTCACTGCCGCATTCGGTTTAACGTCCGTTTTATATGCTGGCATGCGTTGAAGGGCTTTTAGAAATTGACTTCCAGACTAACCTACCTCTGACCAGGTCTTTATTCTGCACACATCTCCCTATACTGTCCAGATTTAATCTTTCTCTGAGGTTATCAGATCTAAGCCTGTCTTTTAGACTCACATTGCCAGCCATCGTATCATTCTCATATCATTTCTTTCCATGCAACGCATGTCCTCAACCCTCACTAGCCAGGTTTCACTTCCTTACATGATCCCACTGCATACTTTTCTTGGTCGACAGTGGTAACGCTCTGCTGGTTAGTAATAGCAGAAGTTCCATGAATTTACTCCACCCACTCCTAACTCTTGCAATCCCACTAGCACCAGCTCCTCCTTGTGCTCCAATGGTATCATGGTGATAATGTACATACAAACTTAGCATATTTTTATCATGTAGATCAGTGCTCTTCAAACTTTTTTTGTCGCGACCCCTTTTTGGAAAAAAAATTTTTTCGTGACCCACCAAAAATTTTTATAAATAAAAAATAAGTTAATGGAGTGAAAAAATTCCATAGTTATAATTTTGGCGACCCCCTTTCTATAGTTACGCGACTCCCCTGGGGGTCGCGACCCCCACTTTGAAGACCTCTGATGTAGATAATACAAAACAAATTAAAATAACAAAATAATGAAACAAGCAAATGAAAACGTTGATATTTTTTTGAAAAGCCTGGTCGATGAAGCGACTCTGTCCATTTATGATTAAAATAAAATGGGGACGAATGTAATAAGTAATTGAGAGTAGCTTCCCTTATTTTGATTATCTCCCATTTGGAGAACTCTTCTGTTCCTGTTTCTAATTACAACAAACGAATGAAAATTTTCACGCTTACCTGCACTTTCTTGGCCACTTGAAGCACGACGTTAAATTTATCGGACACACCTTTGTCTTTATTATCCTCCGATTCCTACAAAGAAAAAAAACAAAAACAAACAAATGACGATGTTGACAATGAAGGTTATTGTTGAACCGAAGAGATAAGACGTGAGATCATTATTTTATCACTAAAATGACTTAATATCTTTATCATATTCATTAGTTACTTTTCGAATATTTCTATTTAGACAAATAAAATTACAATAAAAATAAATAATATCATTATTTTCATTTGATTTTAGGGATGGGGAGGGGGAGGGATCGAATGTAAATTTTTTTTTTGACAACAAAATTTTTTTTTTCTTTAAACTAGACGCTATCACCAAAATGCCACATTCATTCCATGGCTTTAATCCTACTTAAAAGATCCCCAAAGGCGTACAAAGAAGGGTGACAAAACTAATAAGTAAAGTAAAGGAGTACAGTTACAGGGAGAGATTGGACAAATTGGGATTGACTACTTTGCTGGAGAGAAGAATGAGAAATGATATTATTGAGACTTTCAAGATAATAAATGGCATTTCTAACTATGGTGGGCATTTTTTTAGTATTTCTCCTAGATCTGGAAGGTTATTGTCAAGGCAGTTTTCAAAAACTAGATCTGTTAACCAGTTAAGTTTTTTTGCTCACAGAAGAAGAAGAAGAAGAAGAAGAAGAAGAAGAAGAAGAAGAAGAAGAAGAAGAAGAATGATAATGATAATGATAATGATAATAATAATAATAATAGTTTCAATTAAATTTTATTTACAAAAATAAATATACACGAGTAATGATGGGGAGTGGGACAATCTACAACACCAAAAACGAAAGAAATTAAAGAACCAAACAAAATGCTAAAAATTTAATTTCACCATAAAACACCCCTTACTCTAACCCCTAACCCACTAATTACACACCTACCATGTCATTCAATTTCACCATAACACACCCCTAACCCACTAATTACACACCTACCATGTCACCCCCAAATCACTTCGACCTCAGCATTCTGCCTTCTAAAAGTGTTCTAAAAAAAAAAAAGAGAAAAAAGAAATTACTTACTTTCACTTCTTCCCCTGGATCAAGGTAATGAAGATTTAGGTTCCAGCCCCTACAGAATAAAAATGAAAAATGATTTAAATAAAACATTACACATCACACTGAGAGTGCATACCTGCACCAAGGTTCAACAATATATCACACCGAATTCCCTCTCTCTCTCTCTCAGATAAAAAAACAAAAAAACATTAAAACCCAAACTCTAACACGCTGTTTATATTTCCCTCGGAAACGGAGGGGGTTGAGTTAATTTCCTTAAACAGTGTAAACACATGAGCTCCAATCTCTGCCCCCATTCCCATAAAACATTCATGACAAACTCGTCTAGCTGCAACCATTGTAAATAATTTTCCTTTCTTCCTCTATGTACCTAAAACTAAACGGAACTTCCATGAACAGAGTTTCTTTCCAAGAACTTTCCATCTGTGGAACACAATACTGCGGGGCTGCTTCCCAGCTGACTACAACATGGTCGTTTTCAAGTCCAATGTAAACAAATTCTTGTTAAGACGCCCTCTTAAATAATCAAATTCTGCCCAATCACCACCATCGTTATCAATCATCACGGCGTTGTCTTACCATCCACCTGACACTCATTAACGCTTATCCTCGAGTGGCCTTTGGTTCTTGATAAGTAGTGACACCTTAGTAAATTAAAAAAAAAATCTATGCACACTAGTTAGGGCTAATTCCGGTCTTAAAATGATTTTTCAGTGTCATTATATATATTTATATATATATATATAAAGTCAGTTCATATCATATTCCAATAACCATGTTTTTATTTTATTATTTTTATTTTTTGACATTTCAAAAAACATAACATTTCTGTGAGATATATTTTTCACGGTCCGTTTCATTTGTCTTGTGCCAAACAACATTTTTATGTCAATATCGTCTCTGCAACATTAAAAAATAGCTCGCTTCAAAGCGAGTTTCTGCTACTAGTTTCATTCTATATATATATATATTGTGTGTATTTAGACAGCAGTTTCTCATTTATGCAAACATTGTTAAAAATAACAGAATTCGTCTTTTTTATTTTTTCAATTTTTCTGATGATCTTTTCTGTATAAAAATCAAACAAAAATTAATAAATCTTCCATTGGTTTCACAGGTTTCACAAACGTTTTCGATTCTTCGTCGAATCCTCCTCAGGTGTCAAAAGCAAACGAACAAAAAAGCTGGAGAAAGAAGAGAATTTTTAAAAAGACGGCGGAGAAACGCGCAGAGAACATTTCCGCATTGTTCCAGGAAGTCGTTGACGATTTAAATTCAACAACGCTGGATGGCAGCACAGAACAAAATCGCTTTACGTTAAGCATTTTAAAATGTTACCATTGGTTTCATATGTGATGTTGTTAATTTTAGGTTGTTGTGTTTTTATGTAGATAGCTTCTAGTATTTTTTTTTAAATTGGTTTTTGAATGTATAATTTTAGTGTTATTAACTAGAATTTGTCTTAAATCAGAGGGAGAGCAGTTATGTTTTTGTAGATGTTGGTAAATTGAGCTAGAGTTTACAGGATGCATGGTGATGCAGCAGGATAGGGTAGTGCTTGTAAAACCAATGTAGCTATTAGCTTTATTATTATTATGGGAGTTACATTCCCCCAAAGGGCATTTAAACTTATAAATAACATTGTTTCCTTCTTAGTGGTTTTTGAGTTGGGGAGGAATTGTTTTTTGCTACAAGATTTTGGGTTTTAAATTTCTTATAGTAAATAATTAGTCTAATGTTATTGTTACTGTCAATTGGGGATATGTATCTGTGTATAATATTTTTCATGACTTTTTCTTCTAATCTAAAGTTTGGTTGCATTTGATTACAATAGTATATGTTAATATTGTTTCAGTTGTGATGTTGAATATTAGTATTGCTTTTGACACCTACTGAGTTAGTAGATGTAGAACAGTTGAGGTAGCAGGTTCAGTTTACAGGGGAAGGTCAAGAAAAATAAAGAAGTGATAAAGATGGACCTGAGGGAAAGAGAGGTAAATAAAGAGCTGGTCAATTTCTTAAAGCCGTTCAATGTATGCCAGACATTAGACCAAATATAACGATACGAAAAAGAAGAAGAAGAAGAGAGTGAATTTTCAAACTTACCTGTGTCGCATATAATTAATGGCAAGTCTGAAGAGGATTAGAAAAAGGGTGACTGGCAGAAGTAAGCCATTCCAAGTCGAATACATATAAACCTTTCAATTAGAAAAACAAATAACAAATAATTAGCGAGAGAAAAATATTTCAACAATTTTATTATTATTAGGGGTGGGATGTAATGGGTGAAAATTTCAGATTCATGCGAGTAGTATTTTTTTGTGTTCATTTACACATAAATCACACTAAACAATCAAACATTTTGAAAATTTTGCAAAATTCAGAAGGTGCAGGCCAAAAATAGCCGTTAGGGCTCCACAGGACTCAAAATTCATCATTTTTCGGTGAAAAAGTGGTTTCATGCGACATTGCAGGTCCTAAAACATCCTCAAAAGCTATGAATGGATATAGATGGTTAAATCTGATATAGTACTGTAATTTTAGGACCATTATGTATAAATGAACACAAAAAATACTACTCGCATGAATCTGAAATTTTCACCCATTATGTCCCACCCCTATTATTATAGCTAACATCAGATTAGTGTCATCATTTCAGCTATTATTATATGTCTGTGAGACAATATGCATTTTGGAAAGCAGAGGTATGTCTCTTGCATTCAGCCAGCCGAGATTGGGACAAACATTCAATGGACGTGTCACACAGTGACTACAATTAATTACAAAGTAATTCTTCTTCAGTTGTAATTATATAATAAATAATTATATTTGTTGATCTATACAGAAGCGTTTTCATCCAATTTATTCTTCATATTTGTGTCTTACCACTCACAAAGACCACTTTACTCCAGTCTGTAACATAGTGGCCAAATTTTTTTAACGTAAGCAAATGGACAGCATGTCTAAAGATGTTGACTTCATTGTATGACATCAAATCAAATGAGTTATGTTCACAGCGCCATATTGAATCTAGTAGTTTGTTCTCAGCTGTCTGACCAGTTGAGTTTAAACTAAATAAACTGAGATAGAAGCCTAGAAAGTTAATTTATAAATAACCTTGAGCGTTCCATTTATGCTTAGATGGGAAACTCCATTCTCTGGGTTCTTATTGGTTGCTAGTCCATGTGTAAATAATCCTAATATAAATATTGTTTCATTCGAACAAGAATTTTACTATCAATTATTTGGAGCTATTATATCGGTAAGTGTAAATTTGATTCTACAATATTTATTGTAGTAGTAGCGAGTATAGGTCGTCTGTGTCTCTCTTTGTAGTAGTAGAATATTTTACTTGTTAGCATGAGTCTTGATACATCCAGGGCTCATGCTAACAAGTAAAATATTCTACTACTACAACGAGAGACACAGACGACCTATACTCGCTACTATTATATCCAGGACTACAGTATGTATGCAAAATGTTTTGTAGCTGACAGAGCTCTTGATTGTTAGCATTCATTATTATTCTCTGCCGATATGCAGTACTAAGTCTTTCTTCCGTCAGACATATGTATAATATTTTGTGGGGAAGACAATGGAAGTAGTCTCTCCAAACCTAAGGGAACTATAAGGCCTAATCTCTTTTAAAATTAGTGTACTCAGATGTTAGCTCAACCTTCCGTGTACCAGAAGCAGACATGGTGTCACATGGTTAAAAGGAGGGGGGGGGGAGAAGTGGGTAGTCAGTTGGAAGTTACGGAGAGAACTGGACAGTTAGAGATAACTTAAGATCGATGATAAACTAAGGGGCTAGATATCCTTCTTTGTGATGCTCCTCTCTGCCACTGGCAGAAGAGAAGGCAATGCCAACATCTTAATAAAGTTTTTTTCTTCAAATTGATTATTATCGGACTGTGCAGTTATGATTGTGATCTGAGAACAAGTTATATTTGTAACCCTGTGTATTTTAATTGATCATGACTTGTGAGACATTTAGACCTTCCTCAGACGGGAGGTACTGTCACATTCTTCCTTCTCACTCAATATGTGTAGGTGAATGTGTGTGTGATGTGTCTGTATGATAGTATAATTTTACCAGCTACTCAATTTCTGGTTCTTGGCCTTTTGGCTAAGATCAAAGTGTAGTATCTGTTCCGATGGATACTGCACCCCATAGACTGGTATTGTCTTGACCTTCGGGGCTTGATTTACACCGGTCTATGGGACTGTCCTGTGCAGTTCTAGGAGGTCCACCCTCCCAGGCTTTGCCTCCCCTCTTTGGGGAGGGGTAAGTTTATTGCTTACTGCTTGAGGCGCCCTCTAGGCAATTTTTAATGGTCAGAGTGCTCACCTTCTCGGACGCTGGCTTTTCAAACCCCACTTTCCCGACCTGACCTTGGGTCATATCTTACTTGTGGGAGTAAGATAAAAATTGGCCTTGTGCCTAACTCCTGGAGAGGAGTAAATAAATACTCAATTTCTGACTATTTTCGTGTTATATCCATGACTGCAGCAAATTCAAAAACATTCAGGTCTTCCGCTGTAGTCTTGTAGGTTTGGCAAAAGCTCAGGATGAGGTAATCCTCACAGAAACTCTCGCCTCATTCGCTACGTTTGTCCAGTAGCTGATGTAAAACTCATTGTTAACCCTTATCCTTGAGTGGCTTTTGACCCTGATAAGTGGTGAACTATTTAGTAAAAAAAGAAAGAAAAAGAAAAACCTTTGTACTCTCACACACCCTTTGTGTGGGTAAATACTTCAATGGAATGTGCTCCGACGAACTTGCTGCTCTGATGTCCCCTTGACATAAATACACCCGACAAACCGGAAAAATCACCAAATACTGGAGGACGTTCTACTCTAATAGCTTCTTTCCTCGAACTGCTAGCATTTGGAATTCATTCCCTGCTCCCTGTTTCCCTGACTGTACTAACATGCATAAATGTAAATGTAATGTAAACAGACATCTCGCTGCTAAACTCCTTACTTAGGGTGCTCCCTATAAAGCTGACCCCTAATCCACAGTAGCCCCTTACGTCTCAGTGGCAACGTGCCCCCTTGTTGGGGTTGAATTAAAGTAGAAAAAATTAAAGTAAAAAAATAAATAAATAAACAATTTAAAATAATTTTACGAAAGGAGATATAAAAAGAAAAGCCAAAAAAGAGATTACTCACAGTAAAAATAAAAAGAGTATAAGATGGAGATTTCCACTGGACAAGATTCTTCATGCCTTGGATACTGTTCATATACGGTTGCGTTACTGCCCCTAAAAAATGAAAAACAACCATTAATTATACTAGCGTAAACCCTCCGTCAAAAATGACAGCTCACTCACCCCAAAGATCTTGTTGCGCGGCATTATATTTTACACGACAAATCAAAATAGAATAAAATGCAATGTCAGAATAAATGAATAAATTACGATAAAGCAGTGGTTGTAAATGTAACAATATTTTATTTAGAGAAAGATAATACTGTATTCGTGGATGCGAGGTGCATTGTGTTAGTATGAGAGTTTGTGCATGTGCGTGATTCTCTCTCATGGTTGCTTTACGTAAGCGGAAACACTTGCTGGTAGAGAGATGGGATTGTGTGAGTTTATCAGCAGCAGTAGTAGTAGTAGTAGTAGTATCTTTAGCTGGGTGTTTCTCCTCACAGGTGATTTAATGTTGGTGATGCTGATGAGTGAGGTTCATACTAACATGGCAAAATATCGCAGTAGTGGTGTTGTTATTGTAAGTTACTCGCCATAGCTGGTTTAATGTTGGTGATGCTGATGATTGAAGTTCATACTAACATGGAAAAATATCGCAGTAGTGGTGTTGTTATTGTTGTAAGTTACTCGCCATAGCTGGTTTAATGTTGGTGATGCTGATGATTGAAGTTCATACTAACATGGAAAAATATCGCAGTAGTGGTGTTGTTATTGTTGTAAGTCACTCGCCATAGCTGGTTTAATGTTGGTGATGGACAAGTCTCTATTTACTTGCCTCCCCACGAGGGCAGAGTTAGACACAAAGTCGGGTTTTTAATGTGGGGAAAATCCAGGGCCACTCTGGATTAGGACAAAAATAAAATTGCCTCAGTCTAGAACGATTTTTCGTTCACTGACTGAGGATAGAAAAAAGATGAAGTGTGATATCAGAACAGATACTACACTTTGCACACCTAGTCGAAAGATCAAGGAACTGGACAAGTCAAGCGTAGACTGAAGTTTATTTGTACCAAATTGGATTGCAGAAAGAATTGTGAATTCTATTAACTACTTTAAAAAAAAATTGAAACAGGAGGTTAGGGTTAGGGTTAGGGTTATTATTTTAAAAGGAAATTATAGTTCGGAAATTAGTCAAACAATTTATTTGGGTTTAGAGGTAGGGTTAGGGTTAGGGTTAGGATTAAGGTTAGGGTTATTATTTTAAAGGAAATCATAGTTGGGAGATTAGTCAAACAATTTATTTGGGTTTAGAGGTAGGGTTAGGGTTAGGGTTAGGATTAAGGTTAGGGTTATTATTTTAAAGGAAATTATAGTTGGGAAATTAGTCAAACAATTTATTTGGGTTTAGAGGTAGGGTTAGGGTTAGGGTTAGGATTAAGGTTAGGGTTATTATTTTAAAGGAAATCATAGTTGGGAGATTAGTCAAACAATTTATTTGGGTTTAGAGGTAGGGTTAGGGTTAGGGTTAGGATTAAGGTTAGGGTTATTATTTTAAAAGGAAATTATAGTTGGGAAATTAGTCAAACAATTTATTTGGGTTTAGAGGTAGGGTTAGGGTTAGGGTTAGGATTAAGGTTAGGGTTATTATTTTAAAGGAAATTATAGTTGGGAAATTAGTCAAACAATTTATTTGGGTTTAGAGGTAGGGTTAGGATTAAGGTTAGGGTTATTATTTTAAAGGAAATCATAGTTGGGAGATTAGTCAAACAATTTATTTGGGTTTAGAGGTAAGGTTAGGGTTAGGGTTAGGATTAAGGTTAGGGTTATTATTTTAAAAGGAAATTATAGTTGGGAAATTAGTCAAACAATTTATTTGGGTTTAGAGGTAGGGTTAGGGTTAGGGTTAGGATTAAGATTAGGGTCATTATTTTAAAGGAAATTATAGTTGGGAAATTAGTCAAACAATTTATTTGGGTTTAGAGGTAGGGTTAGGATTAGTGTTAGGATTAAGGTTAGGGTTATTATTTTAAAGGAAATTATAGTTGGGAAATTAGTCAAACAATTTATTTGGGTTTAGAGGTAGGGTTAGGATTAGGATTAAGGTAAGGGTTATTATTTTGAAAGGAAATTATAGTTGGGAAATTAGTCAAACAATTTATTTGGGTTTAGAGGTAGGGTTAGTGTTAGGGTTAGGATTAAGATTAGGGTTATTATTTTAAAGGAAATTATAGTTGGGAAATTAGTCAAACAATTTATTTGGGTTTAGAGGTAGGGTTAGGGTTAGTGTTAGGATTAAGGTTAGGGTTATTATTTTAAAGGAAATAATAGTTGGGAAATTAGTCAAACAATTTATTTGGGTTTAGAGGTAGGGTTAGGGTTAGGATTAAGGTTAGGGTTATTATTTTAAAGGAAATTATAGTTAAGAAATTAGTCAAACAATTTATTTGGGTTTAGAGGTAGGGTTAGGGTTAGGGTTAGGATTAAGGTTAGGGTTATTATTTTAAAGGAAATTATAGTTGGGAAATTAGTCAAACAATTTATTTGGGTTTAGAGGTAGGGTTAGGATTAAGGTTAGGGTTATTATTTTAAAGGAAATCATAGTTGGGAGATTAGTCAAACAATTTATTTGGGTTTAGAGGTAAGGTTAGGGTTAGGGTTAGGATTAAGGTTAGGGTTATTATTTTAAAAGGAAATTATAGTTGGGAAATTAGTCAAACAATTTATTTGGGTTTAGAGGTAGGGTTAGGGTTAGGGTTAGGATTAAGGTTAGGGTCATTATTTTAAAGGAAATTATAGTTGGGAAATTAGTCAAACAATTTATTTGGGTTTAGAGGTAGGGTTAGGATTAGTGTTAGGATTAAGGTTAGGGTTATTATTTTAAAGGAAATTATAGTTGGGAAATTAGTCAAACAATTTATTTGGGTTTAGAGGTAGGGTTAGGATTAGGATTAAGGTAAGGGTTATTATTTTGAAAGGAAATTATAGTTGGGAAATTAGTCAAACAATTTATTTGGGTTTAGAGGTAGGGTTAGTGTTAGGGTTAGGATTAAGATTAGGGTTATTATTTTAAAGGAAATTATAGTTGGGAAATTAGTCAAACAATTTATTTGGGTTTAGAGGTAGGGTTAGGGTTAGTGTTAGGATTAAGGTTAGGGTTATTATTTTAAAGGAAATAATAGTTGGGAAATTAGTCAAACAATTTATTTGGGTTTAGAGGTAGGGTTAGGGTTAGGATTAAGGTTAGGGTTATTATTTTAAAGGAAATTATAGTTAAGAAATTAGTCAAACAATTTATTTGGGTTTAGAGGTAGGGTTAGGATTAGTGTTAGGATTAAGGTTAGGGTTATTATTTTAAAGGAAATTATAGTTAAGAAATTAGTCAAACAATTTATTTGGGTTTAGAGGTAGGGTTAGGGTTAGGGTTAGGATTAAGCTTAGGGTTATTATTTTAAAGGAAATTATAGTTGGGAAATTAGTCAAACAATTTATTTGGGTTTAGAGGTAGGGTTAGGGTTAGGGTTAGGATTAAGGTTAGGGTTATTATTTTAAAAGAAATTATAGTTGGGAAATTAGTCAAACAATTTATTTGGGTTTAGAGGTAGGGTTAGGGTTAGGATTAAGGTTAGGGTCATTATTTTAAAGGAAATTATAGTTGGGAAATTAGTCAACCAATTTATTTGGGTTTACTTACTCATTTTTTTTTTGAGGGGGGGGGGTACGTAAATTAGTTTATCCCAACTTCTTGAGCAGTGTTGGTACAGTACCTGTGTATGTCAAGGTCCCCCCATATATAAAATACACATAATAATTGTTGGAATAAGTTTGCCCATGCTTTGCTGGTGTTTAAGAGTCGAGTGCCAAAGACGTTTATAACGAGATGTACAAGAGAAACTCAGAGAGTTCAATGTCAGTTACTTTGCAGACATTTTGGAAACTGATATTTTGTGTCTTTCATTCATGTTTTACAAGTATTTCCACAGAATGTGCTCCAATCAACTTAGTGCACTTGTACCCACTCGGTTAGCAGCAAAATTCCACCTCTTCATTGCAAAGGTCTCTAGATGCTGGAAGAGTTTCTACTCTTTGCCGACTGTACCAACATGAAGAAATTTAAATGTAATATGAACAAACATCTTGTTAGCCAACTTATCACTCAGGTTGCCTCCTTTAAATCTGGTCCTTATCACAGTATTATTTACCTCCTCTTCAGGAGGTTAGGCACAAGGTCAGGTTTATCTTACTCCCACAAGGTAAGATGTGACCCAAGGTCGGGTCAGGAAAGTGGAGCTTGAAAAGCCAGCGCCCGAGAAAGTGAGAACTCTGGCCATTAAAAATTGCCTGGGCAACCCCGTTGGCATTCCCCGGTAGGGGCACCTCAGGCAGTAAGCAATAAACTTACTCCTCCCCAAAGAGGGGAGGCAAAGCCTGGGAGGGTGAACCTCTTAGAACTGCACAGGACAGACCCATAGACCGGCGTAAATCAAGCCCCGAAGGCCAAGATGATACCAGTCTATGGGGTGCAGTATCCATCGGAACAGATACTACACTTTGATCCTGACCAAAAGGCCGACACAGTAGCCCCATACGTTTCAGTGACAATATGCATTTAGGTTAAATAAAGATTTAAAATAAATGAAGGGGAAATAAGCAGAAATGATTGTACGAGACAGTAAAGAAGAAGCTATAAGAAATGAAACTCACATCTGTGTTAAAAAGATCGAAAAAAGAAAATACCCAACTCCCCACCCAGGTTGCTACCCTATTAACCGGGCCCCGATCATAGTAGCTCCTTATGTTTCAGTGACAATATGCCTTGTTTAGGATGAATAAAGATAAAAATAAACAAACAACAAAAACAAACAAAATATTCGGTGCTTCTACAGATGAGGGCACATATGAAAAACGCAGTTACACAGGTGAAAATCGCAGTTACAAATAAATTAACGGGAAAACTCTTTGATATACTTACGTATAAGGCGAAAGTAGGTATCTACACCAAAAATTAAGGGAAATTATCCAGTAGAATTTTAATTAAAAAGAAAAAAAGTTTTATAAGATTTTACATTAGAGCGAAAAACGCGTAAATCAGGGGGACATAACTCAGTCTGTCATAAAAACAAGTAATAAATGGATGGCGGTCAGCAAAATACGATAAAACTGATTTTTATTTGTAATTAAAATTCTACTCGATAATTTTCCTTAATTTTTGGTGAGGATACTTATTTTTGCTGACTATGTAAGTATATCAAAGACTTTTATTTTGAAATGCGTTTTTCATGTGTGCTTTCAGCTGTATAAGCAACCAATATTCTAACACTTTCGGTCAACCGATTTGTGGTTGCATCCCAACTTCCCCCTCGTTGAAACTTTAAATATAAAAACGTTACTCACCAAACCGGGTAATATTATTCTTTAATCTGAAAGGAAAAGGAAAAGAAATATCAAGATAGAAAAGATAAAGAACGTATCAATCTAAATTGAAATATTTTTTAAATTTAGTTATCCTATGAATTTTTAAATATATTATTCCTATGAATTTTAAAAATATATTATTCCTATGAATTTTTTAAATATATAATTCCTATGAATTTTTTGAAATATATAATTCCTATGAATTTTTAAAATATATTATTCCTATGAATTTTTTAAATATATAATTCCTATGAATTTATAAAATATATAACTCCTATGAATTTCTAAATATATAATTCCTATGAATTTATAAATATATAATTCCTATGAATTTTTTAAATATATAATTCCTATGAATTTTAAAAATATATTATACCTATGAATTTTTTTAAATATATAATTCCTATGAATTTTTAAAATATATAATTCCTATG
This sequence comes from Sepiola atlantica, assembly GCA_963556195.1. NCBI lineage: Eukaryota > Metazoa > Mollusca > Cephalopoda > Sepiida > Sepiolidae > Sepiola > Sepiola atlantica. The sequence goes on from OY744546.1 coordinate 4,985,231, forward strand.
AATTTTAAAAATATATAATTCCTATGAATTTTAAAAATATATAATTCCTATGAATTTTTTAAATATATTATACCTATGAATTTTTTAAATATATAATTCCTATGAATTTTTTAAATATATAATTCCTATGAACTTTTTAAATATATTATTCCTATGAATTTTAAAAATATATTATTCCTATGAATTTTTTAAATATATAATTCCTATGAATTTTTTAAATATATAATTCCTATGAATTTTTTGAAATATATAATTACTATGAATTTTTAAAATATATAATTCCTATGAATTTTTTAAATATATAATTCCTATGAATTTATAAAATATATAACTCCTATGAATTTTTAAATATATAATTCCTATAAATTTATAAATATATAATTCCTATGAATTTTTTAAATATATAATTCCTATGAATTTTTTAAATATATTATTCCTATGAATTTTTTAAATATATAATTCCTATGAATTTTTTAAATATATAATTCTTATGAATTTTTTAAATATATAATTCCTTTGAATTTTTAAAATATATTATTCCTATGAATTTTTTAAATATATAATTCCTATGAATTTATAAAAGATATAACTCCTATGAATTTTTTAAATATATAATTCCTATGAATTTATAAAATATATAATTCCTATGAATTTTTAAAATATATAATTCCTATGAATGTTTTAAATATATAATTCCTATGAATTTTTTAAATATATAATTCCTATGAATTTATAAAATATATAATTCTTATGAATTTTTTAAATATATAATTCCTATGAATTTATAAAATATATAATTCCTATGAATTTATAAAAGATATAACTCCTATGAATTTTTTAAATATATAATTCCTATGAATTTATAAAATATATAATCTCTATGAATTTTTAAAATATATAATTCCTATGAATGTTTTAAATATATAATTCCTATGAATTTTTTAAATATATAATTCCTATGCGGTCCATAAACATTGTACGTCAACTAGTTTATACCTGCTCCTTGATTGGTGTTAGTACAGTACCTGGGTATGTCAATTTCCATCTCGTCATTTATCTACCTCTCACAGCGGTAAGATGTGACACAAAGTCAGGAAAGTGAGATTTGAAAAACCAGCGCCTTAGAGGAAGAAGAGCGCTCTGGCCTACAAAAAATGCTTGGGCAGCCCTGTCAGCATTCTCCGGTAGGGGCGCCTCAGGCGATTAGCAATAAACTAACCCCTTCTCAAAGGGTGAGAAGGCAAAGCCTGGGAGGGTCGACCTCCTAGAACTGCACAGGATAGTACCTCAGACTGGCGGAATCAAGACCCGAAGGCCAAGACGGTACTGGTCTACAGAGTATAGCATCCATCGGAACAGATACTACACTTTGATCTTAGTCAAAAGGCCAAATGTCAATTTCTACTTTTACCTAAATTTTACCGTATTATAGCTAGTATGAAGAAAAATATTTGTGAAGTTTTGTGGGGAAAAAAATATGCTACTTATTTGGATAAGAGAGTAAGTAACTACGCTGAATGTATTTACGTATTTTGTTTATTGGCAAAAATCATTAGAAATGATGTTTTTAAGCAAAAATAATTCGCTTTGATCTAATGCCGAATACAGTTTACGTTTACTTGTTTTGCGGATTATCAAAAAAAAAGGTCACTAAGTTTAAAAACTATTTGTATAATGTTTTTAATGTTATTATCAAAAAAAAAAGGTCACTAAGTTTAAAAACTATTTGTATAATGTTTTTAATGTTATTATCAAAAAAAAGGTCACTAAGTTTAAAAACTATTTGTATAATGTTTTTAATGTTATTATCAAAAAAAAAGGTCACTAAGTTTAAAAACTATTTGTATAATGTTTTTAATGTTATTATCAAAAAAAAGGTCACTAAGTTTAAAAACTATTTGTATAATGTTTTTAATGTTATTATCACAAAAAAGGTCACTAAGTTTAAAAACTATTTGTATAATGTTTTTAATGTTATTATCAAAAAAAAAGGTCACTAAGTTTAAAAACTATTTGTATAATGTTTTAATGTTATTATCAAAAAAAAGGTCACTAAGTTTAAAAACTATTTGTATAATGTTTTTAATGTTATTATCACAAAAAAGGTCACTAAGTTTAAAAACTATTTGTATAATGTTTTTAATGTTATTATCAAAAAAAAAGGTCACTAAGTTTAAAAACTATTTGTATAATGTTTTTAATGTTATTATCAAAAAAAAAGGTCACTAAGTTTAAAAACTATTTGTATAATGTTTTAATGTTATTATCAAAAAAAAGGTCACTAAGTTTAAAAACTATTTGTATAATGTTTTTAATGTTATTATCACAAAAAAGGTCACTAAGTTTAAAAACTATTTGTATAATGTTTTTAATGTTATTATCAAAAAAAAAGGTCACTAAGTTTAAAAACTATTTGTATAATGTTTTTAATGTTATTATCAAAAAAAAAGGTCACTAAGTTTAAAAACTATTTGTATAATGTTTTAATGTTATTATCAAAAAAAAGGTCACTAAGTTTAAAAACTATTTGTATAATGTTTTTAATGTTATTATCACAAAAAAGGTCACTAAGTTTAAAAACTATTTGTATAATGTTTTTAATGTTATTATCAAAAAAAAAGGTCACTAAGTTTAAAAACTATTTGTATAATGTTTTTAATGTTATTATCAAAAAAAGAGGTCACTAAGTTTAAAAACTATTTGTATAATGTTTTAATGTTATTATCAAAAAAAAGGTCACTAAGTTTAAAAACTATTTGTATAATGTTTTTAATGTTATTATCACAAAAAAGGTCACTAAGTTTAAAAACTATTTGTATAATGTTTTTAATGTTATTATCAAAAAAAAAGGTCACTAAGTTTAAAAACTATTTGTATAATGTTTTTAATGTTATTATCAAAAAAAGAGGTCACTAAGTTTAAAAACTATTTGTATAATGTTTTTAATGTTATTATGCTTTACATTTATAAAATCGTGTTAAAAAATCCTTTAGATTTACATGAGATTCGAACTCGGATATCGACATTGTAAAAACTACTGCCTTAGTAATGTGTAGTCTGCCTATTCCTTTTTTGTCAACAAATTAAATGTTTTTATTTGTGTACGAACAGACAAACTCCAAAAACACCATAACTATCTAGATTTTTACAATAAACTATAATAAATATTTCTTCTTTAGAAAATAATTTTTGGGACCATTAACTTTATATATAGACTAGTTGTACCTACCCGCCATAGCCTGGGATTTATTAACGTCATTTTAGTTTTAAAAATTTAAATATAAGAGTCACAAAGAAAAGCTCAAACTGTATGGAAGATAACTCGTTAAAAAAAGAATTACCTCTTTTACATTTGGAGCTTTTTAGGTCATTATTTAAAATTATCTCCATTGTAATAATCTTCTTTGCCGGAATAATTATTTTTGGAAAGAAACTAAAGCGAATTTACTTTTTTTAGTGTAATGCAGTAAAGATAAAAAAGAAAGAATTGGCTGGTCAGAATCTCTCTCTCTTTTTTTTTTCTCTATTCATTTAACGCCACCTTTCCCTTGTCCAGGAATCAGACGTTTATGATATTTCACAAGCTCACTCTCCAGTCTTCACAGTTCAATGGGTCAACTGTCTCCAAATTCCACTGTACGGTCTTGTCTAATCACTTACTTCAAAGTTTTCTTTGACCAGCCAACCTTCCTGCAATTCAAGGCATCTATGCTTCTGCAACGGTTTATCCAGGAGGATGAGCGCTTCACATGACTATGCTAGCATAACAGACCTGTTCTTAGGACAACCTTTATGCTGGGCAAATATAGTGCTTTCAGCAAATCCTCCGACCTAACGTGTTGCGTTTGGTTAAGTTTCACATTGCAGATTCATCTAATCATGAATCTGTCATTGATGAGAGATGACTAAACGAGGGCCCATCATTTGCTGCCATATAAGATAACATTTCTGACACAGCTGCAATACAATTTATCCTGGACGTAGAAAGGGACAGCTTACGATGTTATTAGACGCAACAGCTCCCAAAATTTCACGCAGGCTGCCATCACTCTTGTGGTTATACTGAGGTCGCAACATATCTCCTAGGCAGCAAAAAAGAGTCTAGAACCTCGACGGTGTTGTCATCTATGACTATTTTTTGTAAGGAAGACCATCAAGCATCTCCTACATTAAAAATTTTTTTTTTTTAACGTAGTTCACCCCAAACAAGGCAGGCCGCCACTGTAGACGTAAGGGGCTACTGAGAAGAAAGAAAAGAGAGAAGGTTGGGGGGGGGGGGGGGGGGTCAACCTAAACTGGGATCTGCGCAGCGAGATGTCTGTTTACATTAATTTTAAACTTCTGCATGTCAGTACTGTCGGGGAAACAGGGGGCAGAGAGGGAGTTCCAGCGGCCAGCAGCACGAGGAAAGAAGCTATTTGAGTAGAAAGCTCTCCGGCATCTGGGGACCTCCACAGTGAAGTTGGGGTTCGGCAGTAACTTGCCCTTCCAGTCACTACACTTTTTGTAAACCCACAAGAGGCACAACTCGGAATGTTTCAAATTTCAAATAATAATCAGAATAAGAATATCGACCAGAGTCCGTTAGGAATTGTAACACAGAGCAACACACGATACGTCTTTGACAATCAGTCTGACATTGGCTTTCTTGCTGTCAGACTGGGGCATGGTTCTGTTCTGTCCTAGAAGGTCTACCCTCCCAGGCTTTACCTTCTCTCTGAGTAGAGGTTAGTTTATTGCTAATCGCCTAGGATGCTCCAACCGGGGAATGCTGACTGGGGCTGCTCAGGCATTTTTTAGGCTAGAGTGCACTTCACCTAATTTGACTTTTCAAAACCCCACCTGACGTTGGAGGGGAGGTAAATAAACACGCACCACACGTTGGTTTTAGGTAAGTTCGACTTTAAACCTTTCGGTCTCCAGACCATTTTTTTCCATGTTTTCAGTTTATCAATTGTTTAACGAGTACAACAATAATGCAAAGGACTGCGTAAAAAAGTGGGAAACTGTCGTATGACGACCACATGACACTTCAAGGTCACGCAAAATAAACAAAGGAGATAACTGAAAAAAAGACACGCAAAGAAGAAGAATTGGAAAAGTTTATCGATTGGTCAGATGAATAATTATCGATTGTTCAGATCTATTGCTATCTAGGTTTAACATGTAAAATTTGACAAGATAACATCATACATTAGAAAAGAAACTTAAAATTAGGGTTAGGGTGTGTGTAGGGTTAGGGTTAGAGTTAGCGTTAGGGTGTGGTTAGGGTTAGGATGTGTGTAGGGTTAGGGTTAGGGTGTGTGTAGGGTTAGGGTTAGGGTGTGTGTAGGGTTAGGGTGTGTATAGGGTTAGGATTAGGGTGTGTGTAGGGTTAGGGTGTGTGTAGAGTTAGGGTTAGGATGGGTGTAGGGTTACGGTTAGGGTTAGGGTGTGTGTAGGGTTAGGGTGTGTGTAGGGTTAGGGTTAGGGTGTGTGTAGGGTTAGGGTGTGTGTAGGGTTAGGGTGTGTGTAGGGTTAGGGTGTGTGTAGGGTTAGGGTTAGGGTGTGTGTAGGGTTAGGGTGTGTGTAGGGTTAGGGTGTGTGTAGGGTTAGGGTGTGTATAGGGTTAGGATTAGGGTGTGTGTAGGGTTAGGGTGTGTGTAGAGTTAGGGTTAGGATGGGTGTAGGGTTACGGTTAGGGTGTGTGTAGGGTTAGGGTGTGTGTAGGGTTAGGGTGTGTGTAGGGTTAGGATGTGTGTAGGGTTAGGGTGTGTGTAGGGTTACGGTTAGGGTTAGGGTGTGTGTAGGGTTAGGGTGTGTATAGGGTTAGGATTAGGGTGTGTGTAGGGTTAGGGTGTGTGTAGAGTTAGGGTTAGGATGGGTGTAGGGTTACGGTTAGGGTTAGTGTGTGTGTAGGGTTAGGGTGTGTGTAGGGTTAGGGTGTGTGTAGGGTTAAGGTGTGTGTAGGGTTAGGGTTAGGGTGTGTGTAGGGTTAGTGTGTGTGTAGGGTTAGGGTGTGTGTAGGGTTAGGATGTGTGTAGGGTTAGGGTAAGGGTGTGTGTAGGGTTAGGGTGTGTGTAGGGTTAGGGTAAGGGTGTGTGTAGGGTTAGGGTGTGTGTAGGGTTAGGATGTGTGTAGGGTTAGGGTAAGGGTGTGTGTAGGGTTAGGGTGTGTGTAGGGTTACGGTTAGGGTTAGGGTGTGTGTAGGGTTAGGGTGTGTGTAGGGTTACGGTTAGGGTTAGGGTGTGTGTAGGGTTAGGGTGTGTGTAGGGTTAGGGTGTGTGTAGGGTTAAGGTGTGTGTAGGGTTAGGGTTAGGGTGTGTGTAGGGTTAGTGTGTGTGTAGGGTTAGGGTGTGTGTAGGGTTAGGATGTGTGTAGGGTTAGGGTAAGGGTGTGTGTAGGGTTAGGGTGTGTCTTATGATCCAGAGGTCATAAGTTGGGATTGACACAAAATTCAGTAATCTTCAGATCATATTATATAGTATGCGTGTGAGCACGTATGGTCGCGAGGGTGAATTGGAGAATTAGCGGTGATTAACGAGAGAATTTTATAGATGGGTGTGGAGAAGATTTGAATGCATGAATATATAAACAACAAAAGAAAATGATGAAGAAGCGGAAATAAGCAGAAATTTCGTCACTCTGGTCATCGTGGATTTCGGAGAAAACCTGGCTGGTCATCGCAGAAACATTCATCAGCCCCCCTTTGTTTTTCAGATTCCAAAATCGGGTTGAAGAACGGTATACATGAATCGAACCTTCAACCATCTGGTTAACAGTGGGCAGCTCTTACCATTAGGAAGCCGTAGTGGAGGCAAAAGATCCTCTAAGTCAGGGGCGGCTACATTCGGCCCGCGAAGGCTTAGCGTCCGGCCCGCCACCCTGCTATGCTTTATTATTGCAATCCGGACCCACGGACCTCCCAGTAAAACTCATATCATTTTGTGACAGAGTTAAAAGTAGGTTTCAATTAAGATTTACAGTGGGATAAAAATGTATAAATATCAGCGAGCGATGATGCATGTATATTTCATTTTTCTTTAATTATTAATTTCAAATCCTTGGCCTGAGAAAAAGAGAAAGAGAGAGGCAAAGAGGAAACGTGAGACGAGGAAAGGGCATGAAACATAGAACCTATATGAGGTGGGTCACAACGAATGTTGGATCAACTTGCTACCTCCCCCGTCATTATTTTTTATGATTCCAAAATGGCTCTTCATCGGCGCCTTTTATAACATCGCATACAGAAGTCCCTTGAGAAAAAATATCAGATTTCTAGAGTGTTCAATGCAATTTTTGTCCAATTTATTCATGTAAACAAAATATAGTAATTCTGAGATTTCGTTTTTCACTCCACCCGCGACCTACTTCCAAAAGTCTCATCTGGCCCTCACTCTAAAAAAGTTGCCCGCCCCGGCTCTAAGTGATACACTTTGAATTTTGAGAATAGATTAATCATTGGCCAAGACATGACATTTTCTTTCTTTCCTTTTGAAAAATGGTCAAATTTCTCCTGGACACCCTGAACATAAGAAATCAAATACTCACTTTCTGACCGTGAGAGGGTCACCATCTGTTTCTGCTTCAGGGTTAGCGGCTTCTGGGATTTCAGAAAAATCATTGATGATTTCGTAGATTTGACAAACGATCGAATCCCAAACACGCTGCCAGCGAGTCTTCGGACCAACCACTTTCACTTCGATGAAATCGTTTAATGCTAAAAACAGGAAGAAATATAGAAAAGAGAAAAACATGTGACATTTTCGATTCGGTGAAGGGTTAGGATTAACGTGACATTTTCGATTCGGTGAAGGGTTATGGTTAGGGTTAGGGTTAACGTGACATTTTCAATTAAGTGAAGGGTTATGGTTAGGGTTAGGGTTTACGTGACATTTTCAATTAAGTGAAGGGTTAGGGTTAGGGTTAGGGTTAACGTGACATTTTCAATTAAGTGAAGGGTTATGGTTAGGGTTAGGGTTAACGTGACATTTTCAATTAAGTGAAGGGTTAGGGTTAGGGTTAGGGTTTACGTGACATTTTCAATTAAGTGAAGGGTTAGGGTTAGGGTTAACGTGACATTTTCAATTAAGTGAAGGGTTAGGGTTAGGGTTAGGGTTTACGTGACATTTTCAATTAAGTGAAGGGTTAGGGTTAGGGTTAGGGTTAGGGTTAACGTGACATTTTCAATTAAGTGAAGGGTTAGGGTTAGGGTTAGGGTTTACGTGACATTTTCAATTAAGTGAAGGGTTATGGTTAGGGTTAGGGTTTACGTGACATTTTCAATTAAGTGAAGGGTTAGGGTTAGGGTTAGGGTTAACGTGACATTTTCAATTAAGTGAAGGGTTAGGGTTAGGGTTAGGGTTTACGTGACATTTTCAATTAAGTGAAGGGTTATGGTTAGGGTTAGGGTTTACGTGACATTTTCAATTAAGTGAAGGGTTAGGGTTAGGGTTAGGGTTAACGTGACATTTTCAATTAAGTGAAGGGTTAGGGTTAGGGTTAGGGTTTACGTGACATTTTCAATTAAGTGAAGGGTTAGGGTTAGGGTTAGGGTTAGGGTTTACGTGACATTTTCAATTAAGTGAAGGGTTAGGGTTAGGGTTAGGGTTAACGTGACATTTTCAATTAAGTGAAGGGTTAGGGTTAGGGTTAGGGTTTACGTGACATTTTCAATTAAGTGAAGGGTTATGGTTAGGGTTAGGGTTTACGTGACATTTTCAATTAAGTGAAGGGTTAGGGTTAGGGTTAGGGTTAACGTGACATTTTCAATTAAGTGAAGGGTTAGGGTTAGGGTTAGGGTTTACGTGACATTTTCAATTAAGTGAAGGGTTAGGGTTAGGGTTAGGGTTAGGGTTTACGTGACATTTTCAATTAAGTGAAGGGTTAGGGTTAGGGTTAACGTGACATTTTCAATTAAGTGAAGGGTTAGGGTTAGGGTTAGGGTTTACGTGACATTTTCAATTAAGTGAAGGGTTAGGGTTAGGGTTAGGGTTAACGTGACATTTTCAATTAAGTGAAGGGTTATGGTTAGGGTTAGGGTTTACGTGACATTTTCAATTAAGTGAAGGGTTATGGTTAGGGTTAGGGTTTACGTGACATTTTCAATTAAGTGAAGGGTTAGGGTTAGGGTTAGGGTTAACGTGACATTTTCAATTAAGTGAAGGGTTAGGGTTAGGGTTAGGGTTAGGGTTTACGTGACATTTTCAATTAAGTGAAGGGTTAGGGTTAGGGTTAGGGTTTACGTGACATTTTCAATTAAGTGAAGGGTTAGGGTTAGGGTTAGGGTTAACGTGACATTTTCAATTAAGTGAAGGGTTAGGGTTAGGGTTAGGGTTTACGTGACATTTTCAATTAAGTGAAGGGTTATGGTTAGGGTTAGGGTTTACGTGACATTTTCAATTAAGTGAAGGGTTAGGGTTAGGGTTAGGGTTAACGTGACATTTTCAATTAAGTGAAGGGTTAGGGTTAGGGTTAGGGTTTACGTGACATTTTCAATTAAGTGAAGGGTTAGGGTTAGGGTTAGGGTTAACGTGACATTTTCAATTAAGTGAAGGGTTAGGGTTAGGGTTAGGGTTAACGTGACATTTTCAATTAAGTGAAGGGTTAGGGTTAGGGTTAGGGTTTACGTGACATTTTCAATTAAGTGAAGGGTTAGGGTTAGGGTTAGGGTTAACGTGACATTTTCAATTAAGTGAAGGGTTAGGGTTAGGGTTAGGGTTAACGTGACATTTTCAATTAAGTGAAGGTTAGGGTTAGGGTTAGGGTTAACGTGACATTTTCAATTAAGTGAAGGGTTAGGGTTAGGGTTAGGGTAACGTGACATTTTCAATTAAGTGAAGGGTTAGGGTTAGGGTTAGGGTTAACGTGACATTTTCAATTAAGTGAAGGGTTAGGGTTAGGGTTAGGGTTAACGTGACATTTTCAATTAAGTGAAGGGTTAGGGTTAGGGTTAGGGTTAACGTGACATTTTCAATTAAGTGAAGGGTTATGGTTAGGGTTAGGGTTTACGTGACATTTTCAATTAAGTGAAGGGTTAGGGTTAGGGTTAACGTGACATTTTCAATTAAGTGAAGGGTTATGGTTAGGGTTAGAGTTTACGTGACATTTTCAATTAAGTGAAGGGTTAGGGTTAGGGTTAACGTGACATTTTCAATTAAGTGAAGGGTTATGGTTAGGGTTAGGGTTTACGTGACATTTTCAATTAAGTGAAGGGTTAGGGTTAGGGTTAGGGTTAACGTGACATTTTCAATTAAGTGAAGGGTTATGGTTAGGGTTAGGGTGAACGTGACATTTTCAATTAAGTGAAGGGTTAGGGTTAGGGTTAGGGTTAGGGTTTACGTGACATTTTCAATTAAGTGAAGGGTTAGGGTTAGGGTTAGGGTTAACGTGACATTTTCAATTAAGTGAAGGGTTAGGGTTAGGGTTAGGGTTTACGTGACATTTTCAATTAAGTGAAGGGTTAGGGTTAGGGTTAGGGTTAACGTGACATTTTCAATTAAGTGAAGGGTTAGGGTTAGGGTTAACGTGACATTTTCAATTAAGTGAAGGGTTAGGGTTAGGGTTAGGGTTAACGTGACATTTTCAATTAAGTGAAGGGTTAGGGTTAGGGTTAGGGTTAACGTGACATTTTCAATTAAGTGAAGGGTTAGGGTTAGGGTTAGGGTTAACGTGACATTTTCAATTAAGTGAAGGGTTAGGGTTAGGGTTAGGGTTAACGTGACATTTTCAATTAAGTGAAGGGTTAGGGTTAGGGTAACGTGACATTTTCAATTAAGTGAAGGGTTAGGGTTAGGGTTAGGGTTTACGTGACATTTTCAATTAAGTGAAGGGTTATGGTTAGAGTTAGGGTTTACGTAACATTTTTAATTAGATGAAGGTACGGTTGATCGCAATACGGTAATCAGATGGTTTCAGATGGTTTGCTCGGATTGCAAGAATGACGGATTGACGATCAATTATAACTTTTTTTTTTACATTAAAGGTCACCGCTTACCAAGGCCCAAAAGCCACTCGAGGATAGGAGTTAAAGAGTTTGACTGGTGGGCGGTGAAACAACATCGCGATCACCGGCACGATGGTTGTAGCAGGGCAGAAATTGATTATTTACGGGGACGGTTCAACAAGAAGTTATTTACATTGGACTTGAAGACGACCATATTGTAGTCGGTAGGGAAGCAGGCTCGCGGCACTGTCTTCCACAGATGAGCAGTTCTAGGAAAGAAACTCTGCCCATGGAAGTTTCGTCTTGGGCACGCAGAGGGGAAATCATTGACAGTGGTAGTAGCTAGGCAGGTTCTTATTGTGGATGTCTTACAAGGAGGGGGCATAGATTTGAGCTCAGGCGAGCACCTACCATGAAAATAACGATAGAGTAGAAAAAGATTAGCAACATCTCTTCTGTGAGCGAGTGACTGTAGGGAAGAGAAGGGGACATGCCCCACTAGATTTCAAAGTCGGTTTTGGATCCTATAAAGGCAGGAAAGGGGAGTTCTGAGCGGCACCTCCCCAGATGTGGCAGCAGTACTTCATCGTAGGACGCATTTAACTCTTGTACACGTAGAGGATGGCGTTTGGAATGAGAATAAAGAATAAAGCAAATAAGTTACCGAATTCTTGCAAAGACTTTTGAATAAATGCAAAAAGTTTTTTCTATTTATCCAAACTATATTTATATCAAAACATATTAAGCTTATTTAATTCAATGATAATTTTGAAATTCGATTAGTGATTAAGATAAGAGATGCCCAAAGAAGCATGATCCATATCTTCTATATAAAGTAGACTGTTTTTTTCCCCTGTAACTTTGACTACACTAGACCAAAAAACAAATGCATCATACGCTACAAAACTTAACACTTATTTGTAAGATAGGGAGATTGTATATACAGTACACACACACACACACACACACACACATATATATATATATATATATATATGGGAAGAGAAGGATGAAGGTAATCCGACGAGATGGGAAAATGAAAAAGGAAAACCAAAAAATGGATGTTTTTTATGTGTACATCAACGTTTCGTCTTTATTTATAAGACTTCATCAGGATGATAAAATAGAGAAAAAATGTCATGCAAGTACAGATACATGTAGGGTAGACATATTGGGAGGAAAAATAAAATGAAATAATGGCCCCTACTGGGTGGACGTCCGTACTTGTTGGAGAAATAGAAATGACGTCCACCCAGTAGGGGCCATTATTTCATTTTATTTTTCCTCCCAATATGTCAACCCTACATGTATCTGTACTTGCATGACATTTTTTCTCTATTTTATCATCCTGATGAAGTCTTATAAATAAAGACGAAACGTTGATGTACACATAAAAAACATCCATTTTTTGGTTTTCCTTTTTCATTTTCCCATATATATATATATATTTATTTTGGTACAGAAAAATTAGCACAACATTCGTACCGTCGGTTTCAAACACAGAAGGATTTAGTCATCCGGTTCTCTTCAGCTTCTGTTGTCATCTGTTTCCGGTACAAATGTTGTACTAATTTTTCTGTACCAAAACAAATAAATATTACGCTCTTAATTTTTAATTTTTAACTTTAATTCTTAATTAATCGAGCAGTCTGCTGATATTTTTCCTGCTATATTACAAAGAAGTATATATATATATATATATATATATATATATATATATATATATATATATATATATATGTGTGTGTGTGTGTGAATTATTAAAAATAATAATGAGCAATTAGAACGCCATATAATGCATTTTAGTTTTATTAACTTTTATTTATTTTTTCAATTTAATTTTCAAAGATCCACTTCCTCATCAGAATTTTAAATAAAGATACATTAAAACATATTTTATATATATATATATATATATATATATATATACATATATATCTCATGTATATACACATACATTATCTTCTACATAAAGTAACTGTTTTTTCCCCTGTAAATAAATGCATCATACGCTACGAAACTCAACACTTCGTTCACCAACTTAACTCGAGCGTGTTTCAATAAATTTTCATTTAATATCATCCTCAAACATTAATTACTATTATTAGACCTCTACGTCTTGCTCTCCCAAATACGTAATCCAAACAGAGGGTAGCATACTTATTTTCCCCCTAATACCACGCACTTCACATACACCGCCGAAAATATTAAATAAGGAACTAATATTGAAAACACTGGTTACAGACTTCACGGGCGCAGATTCTACTAGTATGTCTGTCTGTATGTGTGTGTGATATCTGTGTTCCCTATAGAAAGTAATGTTAGAGAATCAATATGAAATATAAAAGTGTATTCTTATGTAAAATTTACCGGGGAAGACAATGGAAGTGTTACCGAATCTCTGAGTGCACATCTAAAAAAGCTATGAGGGCATAACCCCTTAAAATTTCAAATATATATATTTTTTTTTATGAAATTTAAATCACAGGTATAAAATTTTCTGGGGAAGACAATGGAAGTGGTCTCGAATCTTTATGTTACCCTCTATGTGTCGAATATTTACGTGCACCCACCTTTAATTGATCCGTGGAGACAGAAACTCCTTAAAACTTCAAATATGTATATCAGATTTTAATGAAATTTAAACCATATGTATAAGAGAGTTTTTCAACATTTTAGCAATTAAAAGAATAATAGAAGCAATTAAAAGAATGATAGAACCCATTAAAAGAATGATAAAAGCAATTAAAAGCAATTTTAAAATTATACAAGCAATTAAAAGAATAATAGAAGCCATTAAAAGAATGATAGAAGCAATTAAAAGAATGATAAAAGCAATTAAAAGAATGATAGAAGCAATTAAAAGCAATTTTAAAATTATACAAGCAATTAAAAGAATAATAGAAGCCATTAAAAGAATGATAGAAGCAATTAAAAGAACGATAGAAGCAATTAAAAGCAATTTTAAAAGTATACAAGCAATTAAAAGAATAATAGAAGCAATTAAAAGAATGATAGAAGCAATTAAAAGCAATTTTAAAAGTATACAAGCAATTAAAAGAATAATAGAAGCAATTAAAAGAATGATAGAAGCAATTAAAAGAATGATAGAAGCAATTAAAAGCAATTTTAAAATTATACAAGCAATTAAAAGAATAATAGAAGCCATTAAAAGAATGATAGAAGCAATTAAAAGAATGATAGAAGCAATTAAAAGCAATTTTAAAATTATACAAGCAATTAAAAGAATAATAGAAGCCATTAAAAGAATGATAGAAGCAATTAAAAGAATGATAGAAGCAATTAAAAGCAATTTTAAAATTATACAAGCAATTAAAAGAATAATAGAAGCCATTAAAAGAATGATAGAAGCAATTAAAAGAACGATAGAAGCAATTAAAAGCAATTTTAAAAGTATACAAGCAATTAAAAGAATAATAGAAGCCATTAAAAGAATGATAGAAGCAATTAAAAGAATGATAGAAGCAATTAAAAGGAATTTTAAAATTATACAAGCAATTAAAAGAATAATAGAAGCCATTAAAAGAATGATAGAAGCAATTAAAAGAATGATAGAAGCAATTAAAAGCAATTTTAAAATTATACAAGCAATTAAAAGAATAATAGAAGCCATTAAAAGAATGATAGAAGCAATTAAAAGAATGATAGAAGCAATTAAAAGCAATTTTAAAATTATACAAGCAATTAAAAGAATAATAGAAGCCATTAAAAGAATGATAGAAGCAATTAAAAGAATGATAGAAGCAATTAAAAGCAATTTTAAAATTATACAAGCAATTAAAAGAATAGAAGCCATTAAAAGAATGATAGAAGCAATTAAAAGAATGATAGAAGCAATTGAAAGCAATTTTAAAATTATACAAGCAATTAAAAGAATAATAGAAGCCATTAAAAGAATGATAGAAGCAATTAAAAGAACGATAGAAGCAATTAAAAGCAATTTTAAAAGTATACAAGCAATTAAAAGAATAATAGAAGCAATTAAAAGAATGATAGAAGCAATTAAAAGAACGATAGAAGCAATTAAAAGCATTATAAAATTATACAAGCAATTAAAAGAATAATAGAAGCCATTAAAAGAATGATAGAAGCCATTAAAAGAATGATAGAAGCAATTAAAAGAATGATAGAAGCAATTAAAAGCAATTTTAAAAGTATACAAGCAATTAAAAGATTAATAGAAGCAATTAAAAGAATGATAGAAGTAATTAAAAGCAATTTAAAAATTATACAAGAAATTAAAAGAATAATAGAAACAATTAAATGAATAATAGAAGCCATTAAAAGAATGATAAAAGCAATTAAAAGAATGATAGAAGCAATTAAAAGCAATTTTAAAATTATACAAGCAATTAAAAGAATAATAGAAGCCATTAAAAGAATGATAGAAGCCATTAAAAGAACGATAGAAGCAATTAAAAGCAATTTTAAAAGTATACAAGCAATTAAAAGATTAATAGAAGCAATTAAAAGAATGATAGAAGTAATTAAAAGCAATTTAAAAATTATACAAGAAATTAAAAGAATAATAGAAACAATTAAATGAATAATAGAAACAATTAAATGAATTATAAAAGCCATTAAAAGAACAAAAAATAACTCCATTAAACAAATAATGAAGTTGTTTTTTAATTGCTTCAATTATGACAGCTACAAAGAAAAAAGACAGCTTCACCAAAAAGATGAGAAAAAAAGATCACTACGACGGCTACGATGAATTACTACTACTGCTATGTGTCAGCAACCCAACTCAACACAGCTGTTTACAAGAATTCCCGGCCATAATCGTACACTGTCAGTAAAATAAAAATTACATAATCTTCCAAAATGTGAGTAAAAGGATGGCTTCCTTTTATTGCAAGGAGTAAAGAAAAGGATTGACCGTTACTCTTTAAAAAGGACTAACCATTATTCAATGAAAAAAGGATTAAACATTGTTCTCAAAAAAGGAGTAACCATTATTCTTTAAAAAAAAAAGGAGAACCATTATTCTTAAAAAAAGGAGTAACCATTATTCTTAAAAAAAGGAGTACCCTTATTCTTTAAATAAAAAAGTAACCATTATTTAAAAAAAAAAGGAGTAACCATTATTCAATAAAAAAAGGAGTAAACATTATTCTAAAAAAAAAGGAGTAACCATTATTTTAAAAAAAGGAGTAACCATTATTCTTAAAAAAAGGAGTACCCTTATTCTTTAAATAAAAAAGTAACCATTATTTAAAAAAAAAAGGAGTAACCATTATTCAATAAAAAAAGGAGTAAACATTATTCTAAAAAAAAGGAGTAACCATTATTTTAAAAAAAGGAGTAACCATTATTCTTAAAAAAAGGAGTACCCTTATTCTTTAAATAAAAAAGTAACCATTATTCAATAAAAAAAGGAGTAACCATTATTCAATAAAAAAAGGAGTAAACATTATTCTAAAAAAAAAGGAGTAACCATTATTTTAAAAAAAGGAGTAACCATTATTCTTAAAAAAAGGAGTACCCTTATTCTTTAAATAAAAAAGTAACCATTATTTTAAAAAAAAAGGAGTAACCATTATTCAATAAAAAAAGGAGTAAACATTATTCTAAAAAAAAAGGAGTAACCATTATTCTTAAAAAAAGGAGTACCCTTATTCTTTAAATAAAAAAGTAACCATTATTTAAAAAAAAAAGGAGTAACCATTATTTTAAAAAAAGGAGTAACCATTATTCAATAAAAAAAGGAGTAAACATTATTCTAAAAAAAAAGGGTAAACATTATTCTTTAAAAATGGAGTAAACATTATTCTTTAAAACAAAGGAGTAAATATTATTCTTTAAAAAAAAAAAACATTATTCTTTAAAAAAGGAGTAACAATTATTCTTTAAAAAAGGAGTAACAATTATTCTTTAAAAAGGGGTAACTATTACTCTTAAAAAAGGGTAACAATAATTAAAAAAAGGAGTAAACATTAATCTTTAAAAAACAAAAAATTAAAAAAGTTTTGGTGAATTGTTGTCGGAACTTACTCTCTCGATCATCATCCTTGGCGATGGGACGATCTTTCAGCTCTTGTCCCTCGTTATCGTCAGGAGTCGTGTGATGAGTGGCATCCGATTTGCTTCTTTGGACTTTTCTTCTGAAACAAAGCAAAACTCTATCAACTATAAATATTGACATGCAGCAAATCAGTTAATCCGGATTTCTTTTTTTAGATGTGTCCAAGAGGTTCTGTCCGTCAGGTGTGCTCACGTTAGAAATAGCATATTTGCTATTTTAATTAGCATTAATTATTAATTCTCTTGAATTCAGGGACACGGAATCATTGACTTTTGCAGCTGAAAAATGGAACGACTTGATAAAAAATGAACAAAACATTTTCTTGTCTTTTTTCATAAAAGATATAATTGATTTCTTAAAGTTCTATTTGTTCCATTTCATTGCTCAACGTAGCAGCCGATCAAGAAAACAACTGCCTTACATGTATTCATTTTCATTTTAGAAGAGTCAGTTGAAAGGGGAGATTATTCTGTATTATTGGGGACGGATGAAATATTCATTTTCATTTTAGAAGAGTCAGTTTAAAAGGGGAGATAATTCTGTATTATTGGGGACGGATGAAATATTTATTTTCATTTTAGAAGAGTCAGTTGAAAGGGGAAAAATGGAACGACTTGATAAAAAATGAACAAAACATTTTCTTGTTTTTTTTCATAAAAGATATAATTGATTTCTTAAAGTTCTATTTGTTCCATTTCATTGCTCAACGTAGCAGCCGATCAAGAAAACAACTGCCTTACTTGTCGCCTCTGCCGAACTGCCCTCTTTTGTTAAAATACAATACAATGAAAACAACAGTTGTCAATCAGCAGGTATCCCTACGCAGCCTTCCACTCGCTGTCTGTGCATCCGACTGCATTGTTGTCGTTGCTGAGACCACTCATCTTCTGAAAAGCATTCGATAGCTAAGTAAGCCTATACGATTTTAACCTTTTAGCCCGTCGTACTCTTTCACCTGATCAAACAAGGTCGATAGTTGCTTCAATCACAGATAGGGGGCAGTTCTTCAATTATGTATGGCCTTGTAGTACATTGCTCCTTTATTAGCGAAAGACTAATTGCCTCTTTTTAATCATGTTTGGTTCAAGGCTGCATAAAAAAGATATTTTTAGATGTTTCTGCATCTATATAAGATGCCATGTTTGTCCGCTTAAGTTTATAATATCATTTCCATACATCTGTCATGCATAATTTTGAAATAACATTTTCTATGGTCTGTCATGCATATGTTTGAAATAGCATTTTCTATGGTCTGTAACACATGTGTTTGAAATAGCATTTTCTATGGTCTGTCACGCATATGTTTGAAATAAGATTTTCTATGGTCTGACACGCATAATTTTGAAACAGCATTTTCTATGGTCTGTCATGCATAATTTTGAAATAGCATTTTCTATGGTCTGTCATGCATAATTTTGAAATAGCTTTTCCTATGGTCTGCTATGCATATGTTTGAAATAGCATTTCTATGGTCTGTCACACATATGTTTGAAATAGCATTTCTATGGTCTGTCACACATATGTTTGAAATAGCATTTCTATGGTCTGTCACACATATGTTTGAAATAGCATTTTCTATGGTCTGTAACACATAAGTCTGAAATAGCATTTTCTATGGTCTGTCACACATATGTTTTAAATATCATTTTCTATGGTCTGTCATGCATAATTTTGAAATAGCATTTTCTATGGTCTGTCATGCATAATTTTGAAATAGCATTTTCTATGGTCTGTCATGCATAATTTTGAAATAGCATTTTCTATGGTCTGTCATGCATAATTTTGAAATAGCATTTTCTATGGTCTGTCATGCATAATTTTGAAATAGCATTTTCTATGGTCTGTCATGCATAATTTTGAAATAGCATTTTCTATGGTCTGTCATGCATAATTTTGAAACAGCATTTTCTATCGTCTGTCATGCATAATTTTGAAATAGCATTTTCTATGGTCTGTCATGCATAATTTTGAAACAGCATTTTCTATCGTCTGTCATGCATAATTTTGAAATAGCATTTTCTATGGTCTGTCATGCATAATTTTGAAATAACATTTTCTATGGTCTGTCATGCATAATTTTGAAATAACATTTTCTATGGTCTGTCATGCATCTGTTTCAAATAGCATTTTCTATGGTCTGTCACGCATAATTTTGAAACAGCATTTTCTATGGTCTGTCACGCATAATTTTGAAACAGCATTTTCTATGGTCTGTCATGCATAATTTTGAAATAGCATTTTCTATAGTCTGTCACACATATGTTTGAAATAGCATTTTCTATGGTCTGTCACGCATAATTTTGAAACAGCATTTTCTATTGTCTGTCACGCATATGTTTGAAATAGCATTTTCTATGGTCTGACACGCATAATTTTGAAACAGCATTTTCTATGGTCTGTCACGCATAATTTTGAAATAGCATTTTCAATGGTCTGTCATGCATAATTTTGAAATAGCATTTTCTATGGTCTGTCATGCATAATTTTGAAACAGCATTTTCTATGGTGTGTCATGCATAATTTTGAAATAGCATTTTCTATCGTCTGTCATGCATAATTTTGAAATAACATTTTCTATGGTCTGTCATGCATAATTTTGAAATAACATTTTCTATGGTCTGTCATGCATCTGTTTGAAATAGCATTTTCTATGGTCTGACACGCATAAGTTTGAAATAGCATTTTCTATGGTCTGTCAGGCATAATTTTGAAATAGCATTTTCTATGGTCTGTCATGCATAATTTTGAAACAGCATTTTCTATGGTCTGTCATGCATAATTTTGAAATAGCATTTTCTATAGTCTGTCACACATATGTTTGAAATAGCATTTTCTATGGTCTGTCACGCATAATTTTGAAACAGCATTTTCTATTGTCTGTCACGCATATGTTTGAAATAGCATTTTCTATGGTCTGACACGCATAATTTTGAAATAGCATTTTCTATGGTCTGTCACGCATAATTTTGAAATAGCATTTTCTATGGTCTGTCATGCATAATTTTGAAATAGCATTTTCTATGGTCTGTCATGCATAATTTTGAAACAGCATTTTCTATGGTCTGTCATGCATAATTTTGAAATAGCATTTTCTATGATCTGTCACGCATGTTTGAAATAGCATTTTCTATGGTCTGTCACGCATAATTTTGAAATAGCATTTTCTATTGTCTGTCACGCATATGTTTGAAATAGAATTTTCTATGGTCTTTCATGCATAATTTTGAAATAGCATTTTCTATGGTCTGTCATGCATAATTTTGAAATAGAATTTTCTATGGTCTTTCATGCATAATTTTGAAATAGCATTTTCTATGGTCTGTCATGCATAATTTTGAAATAGCTTTTCCTATGGTCTGCTATGCATATGTTTGAAATAGCATTTCTATGGTCTGTCACACATATGTTTGAAATAGCATGTTCTATGGTCTGTCACACATATGTTTGAAATAGCATTTCTATGGTCTGTCACACATATGTTTGAAATAGCATTTTCTATGGTCTGTAACACATAAGTCTGAAATAGCATTTTCTATGGTCTGTCACACATATGTTTTAAATATCATTTTCTATGGTCTGTCATGCATAATTTTGAAATAGCATTTTCTATGGTCTGTCATGCATAATTTTGAAATAGCATTTTCTATGGTCTGTCACGCATATGTTTGAAATAGCATTTCTATGGTCTGTCATGCATATGTTTGAAATAGCATTTCTATGGCATGCTATGCATAATTTTGAAATAGTATTTCTATGGTCTGTCACGCATCTGTTTGAAATAGCATTTTCTATGATTTGTCACACATATGTTTGAAATAGCATTTTCTATGATTTGTCATGCATAATTTTGAAATAGTAGTTTCTATGGTCTGTCACACATAAGTCTGAAATAGCATTTTTGATGGATCTACATATCTATATAAGAGCCACTGTTCACCTGTCACACTTTAATTTGAAATATTTTTAAAAACTTTATATTAGAATAATTACAATAGTAAAATCAATTTTAAGATATATCATGGTTGAAACTTGAAACTAGAGTTCTCTCCCCCTTATTTGACTATCCTCAAATTAAAAATAACCTACAATCCACAAGCACCAAAACATGTTATTACATGGATGCAATGCAACAAAAATGCAAAAGAAAAAAAGGTTACTTACCTTCGCTTTTCTAAAGAGTGACATTTTTCTTCAAGTAAATGATTCCGACTTTTCTCATAATCGAGTTCTTGCTTGACCTTTTCGAGTTGGCAAACACCTTTATACTCGTTCAGTTCCGTCGCTGAAAGGTGAACGTATGTATAGGTTAGCGTTGGCATATCATACGACGGCATATATGTCATGATAAGTGGTACTTATCATACGATTATAAAGTGTACGATAGATGGTAAAGTCAGTGACGGATACTTTTTTGCATATCGACTTATTTTTGCTCGATTGAACTTGTTGAATATAATTTGATTTTTCAAGTCACTGATTAAATATGAATTAAATGTCAAAACAAAATATTTGAGGAAAAAACGTCTTCTGTATTATTGGGGACGGATGAAATATTCATTTTCATTTTAGAAGAGTCAGTTGAAAGGGGAGATAATTCTGTATTATTGGGGACGGATGAAATATTCATTTTCATTTTAGAAGAGTCAGTTGAGAGGGGAGATAATTGTGTATTATTGGGGACGGATGAAATATTCATTTTCATTTTAGAAGAGTCAGTTGAAAGGGGAGATAATTCTGTATTATTGGGGACGGATGAAATATTCATTTTCATTTTAGAAGAGTCAGTTGAAAAGGGAAGATAATTGTGTATTATTGGGGACGGATGAAATATTCATTTTCATTTTAGAAGAGTCAGTTGAAAGGGGAGATAATTCTGTATTATTGGGGACGGATAAAATATTCATTTTCATTTTAGAAGAGTCAGTTGAGAGGGGAGATAATTGTGTATTATTGGGGACGGATGAAATATTCATTTTCATTTTAGAAGAGTCAGTTGAAAGGGGAGATAATTCTGTATTATTGGGGACGGATGAAATATTCATTTTCATTTTAGAAGAGTCAGTTGAAAGGGGAGATAATTCTGTATTATTGGGGACGGATGAAATATTCATTTTCATTTTAGAAGAGTCAGTTGAGAGGGGAGATAATTCTGTATTATTGGGGACGGATGAAATATTCATTTTCATTTTAGAAGAGTCAGTTGAAAGGGGAGATAATTCTGTATCATTGGGGACGGATGAAATATTCATTTTCATTTTAGAAGAGTCAGTTGAAAAGGGAAGATAATTGTGTATTATTGGGGACGGATGAAATATTCATTTTCATTTTAGAAGAGTCAGTTGAAAGGGGAGATAATTCTGTATTATTGGGGACGGATAAAATATTCATTTTCATTTTAGAAGAGTCAGTTGAGAGGGGAGATAATTGTGTATTATTGGGGACGGATGAAATATTCATTTTCATTTTAGAAGAGTCAGTTGAAAGGGGAGATAATTCTGTATTATTGGGGACGGATGAAATATTCATTTTCATTTTAGAAGAGTCAGTTGAAAGGGGAGATAATTCTGTATTATTGGGGACGGATGAAATATTCATTTTCATTTTAGAAGAGTCAGTTGAAAGGGGAGATAATTCTGTATTATTGGGGACGGATGAAATATTCATT